>OU015606.1:11800000-12180562 GCA_907165245.1 Habrosyne pyritoides | reverse complement strand
CTCGCCGACTCTCTAGGAGTGGCGGGCTTCCCCTAGCCCGCCACTCGAGTCACTGTGGTTTTTTATAGAGGTTTTCTCCTCGCGGCCCAGGCCATGTATGGCCCGGGCCCCCGGACCCGATTGCTCGGGATTACGGGTTGGCCGACGGCTGGACACAAAAACCAGCCGCCGCCCTTTCGTCCCCCCCCACGCTGCCGCCGGATGCCGGACAGACGCAGCGCGGGTAGGACGCCCCCCTCCGCGGCGCGAGCCGCCACTCACCTTTCACTGAGTACCCGCGCTGCCGCCGAATGTCGGGCAGACGCAGCGCGGGCACCAGTCGACCCCATCGTCGGCGCGAAAACGCCCCCCTCACACCCCGGTGGTTGCGGGGTCCGTCTCCATCCCCACCGCCTCCACAGGCAGGGGCTGTGGGGCCCTTCCTCTGCCGGCTTTGGGGGCTGGTGCGTGGCACGCCTTGCCCCCCAGCAGGTGGTCTGCCGACTTGTTCGCGGCGGCACATAGTGAGCACCGCGGCTTCGCCGAGCACCCCTTCGCTTTGTGGCCAGCCACCCCGCAGCGGAAGCACTCCTCGCTCCTGTCGACCTCCGCCTTGCACTGGGCTCTAATGTGCCCCCTCTGCAGGCATCTGTAGCACCGCAGAGGTCTGGGCTCAAGGAGCTTGACGGAGGCCGACACCCACGACAGATTGAGACGGCCCGCTGCGGCGATGCAGTTAGCGGCTGCCACCGGGCACTCGACCCACATGTGGCCCACGCCGAAAGGGTCCTTCACCACCCCGCCGCTGTTTTTGAGGCTGGTTCTCGGACAGCCGCCCGCCTCGGCGACCGCGCTCAGAACCTCCTCGGCCGAGATCGAGTCGTCCAGGCCGGAGATCTTGATCTCCGTCGTCTTTACCGGCCTGGAGACGCGGACTGTGTCCCGGCCGAGGACCTCCCCCAACTTAGTGGCGAGCGCGTCGGCGTGCGGGCCGCTGTCCGGGTCCGCAACCTCGAACATGCGGGCCCCGGTCGCACACACTCGGAAACGTACGGCGGTGATCCCGAGGTCCGCTAGCCTGATTTTGGCCTTTGCCTCGGCGATCACCGCCTCGTACGTCACACCTTTTTCGACTGCCTCCGGCGTGAGGGCGACCACCACCGCGGCCGACTTTGGAGGGGTCAGCTTAGCCGATTTCTCCTTGGCCGGCCTGCGGGGGGGACCCTGCTGTGCCTTACCCTTCTTTTTGGTCCCTCTCTTGACCACGACGTTCCAGGCCAGTTCTTTTGGCTGTGTCGGGTTCGATTGGTCCTCCGGCTGCGATGTTGTTGGCAGGGGTTCGGTCTCTGCTATCCTCTCACGAGGAGTTCCGGCCGATTTGGCCCCCTTCTTCTCCGGCTTCTTAGTGGGTTTTTTGGCCCTCTGTGGTTTCGGGGCCATCGGGCCGCCGGAGTTTGCCTGTTTTGGGGCAGCCTCGGTCGGGGCAGTTGATGGCCCGGGCGCGATCACGGAAAGCTCTTCCGTCCGTCTGTCCACTCCCAATGGCGGCCGCACTCTCTTTTCGGGCAGCAGCCTCTCCTCAAGAGCCTCGAACCTGGCGCTAACCATTGCGCCCACCTGGCACAAAATGGTGCGCACCAGGTCTTCGGCATCGAGGGGCTTTTGCCTAGGCTGGTTTGAAACAGCCGCCTCAGCCTGTGGGTGCGGTCGGTCCAGGCGCTCCCGCATTTCTGCCACCTCTTTCCGGAGTTGCGCGATCTCCGACTGTAGGCGGGCGTTGTCCGCTTGCAGTCCGCGCGTCTCCTCCGAGGTGCAGCGGCTCTGCAAAACGGAGGCGACCTTGCCGATTTCGTCGGCAGCGTCTTTCAGGGCCCGCATAAAAGTGCCCTTGAGGTTCCCCGACGTGGCGGCGACCCTCTTTATTAGGGCGACATTATCGTCGATCGCGCGACTAAGCGCGGTCGCCGTCAAAAAGTCGTCGCCGCCCGAGGACGCCTCCGACAGGGAGAGATCTCTGGTGCGCGCCCGGAGCTCTCGGGAGGTCGCCGTCACCTCCGCCTCAGCCCTCTGCTGTTCGGCCAATCTTTCGGCCTCTACCAGGGCCAGCTTCGCCTTCGCCAGGCCAACGTAGTGGCCCGTGGTTGGCGGCCGCCCTCTCCTCTTCCTCAACGTTGGGCTCGAGACCCCGTCCATGCTTATTTCCGGGTCTGAGTCACTATTTCGGGTCCGTTTTTGTGTTCGCCGGTTCGTCGTTGTTGATCCGACACTGACTATAGAGTCAGTGTCCCCCTCATCGCTGCTGTCCATCATGTTCCGTTGTTTGTTAGCCATATCATTAGATTCCCACGAGTAAGGACGAATTAAAAGGTCGACCCCCGGGTGACGCCGTTCCGGGGGCAAGGCTAGTGCCCGTGAGGGCTACTGTGCATTTCGCCCGGTGTGCACAGGGTTTTTACGTCTTGTCCTGACGGGTTTTTAGAGAGTTTTCCTTTCTCGCGGGCCGGCCAATCAAGGCAAGCCCTCCGCTCCGGGTCCCACTACTCCACAACGCCATTTGGTGGAGGTCGTTGCGGGATGCCCGGGCTACGGATCGCAGAGGAGCGGCGTACCTCCTCCGGTTTTGGGCGGTTATTCCCGACGACAGTGTTACCTGCCGCCGGGCCCGCCGGGGAAGGGGGAAGGGGGGGTAGGAAGGAAGGGGGGAAGGATAAGGGTTTTCCCTTAAAAGGATGGGAGTGGAAGGATGGGAAGAGGACCGAAGGGAAGGATGTGAGAGTCAGCCGCCAGCGCCAAGTGTCCACCAAAAGCTGGTGGGCACCTGGAGCTGACGTTGCCCAGGGTGCGCCACGAGGAGGCCTCTCACCTGCACCCCAACCTAACCTAACCTAACCTAACCTAACCTTTTTTTTTTTTTTTTTTTTTTTTTTTTTTTTTTTTTTTTTTTTTTTTTTTTTTTTTTTTTTTTTTTTTTTTTTTTTTTTTTTTTTTTTTTTTTTTTTTTTTTTTTTTTTTTTTTTTTTTTTTTTTTTTATACAGGGGAAATGCTTTACGCATACCACCGCGCCTTGGGGAAAGACGCGGTGGTTATGTGGGACTCCCTTCCCGCAAACTCCCCCCCTCATATCAAAAATGAGAGGGGGCCCGGGAGGTTTACCCACTAAAACCCCTGTTTTGCCGTCGTTGTCATTCTCCGCCGGGGCGAGGGTACACTCTTTTGAGCACTCGTCACTCGCCCGGCGGTGACCGGCCTGGCGCCACGTCTAGCTGCCGCGGGTGAAAAACACCCGCGGCTACGTCGCCATTCGCGCAGCAGCGCGACCTCGCCGACTCTCTAGGAGTGGCGGGCTTCCCCTAGCCCGCCACTCGAGTCACTGTGGTTTTTTATAGAGGTTTTCTCCTCGCGGCCCAGGCCATGTATGGCCCGGGCCCCCGGACCCGATTGCTCGGGATTACGGGTTGGCCGGCGGCTGGAGACAAAAACCCCAGCCGCCGCCCTTTCGTCCCCCCCCACGCTGCCGCCGGATGCCGGACAGACGCAGCGCGGGTAGGACGCCCCCCTCCGTGGCGCGAGCCGCCACTCACCTTTCACTGAGTGCCCGCGCTGCCGCCGAATGTCGGACAGACGCAGCGCGGGCACCAGTCGCCCCCCATCGTCGGCGCAAAAAGCGCCCCCTCACACCTCGGTGGTTGCGGGGTCCGTCTCCATCACCACCGCCTCCACAGGCAGCTGGCGTGGGGCCCTTCCTCTGCCGGCTTTGGGGGCTGGTGCGTGGCACGCCTTGCCCCCCAGCAGATGGTCTGCCGGTTTGTTTGCGGCGGCGCAAAGCGAGCACCGCGGCTTCGCCGAGCACCCCTTCGACGTGTGGCCAGCCACCCCGCAGCGGAAGCACTCCTGGCTCCTGTCGACCTCCGCCTTGCATTGGGCTCTTATGTGCCCCCTCTGCAGGCATCTGTAGCACCGCAGAGGTCTGGGCTCAAGGAGCTTGACGGAGGCCGACACCCAGGATAGGTTGAGGCTGCCCGCTGCGGCGATGCGATTAGCGGCCGCCACCGGGCACTCGACCCACATGTGCCCCACGCCGAAAGGGTCCCTCACCACCCCGCCGCTGTTCTTGAGGCTGGTCACGGAGCAGCCGCCCGCCTCGGCGACCGCGCTCAAAACCTCCCCGGCCGAGATCGAGTCGTCCAGGCCGGAGATCTTGATCTCCGTCGTCTTTACCGGCCTGGAGACGCGGACTGTGTCCCGGCCGAGGACCTCCCCCAATTTGGTGGCGAGCGCGTCGGCGAGTGGGCCGCTGTCCGGGTCCGCAACCTCGAACATGCGGGCCCCGGTCGCACACACTCGGAAACGTACGGCGGTGATCCCGAGGTCCGCTAGCCTGATTTTGGCCTTTGCCTCGGCGATCACCGCCTCGTACGTCACACCTTTTTCGACTGCCTCCGGCGTGAGGGCGACCACCACCGCAGATGATTTGGGCGGGGTGAGCCTCGCCGGACCTTCTTTGGTCGGCTTGCGGGGAGGACCCTGCTTCGCCTGGGTCTTCTTTTTACGGCCCTTCTTGACCACCACGCTCCAGCTCTGCTCCTCAGGTGGAGTGGGCTGGGACTCAGCTGCCCTCTCGCGAGGGGTTTGCCTTTTCTCCGCCGGCTTCTTCTTCGGCTTCTTCGCCCCTTTTGGTTTTGGAGCCTCCAGGCCACCGGAGCCAGCCTCGGTTGGGGCAGATGATGGCCCGGGAGTGATCTCGGGCGGTTCCTCCGTCCGCCTGTCCGCTGCCAGGGGAGGGCGATGTCGCCTCTCCGGCAGCAACCTGTCCTCAAGTGCCTCAAACCTGGCGCTCACCATCGCGCCCACCTGGCACAGAATGGTGCGCACCAGGTCTTCGGCGTCGGGCTTAGGCTGGTTAGGCACAGCCGCTTCGACCTGCGGGCGCGGCCTCTCCATGCGCTCCCGCATTTCCGCAACCTCCTTTCGGAGCTGCGCGACCTCAGACTGGAGGCGGGCATTGTCCGCCTGCAGGCCACGCGTCTCCTCGGAGGTGCATCGGCTCTGGAGAATTAGGGAGACTTTCCTAATCTCGTCCGCCGCAACTTTTAGGGAGCGTATGAAGCCTCCCTTGAGGTTCCCCGATGTGGCGGCGATCCTCTTTATTAGGGCGACATTTTCGTCTATCGCGCGGCTCAGCGCGGTCGCCGTCATAAAGTCGTCGCCGCCGCCCGAGGACGCCTCCGACAGGGAGAGATCTCGGGTGCGCGCCCGAAGCTCTCGGGAGGTTGCCGTCACCTCCGCCTCAGCTCTTTGCTGCTCCGCCAGCCTTTCCGCCTCGACGAGCGCCAGCTTCGCCTTCGCCAGGCCCACGTAGTGGCCCGTTGTTGGCGGCCGACCTCGTCGCTTCCTCAACGTCGGGCTCGAGACCCCATCCAGACTTATGTCCGGGTCCGAGTCGCTGTTTCTAGTCCGTTTCTTCGTTTGCCGGGTCGTCGTTGATGCGACACTGACCATCGAGTCAGTGTCCCCATCCTCCTCGCTGCTGTCCATCAGTTGTCGGTTTAGTTTTGCCAATTCCATTTTGATTCCCACGAGTATGGGACGATAAAAAGGTCGACCCCCGGGTGACGCCCTTTCCGGGGGCAAGGCTAGTGCCCGTGAGGGCTACTGTGCATTTCGCCCGGTGTGCACAGGGTTTTTACGTCTTGTCCTGACGGGTTTTTAGAGAGTTTTCCTTTCTCGCGGGCCGGCCAATCAAGGCAAGCCCTCCGCTCCGGGGTCCCACTACTCCACACCGCCATTTGGTGGAGGTCGTTGCGGGATGCCCGGGCTACGGATCGCAGAGGAGCGGCGTACCTCCTCCGGTTTTGGGCGGTTATTCCCGACGACAGTGTTACCTGCCGCCGGGCCCGCCGGGGAAGGGGGAAGGGGGGGGTGGGAAGGAAGGGGGGAAGGATAAGGGTTTTCCCTTAAAGAGGATGGGAGTGGAAGGATGGGAAGAGGACCGAAGGGAAGGATGTGAGAGTCAGCCGCCAGCGCCGAGTGTCCACCAAAAGCTGGTGGGCACTCGGAGCTGACGTTGCCCAGGGTGCGCCACGAGGAGGCCTCTCACCTGCACCCCAACCTAACCTAACCTAACCTAACCTAACCTAACCTAACCTAACCTAACCTAACCTAACCTAACCTAACCTAACCTAACCTAACCTTTTTTTTTTTTTTTTTTTTTTTTTTTTTTTTTTTTTTTTTTTTTTTTTTTATACAGGGGAAATGCTTTACGCATACCACCGCGCCTTGGGGAAAGACGCGGTGGTTATGTGGGACTCCCTTCCCGCAAACTCCCCCCCTCATATCAAAAATGAGAGGGGGCCCGGGAGGTTTACCCACTAAAACCCCTGTTTTGCCGTCGTTGTCATTCTCCGCCGGGGCGAGGGTACACTCTTTTGAGCACTCGTCACTCGCCCGGCGGTGACCGGCCTGGCGCCACGTCTAGCTGCCGCGGGTGAAAAACACCCGCGGCTACGTCGCCATTCGCGCAGAAGCGCGACCTCGCCGACTCTCTAGGAGTGGCGGGCTTCCCCTAGCCCGCCACTCGAGTCACTGTGGTTTTTTATAGAGGTTTTCTCCTCGCGGCCCAGGCCATGTATGGCCCGGGCCCCCGGACCCGATTGCTCGGGATTACGGGTTGGCCGACGGCTGGACACAAACACCAGCCGCCGCCCTTTCGTCCCCCCCCACGCTGCCGCCGGATGCCGGACAGACGCAGCGCGGGTAGGACGCCCCCCTCCGCGGCGCGAGCCGCCACTCACCTTTCACTGAGTGCCCGCGCTGCCGCCGAATGTCGGACAGACGCAGCGCGGGCACCAGTCGCCCCCCATCGTCGGCGCAAAAAGCGCCCCCCTCACACCTCGGTGGTTGCGGGGTCCGTCTCCATCACCACCGCCTCCACAGGCAGCTGGTGTGGGGCCCTTCCTCTGCCGGCTTTGGGGGCTGGTGCGTGGCACGCCTTGCCCCCCAGCAGATGGTCTGCCGGTTTGTTTGCGGCGGCGCAAAGCGAGCACCGCGGCTTCGCCGAGCACCCCTTCGACGTGTGGCCAGCCACCCCGCAGCGGAAGCACTCCTGGCTCCTGTCGACCTCCGCCTTGCATTGGGCTCTTATGTGCCCCCTCTGCAGGCATCTGTAGCACCGCAGAGGTCTGGGCTCAAGGAGCTTGACGGAGGCCGACACCCACGACAGATTGAGGCTGCCCGCTGCGGCGATGCGATTGGCGGCCGCCACCGGGCACTCGACCCACATGTGCCCCACGCCGAAAGGGTCCCTCACCACCCCGCCGCTGTTCTTGAGGCTGGTCACGGAGCAGCCGCCCGCCTCGGCGACCGCGCTCAAAACCTCCCCGGCCGAGATCGAGTCGTCCAGGCCGGAGATCTTGATCTCCGTCGTCTTTACCGGCCTGGAGACGCGGACTGTGTCCCGGCCGAGGACCTCCCCCAATTTGGTGGCGAGCGCGTCGGCGAGTGGGCCGCTGTCCGGGTCCGCAACCTCGAACATGCGGGCCCCGGTCGCACACACTCGGAAACGTACGGCGGTGATCCCGAGGTCCGCTAGCCTGATTTTGGCCTTTGCCTCGGCGATCACCGCCTCGTACGTCACGCCTTTTTCTTTAGCCTCCGGCGTGAGGGTGACCACCACCGCGGCTGTCTTGGGAGGGGTCAGTTTGACCGACCTCCCCTTGGCAGGTTTGCGGGGTGGACCCTGTTTCTGCTGACCCTTCTTTTTATTGCCCCCTTTCTTAACAACCAGATTCCAGGCCAGTTCTGTTGGCTGGGTTGGGCTGGTCTGTTCTGCGGGCTCCGGGCCTGCTGGGAGGGGTTCTGTTGCCCTCTCGCGACGAGTGCCGCCTGTGCTTTGCACCTTTTGTCCCGGCTTTTTCCCCTTGGGCTTCTTCGCCCTTTGCGGCTTTGGAGCCTCCGGTCCATCAGTGTTGGCCTGGACCGGAGCAGCCTCGATCGGGGCAGAAGATAGCCCCGGGGAGATGTCGGGGGTCTCGAGGGCCCGCCTGTCCGCCGCTAATGGAGGCCGCACTCTCTTTTCGGGCAGCAGCCTCTCCTCAAGAGCCTCGAACCGGGCGCTCACCATCTCGCCCACCTGGCACAGAATGGTGCGCACCAGGTCTTCGGCATCGAGGGGCTTTTGCCTAGGCTGGTTTGAAACAGCCGCCTCGGCCTGTGGGTGCGGTCGGTCCAGGCGCTCCCGCATTTCTGCGACCTCCTTTCGGAGCTGCGCGACCTCAGATTGGAGGCGGGCATTGTCCGCCTGCAGGCCACGCGTCTCCTCCGAGGTGCAGCGGCTCTGCAAAACGGAGGCGACCTTGCCGATCTCGTCGGCGGCGTCTTTCAGGGCCCGCATAAAGGTGCCCTTGAGGTTCCCTGACGTGGCGGCGACCCTCTTTATAAGGGCGACATTATCGTCGATCGCGCGACTTAGCGCGGTCGCCGTCATAAAGTCGTCGCCGCCCGAGGACGCCTCCGACAGGGAGAGATCCCTGTGGCGCGCCCGAAGCTCTCGGGAGGTCGCCGTCACCTCCGCCTCAGCTCTTTGCTGCTCCGCCAACCTTTCCGCCTCGACGAGCGCCAGCTTCGCCTTCGCCAGGCCCACGTAGTGGCCCGTTGTTGGCGGCCGACCTCGTCGCTTCCTCAACGTCGGGCTCGAGACCCCATCCAAGCTTATATCCGGGTCCGAGTCGCTGTTTCTAGTCCGTTTCTTCGTTTGCCGGGTCGTCGTTGATGCGACACTGACCATCGAGTCAGTGTCCCCATCCTCCTCGCTGCTGTCCATCATCAGTTTTTTGTTTCGATTTGCCATAGTCATTTTGATTCCCACGATAAGCGGACGAAAGGGTGGTCGACCCCCGGGTGACGCCGTTCCGGGGGCAAGGCTAGTGCCCGTGAGGGCTACTGTGTATTTCGCCCGGTGTACACAGGGTTTTTACGTCTTGTCCTGACGGGTTTTTATAGAGTTTTCCTTTCTCGCGGGCCGGCCAATCAAGGCAAGCCCTCCGCTCCGGGTCCCACTACTCCACAACGCCATTTGGTGGAGGTCGTTGCGGGATGCCCGGGCTACGGATCGCAGAGGAGCGGCGTACCTCCTCCGGTTTTGGGCGGTTATTCCCGACGACAGTGTTACCTGCCGCCGGGCCCGCCGGGGAAGGGGGAAGGGGGGTGGGAAGGAAGGGGGGAAGGATAAGGGTTTTCCCTTAAAGAGGATGGGAGTGGAAGGATGGGAAGAGGACCGAAGGGAAGGATGTGAGAGTCAGCCGCCAGCGCCAAGTGTCCACCAAAAGCTGGTGGGCACCTGGAGCTGACGTTGCCCAGGGTGCGCCACGAGGAGGCCTCTCACCTGCACCCCAACCTAACCTAACCTAACCTAACCTAACCTAACCTAACCTAACCTAACCTAACCTAACCTAACCTAACCTAACCTAACCTAACCTAACCTAACCTTTTTTTTTTTTTTTTTTTTTTTTTTTTTTATAGATGGGAAATGCATTACGCATACCACCGCGCCAGGGGAGACGCGGTGGTTATGTGGGACTCCCTCTCGCAAACTCCCCTTCTCATATCAAAAATGAGAAGGGGCCCGAGAGGTATACCCACTAAAACCCATCTTTTTGCCGTCAGTGTCATTCTCCGCCGGGACGAGGGTACACTCTTACGAGCACTCGTCTACTCGCCCGGCGGTGACCGGCATGACGCCCCGACTTGCTGCCGCGGGTGTTTCCACCCGCGGCTACGACGCCATTCGCGCGTATGCGCGCCTTCGCCGACTCTCTAGGAGTGGCGGGCTTCCCCTAGCCCGCCACTCGAGTCACTGTTAGGGCGGGGGAGCGTTGCGCGCATACGCGCGCCTCCTCCTGCCCAAGCGGCGGTTTCGGATCGGGTCGGGGGCATTCGCCTCCCGCACCCTTTCCGCCTCCTCCTTCAGCCCCATGACCGCCTCAGCGAACTTCTGGGCGGCACCCCATGCACGGTCAGTCTCCACCATGGAGGTCACAATGACCGGCAATGTGGGGTTGCCGCCCACGACGGCCACGAGCTCCCGGCGCTGGTCTGCCCACGCCGGACACTCCTCCAGCGTGTGCTGGGCGGTGTCCTCCAGGCAGCCGTCACAGTGGTGGCACACCGCCGATGGCTCCCTCCCGATCCGGTGCAGGTACTTGCCGAAGCATCCATGCCCCGACAGCACCTGCGACAACCGGAAGGTGAGCGCACCGTGCCTCCGTTCCAGCCACTGCACCAGGACCGGACGGACTGCCTCCACCGTCCAAACACCAGCGCTCGGGTTTCGGAGATTCCGCCGCCACCTGAGTACGGCGGACGCTCGCCGCTCCTCCCTCACCCTTTCGACCGCCTCCACTGCCGGCGGGAGCCGGTGTGTGGCGATCTGGTTCTCGCGCCAAGAGAAAACGGACGCGAGAACCCCCGCCTCCAGTTCCCACGGCAGGGAGCCGGCCAGGACGCACGCCGCGTCGAAGGACACCGTGCGGTATCCACGGGCCACCCTGATGGCCATCGCCCTCTGCGGTCTGTGTAGGAGGGCGATTGTCCGGCTATTCAGGGCGCCGTCCCACACGGGTGCCCCATACAACGCCATCGAGCGGATGACGCCCAGGTACAGGCGCCGGCAGGCCGCCTTCGGGCCGTTCAGATTCGGCAGAAGGCTACCGAGTGCGGCCGCCGCGCGCAACAGCCTGGGCACCAACCGACGAAAGTGGCTCTCCCACGTCCAGCGGCTATCGAGCGTGAGCCCCAAATATTTCATCTGGGGCGCCACGTCGATCCGCACGCCGCCGACCACGATATGGGATCCCGAAGGTGGCCCGTTCCGAGGTCCGTGAAAACACAGAGCCTCGGACTTGTTTAAGGCCACCTCGAGACCCAACGCACGAATGCGGCCCACGACTTGAGCCACTCCCGCCGTCGCCCGAATGGCGCACTCACGGTGCGTGCCGCCCCGGGCCGTCACGAGGGTGTCGTCCGCGTAGCAGGTGACGCTCACCCCGCGGAGGAGGACACCCCGCAACGCCCAGTCGTAACCGATGTTCCACAGGAGCGGTCCGAGGACTGACCCCTGTGGAACACCGCACGACACCTCGTGGCGGCACCACGCCTCGCGGCCCCGATACGCCACGGACCTCCCCGACAGGTAGTCGGCGATGACGCGGCGGAGGTAGTTCGGCACCCGGTGATACCGGAGTGCCTCCCTAATGCAACTCCAGGGCAAGGTGTTAAAGGCGTTGGCGATGTCAAGAGACACCGCCAAGACGACCTCGCCCTGTGCGACCGCTTCCTCCGCCATCGCCTTCACCCGCAGAATCGCGTGCACGGTGGACCTGCCCACTCTGAAGCCGAACTGTTTGTCGTCCAGGTTCGGACCGACCCTCTCCAGATGCTCGACGAGGCGGTTGGCTATTATGCGCTCAAAGAGCTTCGCCACCTCGTCGAGGAGCACGATCGGCCGATACCCGGACGGCGAGTCGACCGCACGGCCTTCCTTCCTCAACAGGACCAACGTGCCGCTCTTCCACGCCTGCGGGAAGCGTCCTTGGACGAGGCATGCGTCCATCAGGCTGCACACCCTCTCCTCATACGCGTCCGCCGCCAGCACCCACGCCCGGCCGGGAACACCGTCCGGACCCGGGGCCGTGTTCTTGGCGCGGAGCCGAAGAATTGCGGCCCCGAATTCCCCGGCAGATACCGGCGGTATCTCCTCGGGCCCAACGATAGGCTCACGCCTTGCGGGCGGCGCCATTGATGGAGGGGTGTGCTCGCCCCTTCGAGGGAAGAGTGCCGCCACCACCGCTTCCAGCAGCTGTGGGTGGAGACTCTGTGTCAGGGGGGGCGCCCACTGCCGGAATCTCCCCTGCACCATCCGGTAGGGGCGACCCCACGGATCTTGGTTTAGGGACTCCACCATCTCCTCCCTCGCCCCGTCCCGTGACTCGCCGATGGCGATACGAAGGGCGCGTTTGGCCGCCCCGTAGGCCGCGCGCAGCGATGACTCCGCCGACTCGTCTTGCCGTCTCCTCCGCCGTTGCCGCTGGTACTGGCGTCTTGCCGCTACGCACTGTATGCGTAGTACAGCGATGTCGGCAGACCACCAGTACACTTGGCGTCTCGGCGGAAGGAGACCCTGACGCGGCATCGATGCGTCACACACCCGAGTCACCGACTGGCGCAGCGCCAACGCCTCTTCGTCGACGCTCCTCGAGCTGTCGGGGGGCGTCCACGTTTCGACGAGGGAAGCCTCGATGAGGACTTCCCTGTCTAGACGCTTCAGCACCCACCGAGGCCCGTCGCCGGGCAGCGCGCCGCGTTCCGAATGGAACGGAGCCGCGGAGGACGCAGAGACCTCGAAGCGGATGTAGAGGTGGTCAGACAGTGTCTCCACGTCCTCAACGACCCCCCACCCGTGTACTCGGCGCGCTATTGTAGGGCTGGCGAAGGATAAGTCTACGATCGAGCTACCCTGTGGCCGAACGCAGGTCGGTCGCGTGCCGCGGTTCAGCAGGCTGAGCCCCGCCGCCAGTGCCCACTCCTCGAGTACTGCACCCCTTGCATCGGTGGCCAGACATCCCCACGCGGAGTTTTTGGCGTTGAAGTCACCCATTACCAGAGCTGGATGTGGGTGACTCCTGCCGATGAGGGCCTCGACTTGGCTGAGGAGGCCCTCGAACTCCGCGAGGGTTCTGCTCGGGGGGCAGTACACGCCGACGACGGTGACTCCTCCCACGACCGCCGCAACGCATCCGCGGCCCTTCTGGACGCATTCGACCACCGGGGAGCCGGCGGACTTCGGCACAATGAGTGCGACCAAACCGTCCTCATCGCCCAACCAATCGTCCCTATTGGGGAGGACGAAGTAGGGTTCCGCAACCACCGCCACGTGCGTCGACCACTCGACCATGCTCTGAAGGAGCAGGTCTTGGGCTCGAGCGCAGTGGTTAATGTTGGCCTGTAGAAGTTGTAGGGCCATTATTCGGTGGCTGCGGATCCGTCTCCATCGCTACCTCTACAGGTAGCTGGCGTTTTAATAGAGGCTGCGACGAAGCCTTCCTTCTTGTGACTTTGGGGGCTGGTGCAGTGCAGGCCTTGCCCCCCAGCAGGTGGTCGGCTGGTCTCTTCGCAGCCGCACATATCGAGCAGTGCGGCTTTGTCGAGCACCCCTTTGCCTTGTGGCCAGCCACTCCGCAGCGGAAGCACTCCTGGCTGCGGTCGACCTCCGCGCTGCATTGTGCCCTGATGTGCCCCCTCTGCAGGCATCTAAAGCACCGCAGAGGTTTGGGCTCCAGGAGCTTCACGGAGGCCGACACCCAGGACAATGTGAGGCGACCCGCTGCGGCGATGCGCTGGGCGGCTGCCACAGGGCACTCGACCCACATCTGCCCCACACCGTATGGGTCCTTTACCACCCCGCCGCTGTTCCTGAGGCTGCTTTTGGGGCAGCCCCCCGCCTCGGCGACCGCGCTCAGCACTTCCTCAGCCGAGATGGAGTCATCCAGGCCGGAGATTTTGATCTCTGTCGATTTGACCGGCCTGGAGACGCGTGCTGTCTCCCGACTGAGGACTTCCTCTAACTTCGTGGCGAGCGCGTCGGCCTGGGGGCCGCTGTTCGATCCGGCAACCTCGAACATCCGGGCTCCCGTGGCACTCACGCGGAAGCGAACCCCGGTGGTGATGCCCAGCTCCGACAGCTTGATCTTGGCCTTGGCCTCTGCGATTACGGCCTCGTATGTCACCCCCTTTTCGATGGCCTCCGGTGTAAGGGTGACCATCACCGCGGCCGATTTCGGGGGGGCGAGTCTTGCCGGACCTTTGCCAGGCTTGCGGGAAGGGGGGGCTTGCTTTGCCTGGGCCTTCTTTTTGTTGTTGGCCCCCTTCCTCACCACCACGCTCCAGGTCTGCTCCTCAGGCTGGGACGGGGTCGCCTGGTTTCCGGGCTGCGGCGCGGTCGGATCGGGCCGGGGCTCTGCTGCCCTCTCGCGAGGAGTGCCCACCGAGGCTTGCCCCTTCTTCGCCGGCTTCTTTTTTGGCTTCGGAGCCCTTTGTGGCTTCGGAGCCTCCGGTCCACCAGAGCTGACCCAGATCGGAGCAGCCTCGGTCGGGGCGGTCGATGGCCCGGGAGGGATCTCGGGCGGATCATTGGCCCGTCTGTCTACCGCCAGTGGTGGGCGAAGCCGCTTTTCCGGCAGCAGCCTCTCCTCAAGAGCCTCAAACCTGGCGCTGACCATCGTGCCCACTTGGCACAGGATGGTGCGCACCAGGTCTTCGGCATCGAGGGGTGCCGGTTTAGGCTGACTCGCCACAACTTCAGCTTGCGGGCGCGGCCCGTCCAGGCGCTCCCGCATCTCGGCCACCTCCTTGCGGAGCTGCGCGATCTCCGATTTGAGACGGGCATTGTCCTCCTGCAGGCCCCGCGTCTCCTCCGAGGTGCAGCGGCTTTGGAGGATCAGCGCAGCCTTGCCGATGTCGTCGGCGGCGTCCTTCAGGGCCTTCATAAAGGTCCCCTTTAGGTTCCCCGACGTGGTGGCGACCCTCCTTATTAAGGCGACATTATCATAGATCGCGCGGCTTAGCGCGGTCGCCGTTTGGAAGTCGTCGTCGCCACCCGAGGACACCTCCGACAGGGAGAGATCCCGTGTCCGCGCCCGAGTTTCTCGAGAGGCTGCCGACACTTCAGCCTCAGCCCGCTGTTGTTCCGCCAGTCTCTCGGCCTCGACGAGCGCCAGCTTGGCCTTCGCCAGGCCCACGTAGTGGCCCGTAGTTGGCGGCCGGCCTCGTCCTCGCTTCCTCATGTTCGGGCTCGCAACCCCATCCACACTGGAGTCTGGGTCCGAGCCATCACTACCATTTCTGGTCCGTTTATGAGTTTGCCGGGTCGTTTTTGAAGCGACACTGACCATCGAGTCAGTGTCCCCTTCCTCCTCGCTGCTCACCATCATTTTCCGGTTTGTGTTGCTAAATTCCATTTTTGTTCCCACGATTACGGGACGAAATAAATGTCGACCCCCGGGTGACGCCCTTTCCGGGGGCAAGGCTAGTGCCCTTGCGGGCTACTGTACAGGTCGCCTGGTGTGTACAGGGTTTTTACGTCTTGTCCTGACGGGTTTTTATAGAGTTTTCCTTTCTCGCGGGCCGGCCAATGAAGGCAAGCCCTCCGCTCCGGGTCCCACTACTCCACAACGCCATTTGGTGGAGGTCGTTGCAGGATGCCCGGGCTACGGATTTCAGAGGAGCGGCGTGCCTCACTCTATCTTGGGCGGTTATTCCCGACGACAGTGTTACCTGCCACCGGGCCCGCCCGGGAAAGGGGGAGGGGGGGTGGGAAGGAAAGGGGGAAGGATAAGGGTTTTCCCTTAAAAAGGATGGGAGTGGAAGGATGGGAAGAGGACCGAAGGGATGTGAGAGTCAGCCGCCAGCGCCAAGTGTCCACCAAAAGCTGGTGGGCACCTGGAGCTGACGTTGCCCAGGGTGCGCCACGAGGAGGCCTCTCACCTGCACCCCAACCTAACCTAACCTAACCTAACCTAACCTAACCTAACCTAACCTAACCTAACCTAACCTAACCTAACCTAACCTAACCTAACCTAACCTAACCTAACCTTTTTTTTTTTTTTTTTTTTTTTTGATGACTGGGTGGAAAAACGTGCAGCACGTTCCCCCCGCCTTGGGAGCGGCGGGGGGATATGTGGGGTTCCCTCTCGCAAACTCCCCTTCTCCTAGTGAGAAGGGGCCCGAGAGGGGTACCCACTAAAAAACCACCCAGGCGTACTTCCTCACACCGGTTTGGTAGGGGAGCAGTGGCAATCGCTTTCGCATAATCCAAGACTGCTCCCCCGCCGGATCGGCCCCGCGCCCGGGGCCTCCTCATTTGGTTGGGGAGATGGCCGTACGCAGACCATCTCCCAGCCGCCCAGTGGCTTATGAGGCGGGCGAAGGACTCCCATCCTCCGCCCGCAGCCACTAGGGGTCGGGTTCCCGACCCCTGCCCTCCGACTCCCTTCGAAATTCAGCCGCAGGACGTCAGACACCGATATAACGGCATCTAGACGTCCATGCGGCTTTCCTCTGACGGGCCGGCGGCCTCTGCATCGTCGGCGGGTCGGGGGGATCGGGCAGGCCTCTGCCATGTCCCCCTACCCCTCACCACCGGTGGGGAGCATCTAAAACCCCCCATTACGTGACCGGCCGGGAGTCCGACGTGGTGGCATATAGCACACCACGCCACCTCCTCCCGGCAATTCTTAGCGAGGTGCCCCTCCTTGCCGCACCGGAAACACATCTTGCTCCGGTCGACACTTGAGGGGCACGTCTCCCTCGTATGGCCGACACCCATACATTTGAAACAACGTATGGGTGACGGCCCAATCAGGGTGATCCTGGCGGCCGACCAGCCCACCAGGATCTGACCTCGCGTCAGGAGGGCTTTCGCCGTCTCCACTGGGCACCGGATCAAGGCTGATCCGGCGCCGTCGAACATGGGGCGGATGCCCCCCACCTTTATATGGGCATCTAACCTAACCTAACCTAACCTAACCTAACCTAACCTAACCTAACCTAACCTAACCTAACCTAACCTAACCTAACCTAACCTAACCTAACCTAACCTAACCTAACCTAACCTAACCTAACCTAACCTAACCTAACCTAACCTAACCTAACCTAACCTAACCTAACCTAACCTAACCTAACCTAACCTAACCTAACCTAACCTAACCTAACCTAACCTAACCTAACCTAACCTAACCTAACCTAACCTAACCTAACCTAACCTAACCTAACCTAACCTAACCTAACCTAACCTAACCTAACCTAACCTAACCTAACCTAACCTAACCTAACCTAACCTAACCTAACCTAACCTAACCTAACCTAACCTAACCTAACCATTCATTCAGTTTGGATTCATGCCGCAGAGGAGTACTGAGGACTCTCTCTATGTCCTAATGCAGCACATCCAAGAAAAGCTCAGAGCGAAGCGAATTATAACTATAGTTTCGCTGGACATAGAGGGAGCCTTCGATAGTGCCTGGTGGCCAGCTATAAGAGTCCGGCTGGCTGAGGAAAAGTGTCCTGTGAACTTGAGAAGGGTCATAGACAGCTACCTGGAAGACCGAAGAGTGAGGGTCAGGTACGCAGGGGTTGAACACGAAAAAGGCACCAGCAAAGGATGCGTCCAGGGATCCATTGGTGGCCCGATCCTCTGGAATCTCCTGCTGGACCCACTGCTGAAGAGCCTCGAACAAAGAGGAGACCACTGCCAGGCGTTCGCAGATGACGTGGTCATGGTGTTTGACGGAGAGACGGCCCTGGAAATTGAAGGTCGTGCCAATGCCGCTCTCGGGCATGTTCGGGCGTGGGGTGTCGCAAATAAGCTCAGTTTTGCGCCACACAAAACCAGTGCGATGGTGATCACTAGGAGGCTCAAGTTCGACACCCCTCGCCTGAGCATGGGCGGGACTGACATTGGCATGTCTAGGGAGATCAAGATCCTCGGCGTAACCATCGATGACAAGCTTACGTACAACACGCACGTTGCAAACGTCTGCCGAAAGGCCGCAGGTGTGCACAAGCAGCTCGCTAGGGCTGCAAAAGCCAGCTGGGGGCTTAACCCCGATGTAATTAGAGCAATATATGTGGCAGCCGTCGAGCCCGTGGTCCTGTATGCCGCAAGCGTGTGGGCTCCGGCAGCCAAAAAGCTTGGGGTAATTAAACAGCTGGGGGTGCTGCAACGCGGGATCGCCCAAAAAATGTGCAAAGCCTACCGCACGGTCTCCCTGAACTCAGCACTGGCACTGGCTGGGATACTCCCACTGGACCTTCGAATTCAGGAGGCGGCCTCGTTGTACGAGGCCAGGAGGGGGGTTCCCCAGCCAGAGCTGGGAGGCAGGGAGATCGAGCGGATGGCATCAGCAATAGAAGCCCCACACCCTGCAGATCGCATCAACATCGAGATAATAAGCCTGGTAGACCAACATCAAGTAAGTGCGAACAGTGACTTTGCCATCCGCATCTTCACAGACGGGAGCAAGTTTGAGGGTGGGGTTGGCGCCGCGCTATCCATTTGGAATAGTGAGCGTGAAACTAAAGCCCTCAAACTTGCGTTACCCGTATATTGCACTGTCTACCAGGCTGAGCTTCTGGCGATCTGCAGGGCCACAAAGGTTATAACAAAGCACAAGGAGTCTTCGTTTGGAGTCTACAGCGACTCCATGGCAGCCCTCCAAACGTTGCGAAACTATAGTTGCCTCCATCCCCTGGCGGTGGAGGCTAGAGAAAACATAAAATCCGCGTCTCTCCAGAATAAAGCTGTACGCTTATTCTGGATCAAAGCCCACGCAGGGTTGGTAGGCAACGAAAGAGCCGACGAGCTAGCCAAGGAAGCCGCTGTGGGCTCCAAGCGTAGACCGGATTACGACCTTGTGCCGGTTTCACACGTCAAGCGTGGCATTCGTATGGCCACGCTCGACGTGTGGAACCAAAGATACATTAGTGGCGATACCGCGTCCGTCACCAAACTATTCTTCCCCGATATAAAGGCGGCATACAGGATCACGAGGAAAATAGACATTACATACACACGGACACAACTAATGACGGGGCACGGTGGGTTCTCGGAATACTTGAATCGCTTCAAGTGTAAAGAGAGCCCATCGTGCATCTGTGATCCCGCGATAAACGAAACGGTGCCACATGTATTGCTCGAGTGCCCGGTCTTCGAAAAGGAACGGTTCGAGGCAGCACAGCGGCTTGACACAAACATACAGACAGACACAATAAAGGACATCATGAGAAGTAAAAACGTCGAAATATTTCTAAATTATTGCCAAACAATCGTGGAGAAGGTAGCCAAAAGAAACACAAACAGATAGGAAAATATTGTTAAACTAATATTTAAACATATTAAAAATTAGCAATAAAGAAAATAGTTACAAAAATGTATTAAAAGCAGCAGTAGTTTAAACTAAAAGTGTGCACAAAATTAAGATAAGATATAGTTTACCTTATAAGATTAAGAAAACTGTAATAGAATAAACAAAAATGATATATGTATTAAAATAAATGATAGAATAAGATAAATAATAAATAAACCGTGTTAGAATAAGTAGATATAAATACTCAAATTGTCATATAAAGATTGTGCTAGATTAAGCTTAAATAAAGATTCTAAAAAGTTATAAATAAAGATACCCCCCCCCCTGTGTACATTTACTGTCCAGAGTATACTTTAAGTAAAGTACTTAAACAAGAAATAAATAAATAATAAGAGAAATTAGGTTAGCGTAGCATAGGAAGCTGGAATGGGAACTCACCCAAAAAGTAGTAAAAGATGATGAATGCAAGAAAGAAACAGTATGGAGAATGAAAGTGCGAGAAGAATACATGCGAGAACTGGAATGAAAGAGGTAGATAAGCACAGGCTCCGATCATGTTGGAGGTAGAAGAGAAAAAAAAAAAAAAAAAAAAAAAAAAAAAAAAAAAAAAAAAAAAAAAAAAAAAAAAAAAAAAAAAAAAAAAAAAAAAAACCTAACCTAACCTAACCTAACCTAACCTAACCTAACCTAACCTTTTTTTTTTTTTTTTTTTTTTTTTTTTTTTTTTTTTTTTTTTTTTTTTTTTTTTTTTTTTATACAGGGGAAATGCTTTACGCATACCACCGCGCCTTGGGGAAAGACGCGGTGGTTATGTGGGACTCCCTTCCCGCAAACTCCCCCCCTCATATCAAAAATGAGAGGGGGCCCGGGAGGTTTACCCACTAAAACCCCTGTTTTGCCGTCGTTGTCATTCTCCGCCGGGGCGAGGGTACACTCTTTTGAGCACTCGTCACTCGCCCGGCGGTGACCGGCCTGGCGCCACGTCTAGCTGCCGCGGGTGAAAACACCCGCGGCTACGTCGCCATTCGCGCAGAAGCGCGACCTCGCCGACTCTCTAGGAGTGGCGGGCTTCCCCTAGCCCGCCACTCGAGTCGCTGTGGTTTTTTATAGAGGTTTTCTCCTCGCGGCCCAGGCCATGTATGGTCCGGGCCCCCGGACCCGATTGCTCGGGATTACGGGTTGGCCGACGGCTGGACACAAAAAGCACAGCCGCCGCCCTTTCGTCCCCCCCCACGCTGCCGCCGGATGCCGGACAGACGCAGCGCGGGTAGGACGCCCGCCTCCGCGGCGCGAGCCGCCACTCACCTTTCACTGAGTACCCGCGCTGCCGCCGAATGTCAGACGCAGCGCGGGCACCAGTCGACCCCATCGTCGGCGCGAACACGCCCCCCTCACACCCCGGTGGTTGCGGGGTCCGTCTCCATCCCCACCGCCTCCACAGGCAGGGGCTGTGGGGCCCTTCCTCTGCCGGCTTTGGGGGCTGGTGCGTGGCACGCCTTGCCCCCCAGCAGGTGGTCTGCCGACTTGTTCGCGGCGGCACATAGTGAGCACCGCGGCTTCGCCGAGCACCCCTTCGCTTTGTGGCCAGCCACCCCGCAGCGGAAGCACTCCTCGCTCCTGTCGACCTCCGCCTTGCACTGGGCTCTAATGTGCCCCCTCTGCAGGCATCTGTAGCACCGCAGAGGTCTGGGCTCAAGGAGCTTGACGGAGGCCGACACCCACGACAGATTGAGGCGGCCCGCTGCGGCGATGCAGTTAGCGGCTGCCACCGGGCACTCGACCCACATGTGGCCCACGCCGAAAGGGTCCTTCACCACCCCGCCGCTGTTTTTGAGGCTGGTTCTCGGACAGCCGCCCGCCTCGGCGACCGCGCTCAGAACCTCCTCGGCCGAGATCGAGTCGTCCAGGCCGGAGATCTTGATCTCCGTCGTCTTTACCGGCCTGGAGACGCGGACTGTGTCCCGGCCGAGGACCTCCCCCAACTTAGTGGCGAGCGCGTCGGCGTGCGGGCCGCTGTCCGGGTCCGCAACCTCGAACATGCGGGCACCCGTGGCGCTCACGCGGAACCTTACGGCGGCGATGCCGAGGTCCGCTAGCCTAATTTTGGCCTTTGCCTCGGCGATCACCGCCTCATAGGTCACACCTTTCTCTACAGCCTCTGGCGTGAGGGTAACCACCACCGCAGCCGTTCTGGGAGGGGTCAGTTTGACCGACCTCCCCTTGGCAGGCTTGCGGGGGGGGGCCTGCTTTGTCTGGCCCCTCTTTTTGGCTCCCTTTTTGACGACCACGCTCCAGGCCAGTTCCGTGGGCTGGGTTGTGGCCGTCTGGTCTGCGGGTCTCGGCGCTGTTGCTGTGGGCTGTGGCTCTGTCGCCCTCTCACGGGGAGCGCCCACCGAGCCTCGTCCCTTTTTCCCCGGCTTTTTCTCCTTGGGCTTCTTTGCCCCTTTTGGCTTTTGAGCCTCCGGTCCACCAGTGTCGGCCTGGACCGGAGCAGCCTCGATCGGGGCAGAAGATAGCCCCGGGGAGATCTCGCGGACCTCGCTGGCCCGCCTGTCAGCCGCTAGCGGAGGGCGAAGTCGCCTTTCAGGCAGCAACCTCTCCTCGAGAGCCTCAAACCTGGCGCTGACCATCGTACCCACCTGGCAGAGGACGGCGCGCACCAGGCCATCGGCGTCTAGAGGTGCTGCACTCGGCTGACTCGCCGCAACCGTATCGGTCTGAGGGTGCGGCCTCTCCATGCGCTCCCGCATTTCCGCAACCTCCTTTCGGAGCTGCGCGACCTCAGACTGGAGGCGGGCATTGTCCGCCTGCAGGCCACGCGTCTCCTCGGAGGTGCATCGGCTCTGGAGGATTAGGGCGACTTTCCTAATCTCGTCCGCCGCATCCTTCAATGTTTTAATGAAACCACCTTTCAGGTTCCCCGACGTGGCGGCGACCCTCTTTATTAGAGCGACATTATCGTCGATCGCGCGGCTGAGAGCGGTCGCCGTCATAAAATCGTCCCCGTCTGAGGACACCTCCGACAGGGAGAGATCCCTGTGGCGGGCCCGAACCTCTCGGGAGGCCGCCGTCACTTCCGCCTCGGCCCTCTGCTGCTCGGCCAATCGCTCTGCTTTAACGAGCGCCAGCTTGGCCTTTGCCAGGCCCACGTAGTGGCCCGTGGTTGGCGGCCGACCTCGCTTCTTCCGCGTCGTAGGGCTCGCGACCCCATCCAAGTCTGGGTCCGAGTCACTGTTTCGTGTCCTTTTAAACGTATGCCTGGTCGTCGTTGATGCGACACTGACTATCGAGTCAGTGTCCCCATCCTCCTCGCTGCTCACCATCATCGTTCCTTTTTTGTTTGCCATTGTCATTTTGAATCCCACGAGTAGTGGACGAAAGGGTGGTCGACCCCCGGGTGACGCCGTTCCGGGGGCAAGGCTAGTGCCCTTGCGGGCTACTGTGCATTTCGCCCGGTGTGCACAGGGTTTTTACGTCTTGTCCTGACGGGTTTTTATAGAGTTTTCCTTTCTCGCGGGCCGGCCAATGAAGGCAAGCCCTCCGCTCCGGGTCCCACTACTCCACAACGCCATTTGGTGGAGGTCGTTGCAGGATGCCCGGGCTACGGATATCAGAGGAGCGGCGTGCCTCACTCTATCTTGGGCGGTTATTCCCGACGACAGTGTTACCTGCCGCCAGGCCCGCCCGGGAAAGGGGGAGGGGGGGGGTGGGAAGGAAGGGGGGAAGGATAAGGGTTTTCCCTTAAAGAGGATGGGAGTGGAAGGATGGGAAGAGGACCGAAGGGAAGGACGTGAGAGTTAGCCGCCAGCGCCGAGTGTCCACCAAAAGCTGGTGGGCACTCGGAGCTGACGTTGCCCAGGGTGCGCCACGAGGAGGCCTCTCACCTGCACCCCAACCTAACCTTTTTTTTTTTTTTTTTTTTTTTTTTTTATACAGGGGAAATGCTTTACGCATACCACCGCGCCTTGGGGAAAGACGCGGTGGTTATGTGGGACTCCCTTCCCGCAAACTCCCCCCCTCATATCAAAAATGAGAGGGGGCCCGGGAGGTTTACCCACTAAAACCCCTGTTTTGCCGTCGTTGTCATTCTCCGCCGGGGCGAGGGTACACTCTTTTGAGCACTCGTCACTCGCCCGGCGGTGACCGGCCTGGCGCCACGTCTAGCTGCCGCGGGTGAAGAACACCCGCGGCTACGTCGCCATTCGCGCAGAGGCGCGACCTCGCCGACTCTCTAGGAGTGGCGGGCTTCCCCTAGCCCGCCACTCGAGTCACTGTGGTTTTTTATAGAGGTTTTCTCCTCGCGGCCCAGGCCATGTATGGCCCGGGCCCCCGGACCCGATTGCTCGGGATTACGGGTTGGCCGACGGCTGGACACAAACACCAGCCGCCGCCCTTTCGCCCCCCCCCCACGCTGCCGCCGGATGCCGGACAGACGCAGCGCGGGTAGGACGCCCCCCTCCGCGGCGCGAGCCGCCACTCACCTTTCACTGAGTGCCCACGCTGCCGCCGAATGTCGGACAGACGCAGCGCGGGCACCAGTCGCCCCCCATCGTCGGCGCAAAAAGCGCCCCTCTCACACCTCGGTGGTGGCGGGGCCCGTCTCCATCGCCACCTCCACAGGCAGGGGCTGTGGGGCCCTTCCTCTGCCGGCTTTGGGGGCTGGCGCGTGGCACGCCTTGCCCCCCAGCAGATGGTCTGCCGGTTTGTTGGCGGCGGCGCATAACGAGCACCGCGGCTTCGCCGAGCACCCCTTCGCTTTGTGGCCAGCCACCCCGCAGCGGAAGCACTCCTGGCTCCTGTCGACCTCCGCCTTGCATTGTGCCCTTATGTGCCCCCTCTGCAGGCATCTGAAGCACCGCAGAGGTCTAGGCTCAAGGAGCTTGACGGAGGCCGACACCCACGAAAGTTTGAGGCTGCCCGCTGCGGCAATGCAGTAGGCGGCTGCCACCGGGCACTCAACCCACATGTGCCCCACGCCGAAGGGGTCCCTCACCACCCCGCCGCTGTTCTTGAGGCTGCCCCTCGGACAGCCTCCCGCCTCGGCGACCGCGCCCAACACCTCCTCAGCCGAGATGGAGTCATCCAGGCCGGAGATTTTGATCTCGGTCGTTTTGACCGGCCTGGAGACGCGGACTGTGTCCCGGCCGAGGACCTCCTCCAATTTTGTGGCGAGCGCGTCCGCCTGCGGGCCGCTGTCCGAGCCCGCAACCTCAAACATACGGGCTCCCGTGGCGCTCACGCGGAACCTTACGGCGGCGATCCCGAGGTCCGCTAGCCTTATCTTGGCCTTTGCCTCGGCGATCACCGCCACGTATGTGATGCCCTTATCTACGGCCTCCGGCGTGAGGGTAACCACCACCGCAGCCGACTTTGGGGGGGTCAGCTTGGCCGATTTCTCCTTGGCCGGCTTGCGGGGGGGGGCCTGCTTCGACTGGCCCTTCTTCTTGGCTCCCTTTTTTACGACCACGCTCCAGGCCAGATCCGTGGGCTGGGTTGTGGCCGCCTGGTCTGCGGGTCTCGGCGCTGTTGAGGTGGGCTGTGGCTCTGCCGCCCTCTCACGGGGAGCGCCCACCGAACCTCGTCCCTTTTTCCCCTTGGGCTTCTTTGCCCCTTTTGGCTTTTGAGCCTCCGGTCCACCAGTATTGGCCTGGACCGGAGCAGCCTCGATCGGGGCAGAAGATGGCCCTGGGGAGATCTCGCGGACCTCGCTGGCCCGCCTGTCAGCCGCCAGGGGAGGGCGATGTCGCCTCTCGGGCAGCAGCCTCTCTTCGAGTGCCTCAAACCTGGCGCTCACCATCGCGCCCACCTGGCACAGAATGGTGCGCACCAGGTCTTCGGCGTCGGGCTTAGGCTGGTTGGGCACAGCCGCTTCGGCCTGCGGGCGCGGCCTGTCCATGCGCTCCCGCATTTCTGCGACCTCCTTTCGGAGCTGCGCGACCTCCGACTGCAGGCGGGCGTTGTCCGCTTGTAGTCCACGCGTCTCCTCCGAGGTGCAGCGGCTCTGCAAAATGGAGGCGACCTTGCCGATTTCATCGGCGGCATTCTTCAGGGCCCGCGAAAAGGTCCCCTTGAGGTTCCCCGACTTGACGGCGACTTTCTTAATGAGGGCGACGTTGTCTTCGATCGCGCGGCTCAACGCGGTCGCCGTCATAAAATCGTCGCCACCCGAGGACGCCTCCGACAGGGAGAGATCCCTGTTCCGCGCCCGGAGCTCTCGGGAGGCCGCCATCACCTCCGCCTCAGCCCTTTGTTGCTCCGCCTGCCTTTCCGCCTCGACGAGCGCCAGCTTCGCCTTCGCCAGGCCCACGTAGTGGCCCGTTGTTGGCGGCCGACCTCGCCTTTTTCGCACCGTAGGGCTCGAGACCCCATCCAAACTTATGTCCGGGTCCGAGTCGCTATTCCGAGTCCGTTTAAACGTTTGCCGATTCGTCGTTGATGCGACACTGACTATCGAGTCAGTGTCCCCATCCTCCTCGCTGCTGTCCATCAGTTGTCGATTGAGTTTTGCCAGTTCCATTTTGATTCCCACGAGTATGGGACGATATAGAGGTCGACCCCCGGGTGACGCCCTTTCCGGGGGCAAGGCTAGTACCCTTGCGGGCTACTGTACAGGTCGCCTGGTGTGTACAGGGTTTTTACGTCTTGTCCTGACGGGTTTTTATAGAGTTTTCCTTTCTCGCGGGCCGGCCAATCAAGGCAAGCCCTCCGCTCCGGGTCCCACTACTCCACAACGCCATTTGGTGGAGGTCGTTGCAGGATGCCCGGGCTACGGATCGCAGAGGAGCGGCGTACCTCCTCCGGTTTTGGGCGGTTATTCCCGACGACAGTGTTACCTGCCGCCGGGCCCGCCGGGGAAGGGGGGAAGGGGGGGTGGGAAGGAAGGGGGGAAGGATAAGGGTTTTCCCTTAAGGAGGATGGGAGTGGAAGGATGGGAAGAGGACCGAAGGGAAGGACGTGAGAGTCAGCCGCCAGCGCCGAGTGTCCACCAAAAGCTGGTGGGCACTCGGAGCTGACGTTGCCCAGGGTGCGCCACGAGGAGGCCTCTCACCTGCACCCCACCCCAACCTAACCTAACCTTTTTTTTTTTTTTTTTTTTTTTTTTTTTTTTTTTTATAGATGGGAAATGCATTACGCATACCACCGCGCCAGGGGAGACGCGGTGGTTATGTGGGACTCCCTCTCGCAAACTCCCCTTCTCATATCAAAAATGAGAAGGGGCCCGAGAGGTATACCCACTAAAACCCATCTTTTTGCCGTCTGTGTCATTCTCCGCCGGGACGAGGGTACACTCTTACGAGCACTCGTCTACTCGCCCGGCGGTGACCGGCATGACGCCACGACTTGCTACCGCGGGTGTTTCCACCCGCGGCTACGACGCCATTCGCGCGTGTGCGCGCCATCTCCGACTCTCTAGGAGTGGCGGGCTTCCCCTAGCCCGCCACTCGAGTCACTGTTAGGGTGGAGGGGCGTTGCGCGCGTACGCGCGCCTTCGCCTCCCCAGGCGGCGGCTTCGGATCGGGTCGGGAGCATTCGCCTCCCGCACCCTTTCCGCCTCCTCCTTCCGGCCCATGACCGCCTCAGCGAACTGCTGGGCGGCACCCCACGCACGGCCAGTCTCCACCATGGAGTTCACAATGACCGGCAATGAAAGGTTACCGCCCACGGCGGCCACGAGCTCCCGGCGCTGGTCTGCCCACGCCGGACACTCTTCCAGCGTATGCTGGGCGGTGTCTTCGAGGCAGCCGTCACAGTGATGGCACGCCGCCGATGGCTCCCTCCCGATCCGGTGCAGGTACTTGCCGAAGCATCCATGCCCCGACAGCACCTGCGACAACCGGAAGGTGAGCGCACCGTGCCTCCGCTCCAGCCACTCCACCAGGACCGGACGGACTGCCTCGACTGTTCGAGCACCAGCGCTCGGGTGCCGGAGATTTCGCCGCCACTTGAGGACGGCGCACGCTCGCCTTTCCACCCTCACCCTCTCGACCGCCTCCACCGCCGGCGGGAGCCGGTGTGTGGCGATCTGGTTCTCGCGCCAAGAGAAAACGGACGCGAGAACCTCCGCCTCCAGCTCCCACGGCAGGGAGCCGGCCAAGACGCACGCCGCGTCGAAGGACACCGTGCGGTATGCACGGGCCACTCTGATGGCCATCGCCCTCTGCGGACGGTGCAGCAGGGCGATTGTCCGGCCGTTCAGAGCGCCGTCCCACACCGGTGCCCCATAAAGCGCCATTGAGCGTATGACGCCCAAGTACAGGCGCCGGCAGGCCGCCCTCGGGCCGTTCAGGTTCGGCAGCAGGCCGCCGAGTGCGGCCGCCGCGCGCAACAACTTGGGCACCAACTGGCGGAAGTGGCCCTCGAACGTCCAGCGGCTATCGAGCATGAGCCCCAAATATTTCATTTGGGGCGCCACGTCGATCCGTACGCCGCCAACCACGATATGGAATCCCGGAGGTGGCCCGTTCCGGGGGCCGTGAAAACACAGCGCCTCGGATTTGTTCAGGGCCACTTCGAGACCCAACGCTCTGATGCGACCGACGACTTGGGCCACTCCCGCCGTCGCCAAAATGGCGCACTCGTGGTGCGTACCGCCCCGGGCCGTCACGAGGGTGTCGTCCGCGTAACAGGTGACGCTCACCCCGCGGAGGAGGACACCCCGCAACGCCCAGTCGTATCCGATGTTCCACAGGAGCGGCCCGAGGACCGACCCCTGTGGAACACCGCACGACACTTCGTGCCGACACCACGCCTCTCGCCCTCTATAGGCGACACGCCTACCCGACAGGTAGTCGGCGATGATGCGGCGGAGGTAGTTCGGCACCCGGTGATACCGGAGTGCCTCCCTAATGCAACTCCAGGGCAAGGTGTTGAAGGCGTTGGCGATGTCAAGAGACACCGCCAAGACGACCTCGCCCTGTGCCACTGCTTCCTCCGCCATCGCCTTTACCCGCAGGATGGCGTGCACCGTCGACCTGCCTACTCGGAAGCCGTACTGCCTGTCGTCCAGGCCCGGACCGACCCTCTCCAGGTGCTCGACGAGGCGGTTCGCTATAACCCGCTCGAAGAGCTTCGCCACCTCGTCAAGGAGCACGATCGGCCGGTACCCAGACGGCGAGTCAGCTGGGCGACCCGCCTTGCGCAGGAGGACGAGCGTGCCGGTCTTCCACGGCTCCGGGAACCGTCCCTGGGCCAAGCAAGCGTCCATGAGGCCGCACACCCTCTCCTCATAGGCGTCCGCGGCTATCACCCACGCCCGGCCGGGAATGCCGTCCGGACCCGGGGAACCTAACCTAACCTAACCTAACCTAACCTAACCTAACCTAACCTAACCTAACCTAACCTAACCTAACCTAACCTAACCTAACCTAACCTAACCTAACCTTTTTTTTTTTTTTTTTTTTTATACAGGGGAAATGCTTTACGCATACCACCGCGCCTTGGGGAAAGACGTGGTGGTTATGTGGGACTCCCTTCCCGCAAACTCCCCCCCTCATATCAAAAATGAGAGGGGGCCCGGGAGGTTTACCCACTAAAACCCCTGTTTTGCCGTCGTTGTCATTCTCCGCCGGGGCGAGGGTACACTCTTTTGAGCACTCGTCACTCGCCCGGCGGTGACCGGCCTGGCGCCACGTCTAGCTGCCGCGGGTGAAAAACACCCGCGGCTACGTCGCCATTCGCGCAGAAGCGCGACCTCGCCGACTCTCTAGGAGTGGCGGGCTTCCCCTAGTCCGCCACTCGAGTCACTGTGGTTTTTTATAGAGGTTTTCTCCTCGCGGCCCAGGCCATGTATGGCCCGGGCCCCCGGACCCGATTGCTCGGGATTACGGGTTGGCCGACGGCTGGACACAAAAACCAGCCGCCGCCCTTTCGTCCCCCCCCACGCTGCCGCCGGATGCCGGACAGACGCAGCGCGGGTAGGACGCCCCCCTCCGCGACGCGAGCCGCCACTCACCTTTCACTGAGTGCCCGCGCTGCCGCCGAATGTCGGACAGACGCAGCGCGGGCACCAGTCGCCCCCCATCGTCGGCGCAAAAAGCGCCCCTCTCACACCTCGGTGGTGGCGGGGCCCGTCTCCATCGCCACCTCCACAGGCAGGGGCTGTGGGGCCCTTCCTCTGCCGGCTTTGGGGGCTGGCGCGTGGCACGCCTTGCCCCCCAGCAGATGGTCTGCCGGTTTGTTGGCGGCGGCGCATAACGAGCACCGCGGCTTCGCCGAGCACCCCTTCGCTTTGTGGCCAGCCACCCCGCAGCGGAAGCACTCCTGGCTCCTGTCGACCTCCGCCTTGCATTGTGCCCTTATGTGCCCCCTCTGCAGGCATCTGAAGCACCGCAGAGGTCTAGGCTCAAGGAGCTTGACGGAGGCCGACACCCACGAAAGTTTGAGGCTGCCCGCTGCGGCAATGCAGTGGGCGGCTGCCACCGGGCACTCAACCCACATGTGCCCCACGCCGAAGGGGTCCCTCACCACCCCGCCGCTGTTCTTGAGGCTGCCCCTCGGACAGCCTCCCGCCTCGGCGACCGCGCCCAACACCTCCTCAGCCGAGATGGAGTCATCCAGGCCGGAGACTTTGATCTCGGTCGTTTTGACCGGCCTGGAGACGCGGACTGTGTCCCGGCCGAGGACCTCCTCCAATTTTGTGGCGAGCGCGTCCGCCTGCGGGCCGCTGTCCGAGCCCGCAACCTCAAACATACGGGCTCCCGTGGCGCTCACGCGGAACCTTACGGCGGCGATCCCGAGGTCCGCTAGCCTTATCTTGGCCTTTGCCTCGGCGATCACCGCCACGTATGTGATGCCCTTATTTACGGCCTCCGGCGTGAGGGTAACCACCACCGCAGCCGACTTTGGGGGGGTCAGCTTGGCCGATTTCTCCTTGGCCGGCTTGCGGGGGGGGGCCTGCTTCGTCTGGCCCTTCTTCTTGGCTCCCTTTTTGACGACCACGCTCCAGGCCAGATCCGTGGGCTGGGTTGTGGCCGCCTGGTCTGCGGGTCTCGGCGCTGTTGAGGTGGGCTGTGGCTCTGCCGCCCTCTCACGGGGAGTGCCCACCGAGCCTCGTCCCTTTTTCCCCTTGGGCTTCTTTGCCCCTTTTGGCTTTTGAGCCTCCGGTCCACCAGTGTTGGCCTGGACCGAAGCAGCCTCGATCGGGGCAGAAGATGGCCCTGGGGAGATCTCGCGGACCTCGCTGGCCCGCCTGTCAGCCGCCAGGGGAGGACGATGTCGCCTCTCGGGCAGCAGCCTCTCTTCGAGTGCCTCAAACCTGGCGCTCACCATCGCGCCCACCTGGCACAGAATGGTGCGCACCAGGTCTTCGGCGTCGGGCTTAGGCTGGTTAGGCACAGCCGCTTCGGCCTGCGGGCGCGGCCTGTCCATGCGCTCCCGCATTTCTGCAACCTCCTTTCGGAGCTGCGTGACCTCCGACTGCAGGCGGGCGTTGTCCGCCTGTAGTCCACGCGTCTCCTCCGAGGTGCAGCGGCTCTGCAGAATGGAGGCGACCTTGCCGATTTCGTCGGCGGCGTTCTTCAGGGCCCGCGAAAAGGTCCCCTTGAGGTTCCCCGACTTGACGGCGACTTTCTTAATTAAGGCGACGTTTTCTTCGATCGAGCGGCTCAACGCGGTCGCCGTCATGAAGTCGTCGCCACCCGAGGACGCCTCCGACAGGGAGAGATCTCTCGTGCGCGCCCGAAGCTCTCGGGAGGTCGCCGCCACTTCCGCCTCAGCCCTCATCTGTTCTTCCTCCCTTTCCGCTTGGATCAGCGCTAGCTTAGCCTTCGCCAGGCCAACGTAGTGGCCCGAGGTTGGCGGCCGCCCTCTCCTCTTCCTCAACGTTGGGCTCGAAACCCCATCCAAGCTTATGTCCGGGTCCGAGTCGCTATTCCGAGTCCGTTTATGAGATCGCCGGGTTGTCGTTGATGCGACACTGACCATCGAGTCAGTGTCCCCATCCTCCTCGCTGCTCTCCATCATCACCTTTGTTTGTTTTGCCAATGTCATATTTGTTCCCACGAGTTTGGACGATTTAGAGGTCGACCCCCGGGTGACGCCGTTCCGGGGGCAAGGCTAGTGCCCTTGCGGGCTACTGTGCATTTCGCCCGGTGTGCACAGGGTTTTTACGTCTTGTCCTGACGGGTTTTTATAGAGTTTTCCTTTCTCGCGGGCCGGCCAATCAAGGCAAGCCCTCCGCTCCGGGTCCCACTACTCCACAACGCCATTTGGTGGAGGTCGTTGCGGGATGCCCGGGCTACGGATCGCAGAGGAGCGGCGTACCTCCTCCGGTTTTGGGCGGTTATTCCCGACGACAGTGTTACCTGCCGCCGGGCCCGCCGGGGAAGAGGGAAGGGGGGGTGGGAAGGAAGGGGGGAAGGATAAGGGTTTTCCCTTAAAAAGGATGGGAGTGGAAGGATGGGAAGAGGACCGAAGGGAAGGATGTGAGAGTTAGCCGCCAGCGCCAGGTGTCCACCAAAAGCTGGTGGGTACCTGGAGCTGACGTTGCCCAGGGTGCGCCACGAGGAGGCCTCTCACCTGCACCCCAACCTAACCTTTTTTTTTTTTTTTTTTTTTTTTTTTTTTTTTTTTTTTTTATACAGGGGAAATGCTTTGCGCATACCACCACGCCTTGGGGAAAGACGCGGTGGTTATGTGGGACTCCCTTCCCGCAAACTCCCCCCCTCATATCAAAAATGAGAGGGGGCCCGGGAGGTTTACCCACTAAAACCCCTGTTTGCCGTCTGTGTCATTCTCCGCCGAGACAAGGGTACGCTCTTTCGAGCACTCGTCACTCGCCCGGCGGTGACCGGCATGACGCCACGTCTACTTACCGCGGGTGTTTCCACCCGCGGCTACGCCGTCATTCGCGCTGAAGCGCGCCCTCGCTGACTCTCTAAGAGTGGCGGGCGTCCCCGAGCCCGCCACTCGAGTCACTGTGATTTTTTATAGAGGTTTTCTCCTCGCAGCCCAGGCCATGCATGACCCGGGCCCCCGGCCCCGATTGCTCGGGATTACGGGTTGGCAGACGGCTGGACACAAAAACCAACCGCCGCCCTTCCGTCCCCCCACGCTGCCGCCGGATGCCGGACAGACGCAGCGCGGGTAAGACGCCCCCCTCCGCGGCGCGAGCCGCCCACCTCCCCTCACTGCGTGCCCGCGCTGCCGCCGAATGTCGGACAGACGCGGCGCGGGCACCAGTCACCCCCCATCACCGGCGCAAAGCGCCCTCCTCCTCACCTTTCACTGCGTGCCCGCGTCGCCGCCGAATGTCGGACAGACGCAGCGCGGGCACCAGTCGCCCTCATCTCCGGCGCGAAGCGCCCCTCCTCACCCCCGACTACGTGCCCACTGCCGCCGGACTCCGGACAGACGCAGCACGGGCACGAGTCCCCCTCTCCGGTGGCTAAAGCCACCCTCCATCGCGCTGTGCCGCGCTGCCGCCGAATATCGGACAGACGCAGCGCGGACACTAGTCGCCCCCTAGCGGCGGGCCTCAGCCGCTCCGACACCTACCACCATAGGTGCGGTGGCGCAATTGCGCCCCCTCCCCCCGCGGCGCGAGCCGCTACGACCCCCGCCGGCAGCAGGTTTCCAGGTGCAGGGCACGGAGCTCCCCCTTTCGGGGTATCCGGTTGCAGAGCTGGCCTACCCCGCCTTGCGGGTTACGTCGCGGCCTCGCAGCCGCCTCTCCCGAGTGGCGCAGCCACTCCGCCGCTCCGATCCCCACCGGCAGCAGGTTTCCAGGTGCAGGGCACGGAGCTCCCCCTTTCGGGGTATCCGGTTGCAGAGCTGGCCTACCCCGCCTTGTGGGTTACGGTGCGGCTTCGCAGCCGCCCCTCCCGAGTGGCGCAGCCACTCCGTCGCTCCGATCCCCACCGGCAGCAGGTTTCCAGGTGCAGGGCACGGAGCTCCCCCTTTCGGGGTATCCGGTTGCAGAGCTGGCCTACCCCGCCTTGTGGGTTACGGTGCGACTTCGTAGCCGCCCCTCCCAGGCGGCGCTAACCGCTTCGACCCCCACCGGCCGCAGGTACCCAGTTGCAGGGCACGGAGCTCCCCCTTTCGGGGTATCCGGTTGCAGAGCTGGGGCTTCCCCGCCTTGTGGGTTACGTTGCGGCTTCGCACCGCCCCGCCCCGAGTGGCGCGAGCCACTTCGCCGCTTCGACCCCCGCTGGCAGCGGGACTCCGGATGCGTAAGGCTGATCCTGCCCCCCCCAGGGCTGGTTCTGCCCGCAGAGCCGGACGTCCCCGCCATTGCGGGTGAGGAGCAGTCGTCGCGGCTTTGCAGCCGCCCCTCCCGGTGTTGAGATTAGCCGCCGGCCCAAGTGTGGTGGCACTTGAAACCGACGTTGCCCAGGGTGCGCCACGAGGAGGCTCTCAACTTGCACCCCACCCCAACCTAACCTAACCTAACCTAACCTAACCTAACCTAACCTAACCTAACCTAACCTAACCTAACCTAACCTAACCTAACCTAACCTAACCTAACCTAACCTTTTTTTTTTTTTTTTTTTTTTTTTTTTTTTTTTTTTGTTTTACAAGGTGGAAAACGCTTTGCGCGTTCGACCCCCCGCCTTGGGAGCGGCGGGGGGGATATGTGGGACTCCCTCTCGCAAACTCCCCTTCTCATGTCAAAAATGAGAAGGGGCCCGAGAGGTATACCCACTAAAAACCACCTTGGCGTGCCCTCTCTCCGGTTTTGTTGGGTGTCGTGGCACCCGCACTAGGCATTCTCCACGACACCCACCGGTCGCCCCAGCCTCTGCCGGGGCTTCCCGCGCCGATGGGGGGGTGGCCGGTCACGCTTGGCCATCCCCCAGACCGCCTTGTGACTTTTCGCGGCGGGCGGAGTCTCCCAAACTCCGCCCGCAGTCACTGGGGGTTACGACGAGCGAGCAATGAACTGCCGCCGTCTCACCCCCGGCCGTCTACGCCGGAGGGGATGCGCGAGTGGATTCTCCTCGCGCTCCCGCTCCGCGGTCTCCTTCTGTGACATAACGGTTTCACAGAAGGAGACCACTGCCTCCCAGGACCTCTCGCTGCTGAGCATCGCAGATATGATGCTGTGCAGCGAGAGGTCTGCCCGCTGTATTGCCTGTGCCATGAGGCCTCGCTCCGCGTCCCAACGACTGCACACCTGTAGGGTGTGCTCGGCTGTGTCGTCGGGACCTCCGCACTCATGGCACAGCGGGCTTGGCTCCCTCTGTATGATGTGCAGGTGATGACCGAAGCTACCATGTCCGGTCAACACCTGCACGAGCCTAAATGTCGTCGCGCCGACCGCCCTCTCACACCATTGGTCCATCACTGGTAGGATCGCCCCCACGGTGCGAGTCCCGTAGGGGGCGTCCTCCAGGATGGACTTCCATTTTTCCCGCAGTCGGCGCGCCGTCATCCTCCGGGAGGCCTCTACCTCCTCAGGGTCCGGGCGTTCTCCTCTTGCCCGGGCCCTGGACCTAACCGCGTAGGTGTCCGCCTGCACCTCCGCGTCCAGCTCCCACGGAGGGGTGCAGGCGAGGAGGCAGGCCGCCGCGTGGCCCACCGAACGGTACGCCCTCACCATTCGTTGGGCCACGATCCTCTGTGGCCCCCTTAGGTGAGCCCTGTTTCGGGCGGACAGTTTGTCCGCCCAGATGGGGGCTCCGTAGAGGGCCATGCTCCTCACAACGCCGGCGTACAGCCGCCGGCACGAGGAGCTCGGCCCAGCGACGTTGGGCAGCAGTCTGCCCAGTGCCATGGCGGCGCTCCTGATTCGGGGAGCTAACTTTTTAAAGTGCTCCCCGAAGTTCCACCTGCGGTCCAGTATTAGCCCCAGATACTTGATGTGGGGCCTTATCTGGACCGCATTACCTTCCACCAGGAGCACCGCGTTGGCGGGCAGCTGCCAATGCTTGCCCCGCCCCCCGAAGACTATTGCCTCGGTCTTCGGGATGGCCACCGCTAGGCCGAGCCCCCTTATGCGGCCGATCGCCTGGCCGACCTCGCCTTCCGCTTCGGCGAGGGTCTCCTGCAGGCTGCTTCCGCGCACCGCCACCATCGTGTCGTCCGCGTAGCAGACGACGAGTGTGCGCGGAAGCAGCTCCCCTCTTATTGCCCGGTCGTACCCCAGGTTCCACAATAGGGGGCCGAGCACGGAGCCCTGGGGTACGCCGCAGGCCATCCTCCTTTCCCCCCTTTGCCCGTCCTTATTTTCATAGAGCACTACCCTATCCGTGAGGTAGTGCTCTATGATTTTCCTCAGGTAGTGGGGCACTCCGTGATGTCGGAGTGCCTCACTTATCGCCCCATAGGGGAGGGTGCCAAACGCGTTTGCGATGTCGAGAGACACCGCGACGACACCCTCCCCCCTGCTCGACGCGTCTTCGCTGAAGTTCCTCAGACACTTCAACGCGTCGAGCGTAGACCGTCCCTCCCGGAACCCGAACTGTCTTTCTGACACGTTCGGGCCGGCGGTCTCCAGGTGCTGCTGGATCCGGTGGGCCAGGATGCGTTCTAGCACTTTCCCGGCCTCATCCAGCAGCACGATGGGGCGATAGGCGGACGGGCAATCGGCGGGCCGACCATCCTTTCGGAGGAGGCAGAGCCGCCCCTCCTTCCACACCCTCGGGAACCTTCCCTCTCTCAGGCAGTCATCGAGGATCTGCCTGAAGCGGTCCCCGAGGTGTTTTAGGGCGGCAGTGAGGACTCGACCGTGTACCCCGTCTGGGCCCGGGGCTTTTTTACAGCCCCGGAGTCGGTCCATCACTCTTTCGAACTCGTCGTCGCTTATTGGTGCGACGACGAGTTCGGCCTCCTCTTCCGTTGCGGTGTCGGCCGCCGTCGGGGGGAGATACGTTGGGGCTGCTGGAAACAGCCCCTCTACGACCCTCTGCAGTAGGCGGGGCTCGAGGGAGTCCATGGGGGGGGCGGTGCGCAGTTTGTCGCGCACCATCTTGTATGGCCTCCCCCACGGATCCTTGTCCAGGGTGGCCAAGAACGAGCAGTATGCCTCGTCCTTGGCCTTGGCGATTGCCACCTGGAGGGCCCCCTTTGCCTCTTTGAGGGCCCTGTGGAGCCCCGCCTCTTCCTCGGGTGTGTGCCGCCTGCGCCTACAGTGCTGGTAGGCGCGGCGGGCACTGTTACTGGTGGTCCGCAGCGTGGCTATAACTGTGGACCACCAGTACACCTCTTTCCGGGCGGACAGGCGTCTGGCCCGAGGCATGGCCGCGCCGCATACCCTCTGTAATGCGGCGCGGAACCTTGCCGCCCTTATTTCCACCCCCAGTTCGGGGGGTGGGGCGGCGTTCCATGCCTCCCCCATGGCCGCCTCGTCCGCCCTTTCTCTGTCCAGGTGGGGCAGGGACCACCTGGGGAACTTCGGTTCCCCCCTTCCTCCGCCCCTTGTTCCCCCCCCTGGGGTGGGCGGCGGCTGGACGCCATTCTTGGAGACCCTCATCCTGATATATAAATGATCGGAGAGGGTCTCGACGTCCTCCAGGACGCGCCAGTTGGAGACGCGCGCGGCAATGGCAGGGGTTGCGAACGTGCTGTCCACAATAGACCCCCCCTGCCGCCGCACGCATGTGTTGGCGCTGCCCTGGTTCAGGACGACCAGTCCCGATGCCGCCACCCAGCCCTCGAGGGCAGCCCCCCGGGGGTCTGTGATGGGGGATCCCCACGCCGCACTTTTGGCGTTTAGGTCCCCCAAAACCATTATCTGAGACGGGGCAGCTCTCAACACTACCCCGCTCAGGACCCCCAGGAACTGTTCAAACTCGCGTAGCGGCTTGTTGGGGGAGAAGTACACCGCTATTAAAACGGTGTCGTTCCCCCATTTGGCCGCCACGTAGCCCGGGCCGCCCTCTATTTTTGAAATGGGGGGGAAATCCCCGACCGCCGGCACTGCGATAGCCACCATTCCGTCCGGTGCCCCGGCCCAATATTGAAGGGGCGGGACGGAATAGGGCTCCGCTATAACCGCAACGCCAATTCCCCACTCCACCATATGCTGCGCAAGCAGGTCTTGCGCTCTGGCGGAGTGGTTGGCGTTCACTTGCAGGAAGTCCAAATGCCGGTGTACTGGCATTTAGACTTCCATGCGGTTGTCCTCATTGTGGCCGGCGGCCGGGGTAGCTGGTGTGGGGCGGGGGGGGCGGGCGGGCCTGAGCCTCACCTCCCTGCCTCTTACTACTGGGGGGGAGCATTTGGCTCCCCCCATGACGTGGCCCGCTGGGAGTTTGGCGTGGTGGCATATAGCGCACCACGCCTTTTCTTCCCAGCATGCTTTGGCAACATGCCCCTCTTTGCCGCAGCGGAAGCACAGCCGGCTGCGGTCTACGTTGGAGGGGCACAGCTCCCGCGTGTGCCCGATCCCCATGCACTTGAAGCAGCGCATGGGGGAGGGTCCCGCTGCGGTGACCCTGGCGGACGCCCAGCCAACCAGGATCCGGCCACGCTCTATTAGGGCCTTGGCCGCCCCCACCGGGCACTGGACCAGTGCCGATCCAGTGCCATCATACAGGGGGCGGATGCCCCCCACCTTAATGTTGGCCTCGCTGCAGGCCCCTTCTTTGGCGATGACCGCCGCCAGCGACTCTTTAGTCGCCGACTCGTCCAGTCCGGAGACTAGGACTGCGGCCATCTTTTGGGGGCGGCTGATGGTGGCTACATCGCCAACAATGGCGATGAGTCTTTCGGCCAGCGCATCAGCCGCCCGGCCGTTATCAGCCCCGGGGACCTCAATTACTCGTCCCCCCGTCATTGATTGGCGCACCTTCACGTGCTGCAGGCCCACCTCATCAAGGCTAAGGCCGTTGATGGCCTTGGCCATGGTGGCCTGCAGCGTGGTGGCGGTGGTGAGGTCTTTACGCATGGTAATCACCACCGCTGCCGTTTTCGGCACTTGCAGCGCCTTTTTGGGCGCTGCTTTTTTGACGGGGGGCGTCTGGGCGGGGGGAGCGGGTTGGGCCTTTCCCTTCCCTTTCCCCTTTCCCTTCCCCTTGTGGGTCACCGTAGCCCAGGTTTCTTCCTGGGGTTGGGTGCCCGATGGGCCCGGCCCTGTTCCTGTGGCTGCAGGGGCTGCCTTTTCCGCCGTGAGTGGTTCGCGTGGCACTTTGGTAGCCTTGCGCGCTTTGGGGGCCTTGGCCTTTACGGGCCGGCCGTCTCCCAGTCTTGCCCTTGCCCTTTCGGGCTCTCTGGTGGGGGCCGGTTGTGCTGCCGGTCCCTCTTGCCTCTTTTTGTCGGCCGCTAAGGGGGGCCGAAGGATTGGTTCCGCTGGGAGGCGCCTGTTCACCTCCTCTATGCGGGTGTTGATCATCCCGCCTAAGGAGGTGAACAGGTCCTTTTTGAGTTCATTCATGGCCTCCGCCAGATCCATTGTGCTGATTTGCAGGGTCTGGGGGGCCGGGGTCTCGTATGTCGGCTGGGAGGCCGGTTTTGGTAGGGGTCCGCGGTTGGAGAATTCCGACCGGACCGCCTTCAGCTCGGACATGCATTGGCTGAGCTGTTGCCGCATCCTCTTGTTATCCGCCTTGAGGATGCGGATTTCTTCGCTCTCAGCCTTTGCCGCTTCGGCGGTCAGGATGGCGTCCTTGATGGTGCGGCAGGCTCGGTTGATGTTGCACCACACAGTCCCTTTAAGGTTCCCTGAAATGCGGGCTTCGGCCAGAATCGAGTCTGCCGCTTGTTTGGCCGCCTCGAACGGGTCCGCCTGCACCGGGTCGAACTCGCCTAGTTTGGGTACCTCTTCCTTCCCTTTCTTGGTGCGGAGACCCGGGAAGTCTTTTAAATACTCGGCGGCAACGCCGAGGTTTGCCTCTAGGGGAGTTAGGTTAGGTTCCGCCTCCTCGTTCCTTTTCTCCTCCTTTGTCCTGAGTCTAAAGGCCAGACGTGCGTACTGTCCCAGCGGTTTGCCCCTACGGGCTGTGCACATCTTCGGCCTGAACTCAGGCCTGGGGTCCTCTTCCTTCTCCTCACGGCCTCTCTTTTTTGACTGAAAGGAGGAGTATTCACTTAGGAATATCTCCTCGTCGTCGGAAGAGAGGTCGTGGCTCCTCAGTGTGGGGGGGGATGGACCCCCTCCCTTTGCGGACGTGGCCTTTGTGGCCTCGTCCATCTTTCCCCCAAGTTTGGGCGAAATCCGACCACCAGGGCCGAAGATATTGATGGGAGAAGTCGTTAGGGCAGAACGGTCAAGTGTGTGTCTGCCCTCGACTTTCCCATACAATAGATGAATTTGCCCCTGATTTTTTGCAATAGCAAAAATTAATTCTTTGGGGCGAATTTTGACCCCCTTCCCGGGGTCGCAGGTTCCCGCAAAAAATTTCAAAAAATAGAACTCGGCGAGTTCTTTCCCACGAGATTTTGACCTTTGCCGTAGGGGCTAGGGTCCCAAAGTTATGGGCGATGCAAATTTTAACAAATTTTAACGAAAAATTTATGTCGTCCTAAAAAGTCACTTTTATAAAAAGTTGAATAACTTTTTATCCCTTCGATGAATGTTTACGCGGTTTGCCCCACACGAAACTAGACTATCGCCGCCATCTTCCAGCCCTAAGAAGGGCTCTAGTCGATAGCGGCAACACGGACCAAATTCGGAAGCAAAAAGGTAAACAAACAAAATTAACAGATCCAATCGAAAAACAAGAAAATCCAACCTAACCTAACCTAACCTAACCTAACCTAACCTAACCTAACCTAACCTAACCTAACCTAACCTAACCTAACCTAACCTAACCTAACCTAACCTAACCTAACCTAACCTAACCTAACCTAACCTAACCTAACCTAACCTAACCTAACCTAACCTAACCTAACCTAACCTAACCTAACCTAACCTAACCTAACCTAACCTAACCTAACCTAACCTAACCTAACCTAACCTAACCTAACCTAACCTAACCTAACCTAACCTAACCTAACCTAACCTAACCTAACCTAACCTAACCTAACCTAACCTAACCTAACCTAACCTAACCTAACCTAACCTAACCTAACCTAACCTAACCTAACCTAACCTAACCTAACCTAACCTAACCTAACCTAACCTAACCTAACCTAACCTAACCTAACCTAACCTAACCTAACCTAACCTAACCTAACCTAACCTAACCTAACCTAACCTAACCTAACCTAACCTAACCTAACCTAACCTAACCTAACCTAACCTAACCTAACCTAACCTAACCTAACCTAACCTAACCTAACCTAACCTAACCTAACCTAACCTAACCTAACCTAACCTAACCTAACCTAACCTAACCTAACCTAACCTAACCTAACCTAACCTAACCTAACCTAACCTAACCTAACCTAACCTAACCTAACCTAACCTAACCTAACCTTTTTTTTTTTTTTTTTTTTTTTTTTTTTGCAAGGTGGGAAACCCATTATGAGTGCCCCCCGCCCTGGGAGAGGCGGGGGGGTATGTGGGGCTCCCTGCATCTCCCTTCTCCTAGTGAGAAGGGAAGATGAGGTTTACCCACCAAAACCCACCTTGGCGTGCTCCGCATACCGGTTTGTTGGACACCGTGGTACCGCTGTAGCATTGCCCACGGTGTCCACCGGTCTCGCCCCAGCCACTGCCGGGGCCTTCCTCTCCATGGGAGATGGCCGAGCACGCGTGGCCATCTCCCATCCGCTCTGTGGCTTGTTACGGCAGGTGGAGGACTCCCATCCTCCACCTGCAGCCACAAAGGGACGGGGCAGGCGGCACACCGCCGCCGCCCCGGCCCTCGCCGTCTGTGCCGGAGACGGCACCCACCCGCAGGACGCAAGAATGCCAGTATGCCGACATCTAGGCGTCCATGCGGGTGTCTTCCTCATCCGGCCGGCGAGCGGTCTCTGTCGCGGGGGTGGGGCAGGGAGGACGGGCGGGTTTCGGCCTCGTCTCCCTGCCTCTCACTGTGGGTGGGGAACATTTTTGCCCCCCCATCACGTGGTCAGCTGGGAGTCCGACGTGGTGGCACACCGCACACCACGCCTTCTCCTCCCAACAGTCCCTCGACTTGTGCCCCTCTTTGCCGCACCGGAAGCATAGGTTGCTCCGGTCAACGGTAGAGGGGCACAACTCCCTCGTGTGTCCGACACCCATGCATCCGAAACAACGCATGGGTGTCGGCCCGATCAGACTGATCCTGGCGGACGACCAGCCCACCAGGATCTGACCACGCTCTAGGAGGGCTTTCGCCGTCCCCACCGGACACCAGATCAGCGCTGATCCAGTGCCGTTAGACAGGGGACGGATGCCCCCCACCCTTATCTGGGCCTCATCGATGCCCTCGGCTTTGGCGACGGCCGCCGTCAGCGACTCCTTGGTCGCCGACTCGTCCAGGCCCGCGACCCGGATGGCGGCCGTCTTCTGCGGGCGGCTTATGTGGGCTACATCGCCCACGATGGCCTGCAGCTTCGCTGCAAGCGCATCAGCCGCCCGCTCTCTGTCCGCCCCCGGGACCTCAATGACCCTGCCCCCGGTCATTGAGGTCCGCACCCTCACGTGTTGCAGGCCAACCTCATCGAGGCTAAAGCCGTTGATGGCTTTAGCCATGATGGCCTGCAGTGTCGTGTCGGCGGCGAGGTCCTTCTTTAGGGTGATCGCCACCGCCGCCGTTGTTGGCACCTTCAGCGCCTTGGGCCTTGCCGTTGCCTTCTTTTTAGGGGGGGGTACTTGGGCGGGGGGGGCACCCTTGCCCTTCCCCTTCCCCTTCCCCCTGCCCCTCCGGGTCACGGTGGTCCAGTTTTCCTCGGGTTGCTGGAGCGGGCCCGAGGTGCCCGGGCCCGCTTCAGGGGCCTCTATGGCCGCCGAGGTTGCTGGAGCTGCCGAGGCGGGCCTCTTGGGGGCCTTAATCTTTTTAGGCCGACCGTCACCCAGCCTGGCCCTTTCAGGCTCCTTCTGTGGCGGGGTCGGCGCGACCGGCCCTACAGTCCTCCTTTTATCGGCCGCCAGCGGTGGGCGGACGATCGGCTCCGCAGGCAGGCGCCTGCTCACCTCCTCCAGTCGAGTGTTAATCATATCCCCCAGGGAGGTGAACAGGTCCCTCCTGAGGTCACCGATGGCCTCCACCAGGTCCGTCGCGTCAAACTGCATCGACGGGGGGGCCGGGGGCTCGTGCCCCGGTGCGGGGGCCGGGGGGGCCGCTTTTTGGAGCCTCCTCAACTCCTCGTCTCGGAGGAGGACCTTCTCTCGCAGCCTCCAGTTGTCAGCTTTGAGAGCTAGGACCTCCTCACTCTCGGGCCTGCCGGCCTCGACCGCATCCATTGCCGCCAGGATAGTGCGGCAGGCCTCATTGATCTGCCCCCACACTACCCCCTTCAGATGGCCCGACTTGCGGGCCCCCTCTATTATAGCACCCGTGGCTCTGCGGGCCGCCCCGACCGGGTCGACCACAGGCTCCCGCGGAGCCTGCTTTTTGCCGATTTTCGGGACGGCTCCCTCCTCAATCGCGGCCGCCGGGCCACGGGTCACCTGAACCGGGTCCACGATGGGCTCCGGCTCCATTGTCCCTCCCTTCTGCTCCGCAGGACGGGGGGCCGAGAGGTCCTCCTTGCGGGCGGGGGCGACGTCCGCCTCGTCCTCGTCATCGGACGAGGCACTGCCGGTCTTCCACGCCTTGGACCTGTACTCAGTCTTGTACAGCCTTATCTCCTCCCTTACGCATCGTGCCTTGTTAAGGCAACTCTTTTTTGTTGCCGCAGAGGCGCCCGGCGCGTTAGCCTTTTCCAGGGTTATCCCCAGGAACGCGCGGGCCTCCTCTATGCGCGGGTCCGGCTCGGATTCCCACTCCGAGGCAGAATCGTCCTCCGTCTTCCTGGGCCTGGACTTTGAGGCCGCCATGCCGGAGTACCGACCCTTAGAGTTGCCTCTGCGGGCGGTGTTAATCTTGGCCTCGTTCTCGGGCCTCGGGTCGTCCTCCCGGTCCTCATGGCCCCTTTTTTGAGGCAGGGCGGCCCCTGGGAGGCCATCGTCCTCAGAATCCGAGGAGACGGCAACAACAAAGCCGTCCTTCCTCCGAGGGCTACCCTCCACCTTCGTGGATTTGGCCAAAATGGCCTCTTCCTCCCTTTTTCTGCCTGCCCGTGTTTGCCTTTTTGCCACGGCAGGCTCCTTACTCCTCTCAACTTCCTCCTCCTTCCTCTTCTCCTCGCTATTCTTTCTCGACTTCGGCATTCTTCGCATGTGATCGCTCGTCAAGGTACAGTGCTCTTTAGCCGTACCCAGTTCTGCCACTCCGTTACGGTGGTCAAAACTGGGACGTTTCCAGGGGACGCGACGTGGACGCAAGCACTGTGGGGGGTCCCCCAACCTAACCTAACCTAACCTAACCTAACCTAACCTAACCTAACCTAACCTAACCTAACCTAACCTAACCTAACCTAACCTAACCTAACCTAACCTAACCTAACCTAACCTAACCTAACCTAACCTAACCTAACCTAACCTAACCTAACCTAACCTAACCTAACCTAACCTAACCTAACCTAACCTAACCTAACCTAACCTAACCTAACCTAACCTAACCTAACCTAACCTAACCTAACCTAACCTAACCTAACCTAACCTAACCTAACCTAACCTAACCTAACCTAACCTAACCTAACCTAACCTAACCTAACCTAACCTAACCTAACCTAACCTAACCTAACCTAACCTAACCTTTTTTTTTTTTTTTTTTTTTATACAGGGGAAATGCTTTACGCATACCACCGCGCCTTGGGGAAAGACGCGGTGGTTATGTGGGACTCCCTTCCCGCAAACTCCCCCCCCTCATATCAAAAATGAGAGGGGGCCCGGGAGGTTTACCCACTAAAACCCCTGTTTTGCCGTCGTTGTCATTCTCCGCCGGGGCGAGGGTACACTCTTTTGAGCACTCGTCACTCGCCCGGCGGTGACCGGCCTGGCGCCACGTCTAGCTGCCGCGGGTGAAAAACACCCGCGGCTACGTCGCCATTTGCGCAGAAGCGCGACCTCGCCGACTCTCTAGGAGTGGCGGGCTTAACCTAACCTAACCTAACCTAACCTAACCTAACCTAACCTAACCTAACCTAACCTAACCTAACCTAACCTAACCTAACCTAACCTAACCTAACCTAACCTAACCTTTTTTTTTTTTTTTTTTTTTTTTTTTTTTTTTTTTTTTTATACAGGGGAAATGCTTTACGCATACCACCGCGCCTTGGGGAAAGACGCGGTGGTTATGTGGGACTCCCTTCCCGCAAACTCCCCCCCTCATATCAAAAATGAGAGGGGGCCCGGGAGGTTTACCCACTAAAACCCCTGTTTTGCCGTCGTTGTCATTCTCCGCCGGGGCGAGGGTACACTCTTTTGAGCACTCGTCACTCGCCCGGCGGTGACCGGCCTGGCGCCACGTCTAGCTGCCGCGGGTGAAAAACACCCGCGGCTACGTCGCCATTCGCGCAGCAGCGCGACCTCGCCGACTCTCTAGGAGTGGCGGGCTTCCCCTAGCCCGCCACTCGAGTCACTGTGGTTTTTTATAGAGGTTTTCTCCTCGCGGCCCAGGCCATGTATGGCCCGGGCCCCCGGACCCGATTGCTCGGGATTACGGGTTGGCCGGCGGCTGGAGACAAAAACCCCAGCCGCCGCCCTTTCGTCCCCCCCCACGCTGCCGCCGGATGCCGGACAGACGCAGCGCGGGTAGGACGCCCCCCTCCGTGGCGCGAGCCGCCACTCACCTTTCGCTGAGTGCCCGCGCTGCCGCCGAATGTCGGACAGACGCAGCGCGGGCACCAGTCGCCCCCCATCGTCGGCGCAAAAAGCGCCCCCTCACACCTCGGTGGTTGCGGGGTCCGTCTCCATCACCACCGCCTCCACAGGCAGCTGGCGTGGGGCCCTTCCTCTGCCGGCTTTGGGGGCTGGTGCGTGGCACGCCTTGCCCCCCAGCAGATGGTCTGCCGGTTTGTTTGCGGCGGCGCAAAGCGAGCACCGCGGCTTCGCCGAGCACCCCTTCGACGTGTGGCCAGCCACCCCGCAGCGGAAGCACTCCTGGCTCCTGTCGACCTCCGCCTTGCATTGGGCTCTTATGTGCCCCCTCTGCAGGCATCTGTAGCACCGCAGAGGTCTGGGCTCAAGGAGCTTGACGGAGGCCGACACCCAGGATAGGTTGAGGCTGCCCGCTGCGGCGATGCGATTAGCGGCCGCCACCGGGCACTCGACCCACATGTGCCCCACGCCGAAAGGGTCCCTCACCACCCCGCCGCTGTTCTTGAGGCTGGTCACGGAGCAGCCGCCCGCCTCGGCGACCGCGCTCAAAACCTCCCCGGCCGAGATCGAGTCGTCCAGGCCGGAGATCTTGATCTCCGTCGTCTTTACCGGCCTGGAGACGCGGACTGTGTCCCGGCCGAGGACCTCCCCCAATTTGGTGGCGAGCGCGTCGGCGAGTGGGCCGCTGTCCGGGTCCGCAACCTCGAACATGCGGGCCCCGGTCGCACACACTCGGAAACGTACGGCGGTGATCCCGAGGTCCGCTAGCCTGATTTTGGCCTTTGCCTCGGCGATCACCGCCTCGTACGTCACACCTTTTTCGACTGCCTCCGGCGTGAGGGCGACCACCACCGCAGATGATTTGGGCGGGGTGAGCCTCGCCGGACCTTCTTTGGTCGGCTTGCGGGGAGGACCCTGCTTCGCCTGGGTCTTCTTTTTACGGCCCTTCTTGACCACCACGCTCCAGCTCTGCTCCTCAGGTGGAGTGGGCTGGGACTCAGCTGCCCTCTCGCGAGGGGTTTGCCTTTTCTCCGCCGGCTTCTTCTTCGGCTTCTTCGCCCCTTTTGGTTTTGGAGCCTCCAGGCCACCGGAGCCAGCCTCGGTTGGGGCAGATGATGGCCCGGGAGTGATCTCGGGCGGTTCCTCCGTCCGCCTGTCCGCTGCCAGGGGAGGGCGATGTCGCCTCTCCGGCAGCAACCTGTCCTCAAGTGCCTCAAACCTGGCGCTCACCATCGCGCCCACCTGGCACAGAATGGTGCGCACCAGGTCTTCGGCGTCGGGCTTAGGCTGGTTAGGCACAGCCGCTTCGACCTGCGGGCGCGGCCTCTCCATGCGCTCCCGCATTTCCGCAACCTCCTTTCGGAGCTGCGCGACCTCAGACTGGAGGCGGGCATTGTCCGCCTGCAGGCCACGCGTCTCCTCGGAGGTGCATCGGCTCTGGAGAATTAGGGAGACTTTCCTAATCTCGTCCGCCGCAACTTTTAGGGAGCGTATGAAGCCTCCCTTGAGGTTCCCCGATGTGGCGGCGATCCTCTTTATTAGGGCGACATTTTCGTCTATCGCGCGGCTCAGCGCGGTCGCCGTCATAAAGTCGTCGCCGCCGCCCGAGGACGCCTCCGACAGGGAGAGATCTCGGGTGCGCGCCCGAAGCTCTCGGGAGGTTGCCGTCACCTCCGCCTCAGCTCTTTGCTGCTCCGCCAGCCTTTCCGCCTCGACGAGCGCCAGCTTCGCCTTCGCCAGGCCCACGTAGTGGCCCGTTGTTGGCGGCCGACCTCGTCGCTTCCTCAACGTCGGGCTCGAGACCCCATCCAGACTTATGTCCGGGTCCGAGTCGCTGTTTCTAGTCCGTTTCTTCGTTTGCCGGGTCGTCGTTGATGCGACACTGACCATCGAGTCAGTGTCCCCATCCTCCTCGCTGCTGTCCATCAGTTGTCGGTTTAGTTTTGCCAATTCCATTTTGATTCCCACGAGTATGGGACGATAAAAAGGTCGACCCCCGGGTGACGCCCTTTCCGGGGGCAAGGCTAGTGCCCGTGAGGGCTACTGTGCATTTCGCCCGGTGTGCACAGGGTTTTTACGTCTTGTCCTGACGGGTTTTTAGAGAGTTTTCCTTTCTCGCGGGCCGGCCAATCAAGGCAAGCCCTCCGCTCCGGGGTCCCACTACTCCACAACGCCATTTGGTGGAGGTCGTTGCGGGATGCCCGGGCTACGGATCGCAGAGGAGCGGCGTACCTCCTCCGGTTTTGGGCGGTTATTCCCGACGACAGTGTTACCTGCCGCCGGGCCCGCCGGGGTAGGGGGAAGGGGGGGGTGGGAAGGAAGGGGGGAAGGATAAGGGTTTTCCCTTAAAGAGGATGGGAGTGGAAGGATGGGAAGAGGACCGAAGGGAAGGATGTGAGAGTCAGCCGCCAGCGCCGAGTGTCCACCAAAAGCTGGTGGGCACTCGGAGCTGACGTTGCCCAGGGTGCGCCACGAGGAGGCCTCTCACCTGCACCCCAACCTAACCTAACCTAACCTAACCTAACCTAACCTAACCTAACCTAACCTAACCTAACCTAACCTAACCTAACCTAACCTAACCTAACCTAACCTAACCTTTTTTTTTTTTTTTTTTTTTTTTGATGACTGGGTGGAAAAACGTGCAGCACGTTCCCCCCGCCTTGGGAGCGGCGGGGGGATATGTGGGGTTCCCTCTCGCAAACTCCCCTTCTCCTAGTGAGAAGGGGCCCGAGAGGGGTACCCACTAAAAAACCACCCAGGCGTACTTCCTCACACCGGTTTGGTAGGGGAGCAGTGGCAATCGCTTTCGCATAATCCAAGACTGCTCCCCCGCCGGATCGGCCCCGCGCCCGGGGCCTCCTCATTTGGTTGGGGAGATGGCCGTACGCAGACCATCTCCCAGCCGCCCAGTGGCTTATGAGGCGGGCGAAGGACTCCCATCCTCCGCCCGCAGCCACTAGGGGTCGGGTTCCCGACCCCTGCCCTCCGACTCCCTTCGAAATTCAGCCGCAGGACGTCAGACACCGATATAACGGCATCTAGACGTCCATGCGGCTTTCCTCTGACGGGCCGGCGGCCTCTGCATCGTCGGCGGGTCGGGGGGATCGGGCAGGCCTCTGCCATGTCCCCCTACCCCTCACCACCGGTGGGGAGCATCTAAAACCCCCCATTACGTGACCGGCCGGGAGTCCGACGTGGTGGCATATAGCACACCACGCCACCTCCTCCCGGCAATTCTTAGCGAGGTGCCCCTCCTTGCCGCACCGGAAACACATCTTGCTCCGGTCGACACTTGAGGGGCACGTCTCCCTCGTATGGCCGACACCCATACATTTGAAACAACGTATGGGTGACGGCCCAATCAGGGTGATCCTGGCGGCCGACCAGCCCACCAGGATCTGACCTCGCGTCAGGAGGGCTTTCGCCGTCTCCACTGGGCACCGGATCAAGGCTGATCCGGCGCCGTCGAACATGGGGCGGATGCCCCCCACCTTTATATGGGCATCTAACCTAACCTAACCTAACCTAACCTAACCTAACCTAACCTAACCTAACCTAACCTAACCTAACCTAACCTAACCTAACCTAACCTAACCTAACCTAACCTAACCTAACCTAACCTAACCTAACCTAACCTAACCTAACCTAACCTAACCTAACCTAACCTAACCTAACCTAACCTAACCTAACCTAACCTAACCTAACCTAACCTAACCTAACCTAACCTAACCTAACCTAACCTAACCTAACCTAACCTAACCTAACCTAACCTAACCTAACCTAACCTAACCTAACCTAACCTAACCTAACCTAACCTAACCTAACCTAACCTAACCTAACCTAACCTAACCTAACCTAACCTAACCTAACCTAACCTAACCTAACCTAACCATTCATTCAGTTTGGATTCATGCCGCAGAGGAGTACTGAGGACTCTCTCTATGTCCTAATGCAGCACATCCAAGAAAAGCTCAGAGCGAAGCGAATTATAACTATAGTTTCGCTGGACATAGAGGGAGCCTTCGATAGTGCCTGGTGGCCAGCTATAAGAGTCCGGCTGGCTGAGGAAAAGTGTCCTGTGAACTTGAGAAGGGTCATAGACAGCTACCTGGAAGACCGAAGAGTGAGGGTCAGGTACGCAGGGGTTGAACACGAAAAAGGCACCAGCAAAGGATGCGTCCAGGGATCCATTGGTGGCCCGATCCTCTGGAATCTCCTGCTGGACCCACTGCTGAAGAGCCTCGAACAAAGAGGAGACCACTGCCAGGCGTTCGCAGATGACGTGGTCATGGTGTTTGACGGAGAGACGGCCCTGGAAATTGAAGGTCGTGCCAATGCCGCTCTCGGGCATGTTCGGGCGTGGGGTGTCGCAAATAAGCTCAGTTTTGCGCCACACAAAACCAGTGCGATGGTGATCACTAGGAGGCTCAAGTTCGACACCCCTCGCCTGAGCATGGGCGGGACTGACATTGGCATGTCTAGGGAGATCAAGATCCTCGGCGTAACCATCGATGACAAGCTTACGTACAACACGCACGTTGCAAACGTCTGCCGAAAGGCCGCAGGTGTGCACAAGCAGCTCGCTAGGGCTGCAAAAGCCAGCTGGGGGCTTAACCCCGATGTAATTAGAGCAATATATGTGGCAGCCGTCGAGCCCGTGGTCCTGTATGCCGCAAGCGTGTGGGCTCCGGCAGCCAAAAAGCTTGGGGTAATTAAACAGCTGGGGGTGCTGCAACGCGGGATCGCCCAAAAAATGTGCAAAGCCTACCGCACGGTCTCCCTGAACTCAGCACTGGCACTGGCTGGGATACTCCCACTGGACCTTCGAATTCAGGAGGCGGCCTCGTTGTACGAGGCCAGGAGGGGGGTTCCCCAGCCAGAGCTGGGAGGCAGGGAGATCGAGCGGATGGCATCAGCAATAGAAGCCCCACACCCTGCAGATCGCATCAACATCGAGATAATAAGCCTGGTAGACCAACATCAAGTAAGTGCGAACAGTGACTTTGCCATCCGCATCTTCACAGACGGGAGCAAGTTTGAGGGTGGGGTTGGCGCCGCGCTATCCATTTGGAATAGTGAGCGTGAAACTAAAGCCCTCAAACTTGCGTTACCCGTATATTGCACTGTCTACCAGGCTGAGCTTCTGGCGATCTGCAGGGCCACAAAGGTTATAACAAAGCACAAGGAGTCTTCGTTTGGAGTCTACAGCGACTCCATGGCAGCCCTCCAAACGTTGCGAAACTATAGTTGCCTCCATCCCCTGGCGGTGGAGGCTAGAGAAAACATAAAATCCGCGTCTCTCCAGAATAAAGCTGTACGCTTATTCTGGATCAAAGCCCACGCAGGGTTGGTAGGCAACGAAAGAGCCGACGAGCTAGCCAAGGAAGCCGCTGTGGGCTCCAAGCGTAGACCGGATTACGACCTTGTGCCGGTTTCACACGTCAAGCGTGGCATTCGTATGGCCACGCTCGACGTGTGGAACCAAAGATACATTAGTGGCGATACCGCGTCCGTCACCAAACTATTCTTCCCCGATATAAAGGCGGCATACAGGATCACGAGGAAAATAGACATTACATACACACGGACACAACTAATGACGGGGCACGGTGGGTTCTCGGAATACTTGAATCGCTTCAAGTGTAAAGAGAGCCCATCGTGCATCTGTGATCCCGCGATAAACGAAACGGTGCCACATGTATTGCTCGAGTGCCCGGTCTTCGAAAAGGAACGGTTCGAGGCAGCACAGCGGCTTGACACAAACATACAGACAGACACAATAAAGGACATCATGAGAAGTAAAAACGTCGAAATATTTCTAAATTATTGCCAAACAATCGTGGAGAAGGTAGCCAAAAGAAACACAAACAGATAGGAAAATATTGTTAAACTAATATTTAAACATATTAAAAATTAGCAATAAAGAAAATAGTTACAAAAATGTATTAAAAGCAGCAGTAGTTTAAACTAAAAGTGTGCACAAAATTAAGATAAGATATAGTTTACCTTATAAGATTAAGAAAACTGTAATAGAATAAACAAAAATGATATATGTATTAAAATAAATGATAGAATAAGATAAATAATAAATAAACCGTGTTAGAATAAGTAGATATAAATACTCAAATTGTCATATAAAGATTGTGCTAGATTAAGCTTAAATAAAGATTCTAAAAAGTTATAAATAAAGATACCCCCCCCCCTGTGTACATTTACTGTCCAGAGTATACTTTAAGTAAAGTACTTAAACAAGAAATAAATAAATAATAAGAGAAATTAGGTTAGCGTAGCATAGGAAGCTGGAATGGGAACTCACCCAAAAAGTAGTAAAAGATGATGAATGCAAGAAAGAAACAGTATGGAGAATGAAAGTGCGAGAAGAATACATGCGAGAACTGGAATGAAAGAGGTAGATAAGCACAGGCTCCGATCATGTTGGAGGTAGAAGAGAAAAAAAAAAAAAAAAAAAAAAAAAAAAAAAAAAAAAAAAAAAAAAAAAAAAAAAAAAAAAAAAAAAAAAAAAAAAAAACCTAACCTAACCTAACCTAACCTAACCTAACCTAACCTAACCTTTTTTTTTTTTTTTTTTTTTTTTTTTTTTTTTTTTTTTTTTTTTTTTTTTTTTTTTTTTTATACAGGGGAAATGCTTTACGCATACCACCGCGCCTTGGGGAAAGACGCGGTGGTTATGTGGGACTCCCTTCCCGCAAACTCCCCCCCTCATATCAAAAATGAGAGGGGGCCCGGGAGGTTTACCCACTAAAACCCCTGTTTTGCCGTCGTTGTCATTCTCCGCCGGGGCGAGGGTACACTCTTTTGAGCACTCGTCACTCGCCCGGCGGTGACCGGCCTGGCGCCACGTCTAGCTGCCGCGGGTGAAAACACCCGCGGCTACGTCGCCATTCGCGCAGAAGCGCGACCTCGCCGACTCTCTAGGAGTGGCGGGCTTCCCCTAGCCCGCCACTCGAGTCGCTGTGGTTTTTTATAGAGGTTTTCTCCTCGCGGCCCAGGCCATGTATGGTCCGGGCCCCCGGACCCGATTGCTCGGGATTACGGGTTGGCCGACGGCTGGACACAAAAAGCACAGCCGCCGCCCTTTCGTCCCCCCCCACGCTGCCGCCGGATGCCGGACAGACGCAGCGCGGGTAGGACGCCCGCCTCCGCGGCGCGAGCCGCCACTCACCTTTCACTGAGTACCCGCGCTGCCGCCGAATGTCAGACGCAGCGCGGGCACCAGTCGACCCCATCGTCGGCGCGAACACGCCCCCCTCACACCCCGGTGGTTGCGGGGTCCGTCTCCATCCCCACCGCCTCCACAGGCAGGGGCTGTGGGGCCCTTCCTCTGCCGGCTTTGGGGGCTGGTGCGTGGCACGCCTTGCCCCCCAGCAGGTGGTCTGCCGACTTGTTCGCGGCGGCACATAGTGAGCACCGCGGCTTCGCCGAGCACCCCTTCGCTTTGTGGCCAGCCACCCCGCAGCGGAAGCACTCCTCGCTCCTGTCGACCTCCGCCTTGCACTGGGCTCTAATGTGCCCCCTCTGCAGGCATCTGTAGCACCGCAGAGGTCTGGGCTCAAGGAGCTTGACGGAGGCCGACACCCACGACAGATTGAGGCGGCCCGCTGCGGCGATGCAGTTAGCGGCTGCCACCGGGCACTCGACCCACATGTGGCCCACGCCGAAAGGGTCCTTCACCACCCCGCCGCTGTTTTTGAGGCTGGTTCTCGGACAGCCGCCCGCCTCGGCGACCGCGCTCAGAACCTCCTCGGCCGAGATCGAGTCGTCCAGGCCGGAGATCTTGATCTCCGTCGTCTTTACCGGCCTGGAGACGCGGACTGTGTCCCGGCCGAGGACCTCCCCCAACTTAGTGGCGAGCGCGTCGGCGTGCGGGCCGCTGTCCGGGTCCGCAACCTCGAACATGCGGGCACCCGTGGCGCTCACGCGGAACCTTACGGCGGCGATGCCGAGGTCCGCTAGCCTAATTTTGGCCTTTGCCTCGGCGATCACCGCCTCATAGGTCACACCTTTCTCTACAGCCTCTGGCGTGAGGGTAACCACCACCGCAGCCGTTCTGGGAGGGGTCAGTTTGACCGACCTCCCCTTGGCAGGCTTGCGGGGGGGGGCCTGCTTTGTCTGGCCCCTCTTTTTGGCTCCCTTTTTGACGACCACGCTCCAGGCCAGTTCCGTGGGCTGGGTTGTGGCCGTCTGGTCTGCGGGTCTCGGCGCTGTTGCTGTGGGCTGTGGCTCTGTCGCCCTCTCACGGGGAGCGCCCACCGAGCCTCGTCCCTTTTTCCCCGGCTTTTTCTCCTTGGGCTTCTTTGCCCCTTTTGGCTTTTGAGCCTCCGGTCCACCAGTGTCGGCCTGGACCGGAGCAGCCTCGATCGGGGCAGAAGATAGCCCCGGGGAGATCTCGCGGACCTCGCTGGCCCGCCTGTCAGCCGCTAGCGGAGGGCGAAGTCGCCTTTCAGGCAGCAACCTCTCCTCGAGAGCCTCAAACCTGGCGCTGACCATCGTACCCACCTGGCAGAGGACGGCGCGCACCAGGCCATCGGCGTCTAGAGGTGCTGCACTCGGCTGACTCGCCGCAACCGTATCGGTCTGAGGGTGCGGCCTCTCCATGCGCTCCCGCATTTCCGCAACCTCCTTTCGGAGCTGCGCGACCTCAGACTGGAGGCGGGCATTGTCCGCCTGCAGGCCACGCGTCTCCTCGGAGGTGCATCGGCTCTGGAGGATTAGGGCGACTTTCCTAATCTCGTCCGCCGCATCCTTCAATGTTTTAATGAAACCACCTTTCAGGTTCCCCGACGTGGCGGCGACCCTCTTTATTAGAGCGACATTATCGTCGATCGCGCGGCTGAGAGCGGTCGCCGTCATAAAATCGTCCCCGTCTGAGGACACCTCCGACAGGGAGAGATCCCTGTGGCGGGCCCGAACCTCTCGGGAGGCCGCCGTCACTTCCGCCTCGGCCCTCTGCTGCTCGGCCAATCGCTCTGCTTTAACGAGCGCCAGCTTGGCCTTTGCCAGGCCCACGTAGTGGCCCGTGGTTGGCGGCCGACCTCGCTTCTTCCGCGTCGTAGGGCTCGCGACCCCATCCAAGTCTGGGTCCGAGTCACTGTTTCGTGTCCTTTTAAACGTATGCCTGGTCGTCGTTGATGCGACACTGACTATCGAGTCAGTGTCCCCATCCTCCTCGCTGCTCACCATCATCGTTCCTTTTTTGTTTGCCATTGTCATTTTGAATCCCACGAGTAGTGGACGAAAGGGTGGTCGACCCCCGGGTGACGCCGTTCCGGGGGCAAGGCTAGTGCCCTTGCGGGCTACTGTGCATTTCGCCCGGTGTGCACAGGGTTTTTACGTCTTGTCCTGACGGGTTTTTATAGAGTTTTCCTTTCTCGCGGGCCGGCCAATGAAGGCAAGCCCTCCGCTCCGGGTCCCACTACTCCACAACGCCATTTGGTGGAGGTCGTTGCAGGATGCCCGGGCTACGGATATCAGAGGAGCGGCGTGCCTCACTCTATCTTGGGCGGTTATTCCCGACGACAGTGTTACCTGCCGCCAGGCCCGCCCGGGAAAGGGGGAGGGGGGGGGTGGGAAGGAAGGGGGGAAGGATAAGGGTTTTCCCTTAAAGAGGATGGGAGTGGAAGGATGGGAAGAGGACCGAAGGGAAGGACGTGAGAGTTAGCCGCCAGCGCCGAGTGTCCACCAAAAGCTGGTGGGCACTCGGAGCTGACGTTGCCCAGGGTGCGCCACGAGGAGGCCTCTCACCTGCACCCCAACCTAACCTTTTTTTTTTTTTTTTTTTTTTTTTTTTATACAGGGGAAATGCTTTACGCATACCACCGCGCCTTGGGGAAAGACGCGGTGGTTATGTGGGACTCCCTTCCCGCAAACTCCCCCCCTCATATCAAAAATGAGAGGGGGCCCGGGAGGTTTACCCACTAAAACCCCTGTTTTGCCGTCGTTGTCATTCTCCGCCGGGGCGAGGGTACACTCTTTTGAGCACTCGTCACTCGCCCGGCGGTGACCGGCCTGGCGCCACGTCTAGCTGCCGCGGGTGAAGAACACCCGCGGCTACGTCGCCATTCGCGCAGAGGCGCGACCTCGCCGACTCTCTAGGAGTGGCGGGCTTCCCCTAGCCCGCCACTCGAGTCACTGTGGTTTTTTATAGAGGTTTTCTCCTCGCGGCCCAGGCCATGTATGGCCCGGGCCCCCGGACCCGATTGCTCGGGATTACGGGTTGGCCGACGGCTGGACACAAACACCAGCCGCCGCCCTTTCGCCCCCCCCCCACGCTGCCGCCGGATGCCGGACAGACGCAGCGCGGGTAGGACGCCCCCCTCCGCGGCGCGAGCCGCCACTCACCTTTCACTGAGTGCCCACGCTGCCGCCGAATGTCGGACAGACGCAGCGCGGGCACCAGTCGCCCCCCATCGTCGGCGCAAAAAGCGCCCCTCTCACACCTCGGTGGTGGCGGGGCCCGTCTCCATCGCCACCTCCACAGGCAGGGGCTGTGGGGCCCTTCCTCTGCCGGCTTTGGGGGCTGGCGCGTGGCACGCCTTGCCCCCCAGCAGATGGTCTGCCGGTTTGTTGGCGGCGGCGCATAACGAGCACCGCGGCTTCGCCGAGCACCCCTTCGCTTTGTGGCCAGCCACCCCGCAGCGGAAGCACTCCTGGCTCCTGTCGACCTCCGCCTTGCATTGTGCCCTTATGTGCCCCCTCTGCAGGCATCTGAAGCACCGCAGAGGTCTAGGCTCAAGGAGCTTGACGGAGGCCGACACCCACGAAAGTTTGAGGCTGCCCGCTGCGGCAATGCAGTAGGCGGCTGCCACCGGGCACTCAACCCACATGTGCCCCACGCCGAAGGGGTCCCTCACCACCCCGCCGCTGTTCTTGAGGCTGCCCCTCGGACAGCCTCCCGCCTCGGCGACCGCGCCCAACACCTCCTCAGCCGAGATGGAGTCATCCAGGCCGGAGATTTTGATCTCGGTCGTTTTGACCGGCCTGGAGACGCGGACTGTGTCCCGGCCGAGGACCTCCTCCAATTTTGTGGCGAGCGCGTCCGCCTGCGGGCCGCTGTCCGAGCCCGCAACCTCAAACATACGGGCTCCCGTGGCGCTCACGCGGAACCTTACGGCGGCGATCCCGAGGTCCGCTAGCCTTATCTTGGCCTTTGCCTCGGCGATCACCGCCACGTATGTGATGCCCTTATCTACGGCCTCCGGCGTGAGGGTAACCACCACCGCAGCCGACTTTGGGGGGGTCAGCTTGGCCGATTTCTCCTTGGCCGGCTTGCGGGGGGGGGGCCTGCTTCGACTGGCCCTTCTTCTTGGCTCCCTTTTTTACGACCACGCTCCAGGCCAGATCCGTGGGCTGGGTTGTGGCCGCCTGGTCTGCGGGTCTCGGCGCTGTTGAGGTGGGCTGTGGCTCTGCCGCCCTCTCACGGGGAGCGCCCACCGAACCTCGTCCCTTTTTCCCCTTGGGCTTCTTTGCCCCTTTTGGCTTTTGAGCCTCCGGTCCACCAGTATTGGCCTGGACCGGAGCAGCCTCGATCGGGGCAGAAGATGGCCCTGGGGAGATCTCGCGGACCTCGCTGGCCCGCCTGTCAGCCGCCAGGGGAGGGCGATGTCGCCTCTCGGGCAGCAGCCTCTCTTCGAGTGCCTCAAACCTGGCGCTCACCATCGCGCCCACCTGGCACAGAATGGTGCGCACCAGGTCTTCGGCGTCGGGCTTAGGCTGGTTGGGCACAGCCGCTTCGGCCTGCGGGCGCGGCCTGTCCATGCGCTCCCGCATTTCTGCGACCTCCTTTCGGAGCTGCGCGACCTCCGACTGCAGGCGGGCGTTGTCCGCTTGTAGTCCACGCGTCTCCTCCGAGGTGCAGCGGCTCTGCAAAATGGAGGCGACCTTGCCGATTTCATCGGCGGCATTCTTCAGGGCCCGCGAAAAGGTCCCCTTGAGGTTCCCCGACTTGACGGCGACTTTCTTAATGAGGGCGACGTTGTCTTCGATCGCGCGGCTCAACGCGGTCGCCGTCATAAAATCGTCGCCACCCGAGGACGCCTCCGACAGGGAGAGATCCCTGTTCCGCGCCCGGAGCTCTCGGGAGGCCGCCATCACCTCCGCCTCAGCCCTTTGTTGCTCCGCCTGCCTTTCCGCCTCGACGAGCGCCAGCTTCGCCTTCGCCAGGCCCACGTAGTGGCCCGTTGTTGGCGGCCGACCTCGCCTTTTTCGCACCGTAGGGCTCGAGACCCCATCCAAACTTATGTCCGGGTCCGAGTCGCTATTCCGAGTCCGTTTAAACGTTTGCCGATTCGTCGTTGATGCGACACTGACTATCGAGTCAGTGTCCCCATCCTCCTCGCTGCTGTCCATCAGTTGTCGATTGAGTTTTGCCAGTTCCATTTTGATTCCCACGAGTATGGGACGATATAGAGGTCGACCCCCGGGTGACGCCCTTTCCGGGGGCAAGGCTAGTACCCTTGCGGGCTACTGTACAGGTCGCCTGGTGTGTACAGGGTTTTTACGTCTTGTCCTGACGGGTTTTTATAGAGTTTTCCTTTCTCGCGGGCCGGCCAATCAAGGCAAGCCCTCCGCTCCGGGTCCCACTACTCCACAACGCCATTTGGTGGAGGTCGTTGCAGGATGCCCGGGCTACGGATCGCAGAGGAGCGGCGTACCTCCTCCGGTTTTGGGCGGTTATTCCCGACGACAGTGTTACCTGCCGCCGGGCCCGCCGGGGAAGGGGGGAAGGGGGGGTGGGAAGGAAGGGGGGAAGGATAAGGGTTTTCCCTTAAGGAGGATGGGAGTGGAAGGATGGGAAGAGGACCGAAGGGAAGGACGTGAGAGTCAGCCGCCAGCGCCGAGTGTCCACCAAAAGCTGGTGGGCACTCGGAGCTGACGTTGCCCAGGGTGCGCCACGAGGAGGCCTCTCACCTGCACCCCACCCCAACCTAACCTAACCTTTTTTTTTTTTTTTTTTTTTTTTTTTTTTTTTTTTTTAGATGGGAAATGCATTACGCATACCACCGCGCCAGGGGAGACGCGGTGGTTATGTGGGACTCCCTCTCGCAAACTCCCCTTCTCATATCAAAAATGAGAAGGGGCCCGAGAGGTATACCCACTAAAACCCATCTTTTTGCCGTCTGTGTCATTCTCCGCCGGGACGAGGGTACACTCTTACGAGCACTCGTCTACTCGCCCGGCGGTGACCGGCATGACGCCACGACTTGCTACCGCGGGTGTTTCCACCCGCGGCTACGACGCCATTCGCGCGTGTGCGCGCCATCTCCGACTCTCTAGGAGTGGCGGGCTTCCCCTAGCCCGCCACTCGAGTCACTGTTAGGGTGGAGGGGCGTTGCGCGCGTACGCGCGCCTTCGCCTCCCCAGGCGGCGGCTTCGGATCGGGTCGGGAGCATTCGCCTCCCGCACCCTTTCCGCCTCCTCCTTCCGGCCCATGACCGCCTCAGCGAACTGCTGGGCGGCACCCCACGCACGGCCAGTCTCCACCATGGAGTTCACAATGACCGGCAATGAAAGGTTACCGCCCACGGCGGCCACGAGCTCCCGGCGCTGGTCTGCCCACGCCGGACACTCTTCCAGCGTATGCTGGGCGGTGTCTTCGAGGCAGCCGTCACAGTGATGGCACGCCGCCGATGGCTCCCTCCCGATCCGGTGCAGGTACTTGCCGAAGCATCCATGCCCCGACAGCACCTGCGACAACCGGAAGGTGAGCGCACCGTGCCTCCGCTCCAGCCACTCCACCAGGACCGGACGGACTGCCTCGACTGTTCGAGCACCAGCGCTCGGGTGCCGGAGATTTCGCCGCCACTTGAGGACGGCGCACGCTCGCCTTTCCACCCTCACCCTCTCGACCGCCTCCACCGCCGGCGGGAGCCGGTGTGTGGCGATCTGGTTCTCGCGCCAAGAGAAAACGGACGCGAGAACCTCCGCCTCCAGCTCCCACGGCAGGGAGCCGGCCAAGACGCACGCCGCGTCGAAGGACACCGTGCGGTATGCACGGGCCACTCTGATGGCCATCGCCCTCTGCGGACGGTGCAGCAGGGCGATTGTCCGGCCGTTCAGAGCGCCGTCCCACACCGGTGCCCCATAAAGCGCCATTGAGCGTATGACGCCCAAGTACAGGCGCCGGCAGGCCGCCCTCGGGCCGTTCAGGTTCGGCAGCAGGCCGCCGAGTGCGGCCGCCGCGCGCAACAACTTGGGCACCAACTGGCGGAAGTGGCCCTCGAACGTCCAGCGGCTATCGAGCATGAGCCCCAAATATTTCATTTGGGGCGCCACGTCGATCCGTACGCCGCCAACCACGATATGGAATCCCGGAGGTGGCCCGTTCCGGGGGCCGTGAAAACACAGCGCCTCGGATTTGTTCAGGGCCACTTCGAGACCCAACGCTCTGATGCGACCGACGACTTGGGCCACTCCCGCCGTCGCCAAAATGGCGCACTCGTGGTGCGTACCGCCCCGGGCCGTCACGAGGGTGTCGTCCGCGTAACAGGTGACGCTCACCCCGCGGAGGAGGACACCCCGCAACGCCCAGTCGTATCCGATGTTCCACAGGAGCGGCCCGAGGACCGACCCCTGTGGAACACCGCACGACACTTCGTGCCGACACCACGCCTCTCGCCCTCTATAGGCGACACGCCTACCCGACAGGTAGTCGGCGATGATGCGGCGGAGGTAGTTCGGCACCCGGTGATACCGGAGTGCCTCCCTAATGCAACTCCAGGGCAAGGTGTTGAAGGCGTTGGCGATGTCAAGAGACACCGCCAAGACGACCTCGCCCTGTGCCACTGCTTCCTCCGCCATCGCCTTTACCCGCAGGATGGCGTGCACCGTCGACCTGCCTACTCGGAAGCCGTACTGCCTGTCGTCCAGGCCCGGACCGACCCTCTCCAGGTGCTCGACGAGGCGGTTCGCTATAACCCGCTCGAAGAGCTTCGCCACCTCGTCAAGGAGCACGATCGGCCGGTACCCAGACGGCGAGTCAGCTGGGCGACCCGCCTTGCGCAGGAGGACGAGCGTGCCGGTCTTCCACGGCTCCGGGAACCGTCCCTGGGCCAAGCAAGCGTCCATGAGGCCGCACACCCTCTCCTCATAGGCGTCCGCGGCTATCACCCACGCCCGGCCGGGAATGCCGTCCGGACCCGGGGAACCTAACCTAACCTAACCTAACCTAACCTAACCTAACCTAACCTAACCTAACCTAACCTAACCTAACCTAACCTAACCTAACCTAACCTAACCTAACCTTTTTTTTTTTTTTTTTTTTTATACAGGGGAAATGCTTTACGCATACCACCGCGCCTTGGGGAAAGACGTGGTGGTTATGTGGGACTCCCTTCCCGCAAACTCCCCCCCTCATATCAAAAATGAGAGGGGGCCCGGGAGGTTTACCCACTAAAACCCCTGTTTTGCCGTCGTTGTCATTCTCCGCCGGGGCGAGGGTACACTCTTTTGAGCACTCGTCACTCGCCCGGCGGTGACCGGCCTGGCGCCACGTCTAGCTGCCGCGGGTGAAAAACACCCGCGGCTACGTCGCCATTCGCGCAGAAGCGCGACCTCGCCGACTCTCTAGGAGTGGCGGGCTTCCCCTAGTCCGCCACTCGAGTCACTGTGGTTTTTTATAGAGGTTTTCTCCTCGCGGCCCAGGCCATGTATGGCCCGGGCCCCCGGACCCGATTGCTCGGGATTACGGGTTGGCCGACGGCTGGACACAAAAACCAGCCGCCGCCCTTTCGTCCCCCCCCACGCTGCCGCCGGATGCCGGACAGACGCAGCGCGGGTAGGACGCCCCCCTCCGCGACGCGAGCCGCCACTCACCTTTCACTGAGTGCCCGCGCTGCCGCCGAATGTCGGACAGACGCAGCGCGGGCACCAGTCGCCCCCCATCGTCGGCGCAAAAAGCGCCCCTCTCACACCTCGGTGGTGGCGGGGCCCGTCTCCATCGCCACCTCCACAGGCAGGGGCTGTGGGGCCCTTCCTCTGCCGGCTTTGGGGGCTGGCGCGTGGCACGCCTTGCCCCCCAGCAGATGGTCTGCCGGTTTGTTGGCGGCGGCGCATAACGAGCACCGCGGCTTCGCCGAGCACCCCTTCGCTTTGTGGCCAGCCACCCCGCAGCGGAAGCACTCCTGGCTCCTGTCGACCTCCGCCTTGCATTGTGCCCTTATGTGCCCCCTCTGCAGGCATCTGAAGCACCGCAGAGGTCTAGGCTCAAGGAGCTTGACGGAGGCCGACACCCACGAAAGTTTGAGGCTGCCCGCTGCGGCAATGCAGTGGGCGGCTGCCACCGGGCACTCAACCCACATGTGCCCCACGCCGAAGGGGTCCCTCACCACCCCGCCGCTGTTCTTGAGGCTGCCCCTCGGACAGCCTCCCGCCTCGGCGACCGCGCCCAACACCTCCTCAGCCGAGATGGAGTCATCCAGGCCGGAGACTTTGATCTCGGTCGTTTTGACCGGCCTGGAGACGCGGACTGTGTCCCGGCCGAGGACCTCCTCCAATTTTGTGGCGAGCGCGTCCGCCTGCGGGCCGCTGTCCGAGCCCGCAACCTCAAACATACGGGCTCCCGTGGCGCTCACGCGGAACCTTACGGCGGCGATCCCGAGGTCCGCTAGCCTTATCTTGGCCTTTGCCTCGGCGATCACCGCCACGTATGTGATGCCCTTATTTACGGCCTCCGGCGTGAGGGTAACCACCACCGCAGCCGACTTTGGGGGGGTCAGCTTGGCCGATTTCTCCTTGGCCGGCTTGCGGGGGGGGGCCTGCTTCGTCTGGCCCTTCTTCTTGGCTCCCTTTTTGACGACCACGCTCCAGGCCAGATCCGTGGGCTGGGTTGTGGCCGCCTGGTCTGCGGGTCTCGGCGCTGTTGAGGTGGGCTGTGGCTCTGCCGCCCTCTCACGGGGAGTGCCCACCGAGCCTCGTCCCTTTTTCCCCTTGGGCTTCTTTGCCCCTTTTGGCTTTTGAGCCTCCGGTCCACCAGTGTTGGCCTGGACCGAAGCAGCCTCGATCGGGGCAGAAGATGGCCCTGGGGAGATCTCGCGGACCTCGCTGGCCCGCCTGTCAGCCGCCAGGGGAGGACGATGTCGCCTCTCGGGCAGCAGCCTCTCTTCGAGTGCCTCAAACCTGGCGCTCACCATCGCGCCCACCTGGCACAGAATGGTGCGCACCAGGTCTTCGGCGTCGGGCTTAGGCTGGTTAGGCACAGCCGCTTCGGCCTGCGGGCGCGGCCTGTCCATGCGCTCCCGCATTTCTGCAACCTCCTTTCGGAGCTGCGTGACCTCCGACTGCAGGCGGGCGTTGTCCGCCTGTAGTCCACGCGTCTCCTCCGAGGTGCAGCGGCTCTGCAGAATGGAGGCGACCTTGCCGATTTCGTCGGCGGCGTTCTTCAGGGCCCGCGAAAAGGTCCCCTTGAGGTTCCCCGACTTGACGGCGACTTTCTTAATTAAGGCGACGTTTTCTTCGATCGAGCGGCTCAACGCGGTCGCCGTCATGAAGTCGTCGCCACCCGAGGACGCCTCCGACAGGGAGAGATCTCTCGTGCGCGCCCGAAGCTCTCGGGAGGTCGCCGCCACTTCCGCCTCAGCCCTCATCTGTTCTTCCTCCCTTTCCGCTTGGATCAGCGCTAGCTTAGCCTTCGCCAGGCCAACGTAGTGGCCCGAGGTTGGCGGCCGCCCTCTCCTCTTCCTCAACGTTGGGCTCGAAACCCCATCCAAGCTTATGTCCGGGTCCGAGTCGCTATTCCGAGTCCGTTTATGAGATCGCCGGGTTGTCGTTGATGCGACACTGACCATCGAGTCAGTGTCCCCATCCTCCTCGCTGCTCTCCATCATCACCTTTGTTTGTTTTGCCAATGTCATATTTGTTCCCACGAGTTTGGACGATTTAGAGGTCGACCCCCGGGTGACGCCGTTCCGGGGGCAAGGCTAGTGCCCTTGCGGGCTACTGTGCATTTCGCCCGGTGTGCACAGGGTTTTTACGTCTTGTCCTGACGGGTTTTTATAGAGTTTTCCTTTCTCGCGGGCCGGCCAATCAAGGCAAGCCCTCCGCTCCGGGTCCCACTACTCCACAACGCCATTTGGTGGAGGTCGTTGCGGGATGCCCGGGCTACGGATCGCAGAGGAGCGGCGTACCTCCTCCGGTTTTGGGCGGTTATTCCCGACGACAGTGTTACCTGCCGCCGGGCCCGCCGGGGAAGAGGGAAGGGGGGATGGGAAGGAAGGGGGGAAGGATAAGGGTTTTCCCTTAAAAAGGATGGGAGTGGAAGGATGGGAAGAGGACCGAAGGGAAGGATGTGAGAGTTAGCCGCCAGCGCCAGGTGTCCACCAAAAGCTGGTGGGTACCTGGAGCTGACGTTGCCCAGGGTGCGCCACGAGGAGGCCTCTCACCTGCACCCCAACCTAACCTTTTTTTTTTTTTTTTTTTTTTTTTTTTTTTTTTTTTTTTTATACAGGGGAAATGCTTTGCGCATACCACCACGCCTTGGGGAAAGACGCGGTGGTTATGTGGGACTCCCTTCCCGCAAACTCCCCCCCTCATATCAAAAATGAGAGGGGGCCCGGGAGGTTTACCCACTAAAACCCCTGTTTGCCGTCTGTGTCATTCTCCGCCGAGACAAGGGTACGCTCTTTCGAGCACTCGTCACTCGCCCGGCGGTGACCGGCATGACGCCACGTCTACTTACCGCGGGTGTTTCCACCCGCGGCTACGCCGTCATTCGCGCTGAAGCGCGCCCTCGCTGACTCTCTAAGAGTGGCGGGCGTCCCCGAGCCCGCCACTCGAGTCACTGTGATTTTTTATAGAGGTTTTCTCCTCGCAGCCCAGGCCATGCATGACCCGGGCCCCCGGCCCCGATTGCTCGGGATTACGGGTTGGCAGACGGCTGGACACAAAAACCAACCGCCGCCCTTCCGTCCCCCCACGCTGCCGCCGGATGCCGGACAGACGCAGCGCGGGTAAGACGCCCCCCTCCGCGGCGCGAGCCGCCCACCTCCCCTCACTGCGTGCCCGCGCTGCCGCCGAATGTCGGACAGACGCGGCGCGGGCACCAGTCACCCCCCATCACCGGCGCAAAGCGCCCTCCTCCTCACCTTTCACTGCGTGCCCGCGTCGCCGCCGAATGTCGGACAGACGCAGCGCGGGCACCAGTCGCCCTCATCTCCGGCGCGAAGCGCCCCTCCTCACCCCCGACTACGTGCCCACTGCCGCCGGACTCCGGACAGACGCAGCACGGGCACGAGTCCCCCTCTCCGGTGGCTAAAGCCACCCTCCATCGCGCTGTGCCGCGCTGCCGCCGAATATCGGACAGACGCAGCGCGGACACTAGTCGCCCCCTAGCGGCGGGCCTCAGCCGCTCCGACACCTACCACCATAGGTGCGGTGGCGCAATTGCGCCCCCTCCCCCCGCGGCGCGAGCCGCTACGACCCCCGCCGGCAGCAGGTTTCCAGGTGCAGGGCACGGAGCTCCCCCTTTCGGGGTATCCGGTTGCAGAGCTGGCCTACCCCGCCTTGCGGGTTACGTCGCGGCCTCGCAGCCGCCTCTCCCGAGTGGCGCAGCCACTCCGCCGCTCCGATCCCCACCGGCAGCAGGTTTCCAGGTGCAGGGCACGGAGCTCCCCCTTTCGGGGTATCCGGTTGCAGAGCTGGCCTACCCCGCCTTGTGGGTTACGGTGCGGCTTCGCAGCCGCCCCTCCCGAGTGGCGCAGCCACTCCGTCGCTCCGATCCCCACCGGCAGCAGGTTTCCAGGTGCAGGGCACGGAGCTCCCCCTTTCGGGGTATCCGGTTGCAGAGCTGGCCTACCCCGCCTTGTGGGTTACGGTGCGACTTCGTAGCCGCCCCTCCCAGGCGGCGCTAACCGCTTCGACCCCCACCGGCCGCAGGTACCCAGTTGCAGGGCACGGAGCTCCCCCTTTCGGGGTATCCGGTTGCAGAGCTGGGGCTTCCCCGCCTTGTGGGTTACGTTGCGGCTTCGCACCGCCCCGCCCCGAGTGGCGCGAGCCACTTCGCCGCTTCGACCCCCGCTGGCAGCGGGACTCCGGATGCGTAAGGCTGATCCTGCCCCCCCCAGGGCTGGTTCTGCCCGCAGAGCCGGACGTCCCCGCCATTGCGGGTGAGGAGCAGTCGTCGCGGCTTTGCAGCCGCCCCTCCCGGTGTTGAGATTAGCCGCCGGCCCAAGTGTGGTGGCACTTGAAACCGACGTTGCCCAGGGTGCGCCACGAGGAGGCTCTCAACTTGCACCCCACCCCAACCTAACCTAACCTAACCTAACCTAACCTAACCTAACCTAACCTAACCTAACCTAACCTAACCTAACCTAACCTAACCTAACCTAACCTAACCTAACCTTTTTTTTTTTTTTTTTTTTTTTTTTTTTTTTTTTTTGTTTTACAAGGTGGAAAACGCTTTGCGCGTTCGACCCCCCGCCTTGGGAGCGGCGGGGGGGATATGTGGGACTCCCTCTCGCAAACTCCCCTTCTCATGTCAAAAATGAGAAGGGGCCCGAGAGGTATACCCACTAAAAACCACCTTGGCGTGCCCTCTCTCCGGTTTTGTTGGGTGTCGTGGCACCCGCACTAGGCATTCTCCACGACACCCACCGGTCGCCCCAGCCTCTGCCGGGGCTTCCCGCGCCGATGGGGGGGTGGCCGGTCACGCTTGGCCATCCCCCAGACCGCCTTGTGACTTTTCGCGGCGGGCGGAGTCTCCCAAACTCCGCCCGCAGTCACTGGGGGTTACGACGAGCGAGCAATGAACTGCCGCCGTCTCACCCCCGGCCGTCTACGCCGGAGGGGATGCGCGAGTGGATTCTCCTCGCGCTCCCGCTCCGCGGTCTCCTTCTGTGACATAACGGTTTCACAGAAGGAGACCACTGCCTCCCAGGACCTCTCGCTGCTGAGCATCGCAGATATGATGCTGTGCAGCGAGAGGTCTGCCCGCTGTATTGCCTGTGCCATGAGGCCTCGCTCCGCGTCCCAACGACTGCACACCTGTAGGGTGTGCTCGGCTGTGTCGTCGGGACCTCCGCACTCATGGCACAGCGGGCTTGGCTCCCTCTGTATGATGTGCAGGTGATGACCGAAGCTACCATGTCCGGTCAACACCTGCACGAGCCTAAATGTCGTCGCGCCGACCGCCCTCTCACACCATTGGTCCATCACTGGTAGGATCGCCCCCACGGTGCGAGTCCCGTAGGGGGCGTCCTCCAGGATGGACTTCCATTTTTCCCGCAGTCGGCGCGCCGTCATCCTCCGGGAGGCCTCTACCTCCTCAGGGTCCGGGCGTTCTCCTCTTGCCCGGGCCCTGGACCTAACCGCGTAGGTGTCCGCCTGCACCTCCGCGTCCAGCTCCCACGGAGGGGTGCAGGCGAGGAGGCAGGCCGCCGCGTGGCCCACCGAACGGTACGCCCTCACCATTCGTTGGGCCACGATCCTCTGTGGCCCCCTTAGGTGAGCCCTGTTTCGGGCGGACAGTTTGTCCGCCCAGATGGGGGCTCCGTAGAGGGCCATGCTCCTCACAACGCCGGCGTACAGCCGCCGGCACGAGGAGCTCGGCCCAGCGACGTTGGGCAGCAGTCTGCCCAGTGCCATGGCGGCGCTCCTGATTCGGGGAGCTAACTTTTTAAAGTGCTCCCCGAAGTTCCACCTGCGGTCCAGTATTAGCCCCAGATACTTGATGTGGGGCCTTATCTGGACCGCATTACCTTCCACCAGGAGCACCGCGTTGGCGGGCAGCTGCCAATGCTTGCCCCGCCCCCCGAAGACTATTGCCTCGGTCTTCGGGATGGCCACCGCTAGGCCGAGCCCCCTTATGCGGCCGATCGCCTGGCCGACCTCGCCTTCCGCTTCGGCGAGGGTCTCCTGCAGGCTGCTTCCGCGCACCGCCACCATCGTGTCGTCCGCGTAGCAGACGACGAGTGTGCGCGGAAGCAGCTCCCCTCTTATTGCCCGGTCGTACCCCAGGTTCCACAATAGGGGGCCGAGCACGGAGCCCTGGGGTACGCCGCAGGCCATCCTCCTTTCCCCCCTTTGCCCGTCCTTATTTTCATAGAGCACTACCCTATCCGTGAGGTAGTGCTCTATGATTTTCCTCAGGTAGTGGGGCACTCCGTGATGTCGGAGTGCCTCACTTATCGCCCCATAGGGGAGGGTGCCAAACGCGTTTGCGATGTCGAGAGACACCGCGACGACACCCTCCCCCCTGCTCGACGCGTCTTCGCTGAAGTTCCTCAGACACTTCAACGCGTCGAGCGTAGACCGTCCCTCCCGGAACCCGAACTGTCTTTCTGACACGTTCGGGCCGGCGGTCTCCAGGTGCTGCTGGATCCGGTGGGCCAGGATGCGTTCTAGCACTTTCCCGGCCTCATCCAGCAGCACGATGGGGCGATAGGCGGACGGGCAATCGGCGGGCCGACCATCCTTTCGGAGGAGGCAGAGCCGCCCCTCCTTCCACACCCTCGGGAACCTTCCCTCTCTCAGGCAGTCATCGAGGATCTGCCTGAAGCGGTCCCCGAGGTGTTTTAGGGCGGCAGTGAGGACTCGACCGTGTACCCCGTCTGGGCCCGGGGCTTTTTTACAGCCCCGGAGTCGGTCCATCACTCTTTCGAACTCGTCGTCGCTTATTGGTGCGACGACGAGTTCGGCCTCCTCTTCCGTTGCGGTGTCGGCCGCCGTCGGGGGGAGATACGTTGGGGCTGCTGGAAACAGCCCCTCTACGACCCTCTGCAGTAGGCGGGGCTCGAGGGAGTCCATGGGGGGGGCGGTGCGCAGTTTGTCGCGCACCATCTTGTATGGCCTCCCCCACGGATCCTTGTCCAGGGTGGCCAAGAACGAGCAGTATGCCTCGTCCTTGGCCTTGGCGATTGCCACCTGGAGGGCCCCCTTTGCCTCTTTGAGGGCCCTGTGGAGCCCCGCCTCTTCCTCGGGTGTGTGCCGCCTGCGCCTACAGTGCTGGTAGGCGCGGCGGGCACTGTTACTGGTGGTCCGCAGCGTGGCTATAACTGTGGACCACCAGTACACCTCTTTCCGGGCGGACAGGCGTCTGGCCCGAGGCATGGCCGCGCCGCATACCCTCTGTAATGCGGCGCGGAACCTTGCCGCCCTTATTTCCACCCCCAGTTCGGGGGGTGGGGCGGCGTTCCATGCCTCCCCCATGGCCGCCTCGTCCGCCCTTTCTCTGTCCAGGTGGGGCAGGGACCACCTGGGGAACTTCGGTTCCCCCCTTCCTCCGCCCCTTGTTCCCCCCCCTGGGGTGGGCGGCGGCTGGACGCCATTCTTGGAGACCCTCATCCTGATATATAAATGATCGGAGAGGGTCTCGACGTCCTCCAGGACGCGCCAGTTGGAGACGCGCGCGGCAATGGCAGGGGTTGCGAACGTGCTGTCCACAATAGACCCCCCCTGCCGCCGCACGCATGTGTTGGCGCTGCCCTGGTTCAGGACGACCAGTCCCGATGCCGCCACCCAGCCCTCGAGGGCAGCCCCCCGGGGGTCTGTGATGGGGGATCCCCACGCCGCACTTTTGGCGTTTAGGTCCCCCAAAACCATTATCTGAGACGGGGCAGCTCTCAACACTACCCCGCTCAGGACCCCCAGGAACTGTTCAAACTCGCGTAGCGGCTTGTTGGGGGAGAAGTACACCGCTATTAAAACGGTGTCGTTCCCCCATTTGGCCGCCACGTAGCCCGGGCCGCCCTCTATTTTTGAAATGGGGGGGAAATCCCCGACCGCCGGCACTGCGATAGCCACCATTCCGTCCGGTGCCCCGGCCCAATATTGAAGGGGCGGGACGGAATAGGGCTCCGCTATAACCGCAACGCCAATTCCCCACTCCACCATATGCTGCGCAAGCAGGTCTTGCGCTCTGGCGGAGTGGTTGGCGTTCACTTGCAGGAAGTCCAAATGCCGGTGTACTGGCATTTAGACTTCCATGCGGTTGTCCTCATTGTGGCCGGCGGCCGGGGTAGCTGGTGTGGGGCGGGGGGGGCGGGCGGGCCTGAGCCTCACCTCCCTGCCTCTTACTACTGGGGGGGAGCATTTGGCTCCCCCCATGACGTGGCCCGCTGGGAGTTTGGCGTGGTGGCATATAGCGCACCACGCCTTTTCTTCCCAGCATGCTTTGGCAACATGCCCCTCTTTGCCGCAGCGGAAGCACAGCCGGCTGCGGTCTACGTTGGAGGGGCACAGCTCCCGCGTGTGCCCGATCCCCATGCACTTGAAGCAGCGCATGGGGGAGGGTCCCGCTGCGGTGACCCTGGCGGACGCCCAGCCAACCAGGATCCGGCCACGCTCTATTAGGGCCTTGGCCGCCCCCACCGGGCACTGGACCAGTGCCGATCCAGTGCCATCATACAGGGGGCGGATGCCCCCCACCTTAATGTTGGCCTCGCTGCAGGCCCCTTCTTTGGCGATGACCGCCGCCAGCGACTCTTTAGTCGCCGACTCGTCCAGTCCGGAGACTAGGACTGCGGCCATCTTTTGGGGGCGGCTGATGGTGGCTACATCGCCAACAATGGCGATGAGTCTTTCGGCCAGCGCATCAGCCGCCCGGCCGTTATCAGCCCCGGGGACCTCAATTACTCGTCCCCCCGTCATTGATTGGCGCACCTTCACGTGCTGCAGGCCCACCTCATCAAGGCTAAGGCCGTTGATGGCCTTGGCCATGGTGGCCTGCAGCGTGGTGGCGGTGGTGAGGTCTTTACGCATGGTAATCACCACCGCTGCCGTTTTCGGCACTTGCAGCGCCTTTTTGGGCGCTGCTTTTTTGACGGGGGGCGTCTGGGCGGGGGGAGCGGGTTGGGCCTTTCCCTTCCCTTTCCCCTTTCCCTTCCCCTTGTGGGTCACCGTAGCCCAGGTTTCTTCCTGGGGTTGGGTGCCCGATGGGCCCGGCCCTGTTCCTGTGGCTGCAGGGGCTGCCTTTTCCGCCGTGAGTGGTTCGCGTGGCACTTTGGTAGCCTTGCGCGCTTTGGGGGCCTTGGCCTTTACGGGCCGGCCGTCTCCCAGTCTTGCCCTTGCCCTTTCGGGCTCTCTGGTGGGGGCCGGTTGTGCTGCCGGTCCCTCTTGCCTCTTTTTGTCGGCCGCTAAGGGGGGCCGAAGGATTGGTTCCGCTGGGAGGCGCCTGTTCACCTCCTCTATGCGGGTGTTGATCATCCCGCCTAAGGAGGTGAACAGGTCCTTTTTGAGTTCATTCATGGCCTCCGCCAGATCCATTGTGCTGATTTGCAGGGTCTGGGGGGCCGGGGTCTCGTATGTCGGCTGGGAGGCCGGTTTTGGTAGGGGTCCGCGGTTGGAGAATTCCGACCGGACCGCCTTCAGCTCGGACATGCATTGGCTGAGCTGTTGCCGCATCCTCTTGTTATCCGCCTTGAGGATGCGGATTTCTTCGCTCTCAGCCTTTGCCGCTTCGGCGGTCAGGATGGCGTCCTTGATGGTGCGGCAGGCTCGGTTGATGTTGCACCACACAGTCCCTTTAAGGTTCCCTGAAATGCGGGCTTCGGCCAGAATCGAGTCTGCCGCTTGTTTGGCCGCCTCGAACGGGTCCGCCTGCACCGGGTCGAACTCGCCTAGTTTGGGTACCTCTTCCTTCCCTTTCTTGGTGCGGAGACCCGGGAAGTCTTTTAAATACTCGGCGGCAACGCCGAGGTTTGCCTCTAGGGGAGTTAGGTTAGGTTCCGCCTCCTCGTTCCTTTTCTCCTCCTTTGTCCTGAGTCTAAAGGCCAGACGTGCGTACTGTCCCAGCGGTTTGCCCCTACGGGCTGTGCACATCTTCGGCCTGAACTCAGGCCTGGGGTCCTCTTCCTTCTCCTCACGGCCTCTCTTTTTTGACTGAAAGGAGGAGTATTCACTTAGGAATATCTCCTCGTCGTCGGAAGAGAGGTCGTGGCTCCTCAGTGTGGGGGGGGATGGACCCCCTCCCTTTGCGGACGTGGCCTTTGTGGCCTCGTCCATCTTTCCCCCAAGTTTGGGCGAAATCCGACCACCAGGGCCGAAGATATTGATGGGAGAAGTCGTTAGGGCAGAACGGTCAAGTGTGTGTCTGCCCTCGACTTTCCCATACAATAGATGAATTTGCCCCTGATTTTTTGCAATAGCAAAAATTAATTCTTTGGGGCGAATTTTGACCCCCTTCCCGGGGTCGCAGGTTCCCGCAAAAAATTTCAAAAAATAGAACTCGGCGAGTTCTTTCCCACGAGATTTTGACCTTTGCCGTAGGGGCTAGGGTCCCAAAGTTATGGGCGATGCAAATTTTAACAAATTTTAACGAAAAATTTATGTCGTCCTAAAAAGTCACTTTTATAAAAAGTTGAATAACTTTTTATCCCTTCGATGAATGTTTACGCGGTTTGCCCCACACGAAACTAGACTATCGCCGCCATCTTCCAGCCCTAAGAAGGGCTCTAGTCGATAGCGGCAACACGGACCAAATTCGGAAGCAAAAAGGTAAACAAACAAAATTAACAGATCCAATCGAAAAACAAGAAAATCCAACCTAACCTAACCTAACCTAACCTAACCTAACCTAACCTAACCTAACCTAACCTAACCTAACCTAACCTAACCTAACCTAACCTAACCTAACCTAACCTAACCTAACCTAACCTAACCTAACCTAACCTAACCTAACCTAACCTAACCTAACCTAACCTAACCTAACCTAACCTAACCTAACCTAACCTAACCTAACCTAACCTAACCTAACCTAACCTAACCTAACCTAACCTAACCTAACCTAACCTAACCTAACCTAACCTAACCTAACCTAACCTAACCTAACCTAACCTAACCTAACCTAACCTAACCTAACCTAACCTAACCTAACCTAACCTAACCTAACCTAACCTAGCCTAACCTAACCTAACCTAACCTAACCTAACCTAACCTAACCTAACCTAACCTAACCTAACCTAACCTAACCTAACCTAACCTAACCTAACCTAACCTAACCTAACCTAACCTAACCTAACCTAACCTAACCTAACCTAACCTAACCTAACCTAACCTAACCTAACCTAACCTAACCTAACCTAACCTAACCTAACCTAACCTAACCTAACCTAACCTAACCTAACCTAACCTAACCTAACCTAACCTAACCTAACCTAACCTAACCTAACCTAACCTAACCTAACCTAACCTAACCTAACCTAACCTAACCTAACCTAACCTAACCTAACCTAACCTAACCTAACCTAACCTAACCTAACCTAACCTAACCTAACCTAACCTAACCTAACCTAACCTAACCTAACCTAACCTAACCTAACCTAACCTAACCTAACCTAACCTAACCTAACCTAACCTAACCTAACCTAACCTAACCTAACCTAACCTAACCTAACCTAACCTAACCTAACCTAACCTAACCTAACCTAACCTAACCTAACCTAACCTAACCTAACCTAACCTAACCTAACCTAACCTAACCTAACCTAACCTAACCTAACCTAACCTAACCTAACCTAACCTAACCTAACCTAACCTAACCTAACCTAACCTAACCTAACCTAACCTAACCTAACCTAACCTAACCTAACCTAACCTAACCTAACCTAACCTAACCTAACCTAACCTAACCTAACCTAACCTAACCTAACCTAACCTAACCTAACCTAACCTAACCTAACCTAACCTAACCTAACCTAACCTAACCTAACCTAACCTAACCTAACCTAACCTAACCTAACCTAACCTAACCTAACCTAACCTAACCTAACCTAACCTAACCTAACCTAACCTAACCTAACCTAACCTAACCTAACCTAACCTAACCTAACCTAACCTAACCTAACCTAACCTAACCTAACCTAACCTAACCTAACCTAACCTAACCTAACCTAACCTAACCTAACCTAACCTAACCTAACCTAACCTAACCTAACCTAACCTAACCTAACCTAACCTAACCTAACCTAACCTAACCTAACCTAACCTAACCTAACCTAACCTAACCTAACCTAACCTAACCTAACCTAACCTAACCTAACCTAACCTAACCTAACCTAACCTAACCTAACCTAACCTAACCTAACCTAACCTAACCTAACCTAACCTAACCTAACCTAACCTAACCTAACCTAACCTAACCTAACCTAACCTAACCTAACCTAACCTAACCTAACCTAACCTAACCTAACCTAACCTAACCTAACCTAACCTAACCTAACCTAACCTAACCTAACCTAACCTAACCTAACCTAACCTAACCTAACCTAACCTAACCTAACCTAACCTAACCCATCGATTTCGACATAATAAATTGACCTAACTGCTTCAAATTTTTGAAAGCATCTGCGAATCACTGACCTACTCGCTGCTGCGATATCGCGACACGGTGTTGCCAGCTTAAATTTTTGTTTTTGCACAAAAATTACAAATTTCATACATTTTATATAAATTTTCATACTAAAATTGCATTTTTCCAAATTTTCCTTTTTCTTTTTGTCTGGTTTTCGTTTTTGTCGAGTGCCTCCCGGCGAGACGCGTCGACCTACCTTAGTTGCACCGCTCTCCGACCGACGATACCTGAAACAAAAATAAAACACATTAAAATTTTGCTATAAAAATACGTTTTTCCTCAAAATTTTCCAAATTTTCTATAGAAGCTGCTTCCGTTCTCTGCGGCGTTGAGTGTGCCGCGACGGGACGCGTCTTTTGACACCTTTCGCGCCACTCTAGGTCAAAGAAAACGCAAAAAATTGCCCTCCCTCCCACCCACCCACTTGTCATCCGCTAGCTGGACTTTTGTGGAACAGAGAAAAGCAAATTTCCCCAAAATCGCCGTTTGACACCCCAAGGCGACTCTTTTCCACGGGGCACAAGCCGGCGAGGCAGGCTGAGTGGTTTTTAACCCAATCAACGGGGTCTCTGATTAAGATATTAGGTTTAAGTGTAGTTTTTAGAGGTTTTACTGACAAATTTATATATAGTGGCTTAAACCACCCTTAATTTATATTTTTAATCTGACAAAAGGTCTTATTGGGCCAAGGACGATATCCGTATTCGGAAATACAAGCATTTTTATTGACTACAGGGTTCTTATTTGACTTATACACTATATATACAAATTTTAAAAATCTAATTTATACTATTTTATACAACTTTTACAAATTTACTTTTAACCTCTTTTCTACACTTGCATTTTGACGCGTACCTCCTACAACATGTTCGGGTACCGCACTCCCGCCAAAACAGCTGGCAACGCAGCACGACCCTCAAGGTCTCCTGAACGGCAGGAAGTCTTCGGCCCTTCTAAGACCTCCCAAGTGCGCCGTAGCATAGGCGACTGGGAGGCGGGGAAGATGGACCCTCAGTCCACTCCTCCGACTGTCGCGGCGGTTCGGGCGGCCCCCCCGCAGCAAAAGGCGGCACTCCCAAAAGGGAGTAAGGCTCCAGCCAGGAAAGAACCGCTGGATGCCGCGGGGAGTCCGCCCGAAAAAGAGGTGTTCGAGAGTAGGGTTGCCGAGGCAAGGGCTTGCCTAAACAAGGCTAAGCTACACTTGGCAAACTCGCGCAACCTGAAATCGGACATCAAACTAGCAGTCACTCAGGCGATAGACAGACTATACCAACTTGTGAAGGAGTCCGAGGCCGAAAGGAATGAGAAGATGAAAGAACTGAAAGAGTCAGGAATGAAAGAAACGACGGATAGAAGGGGATGTGAATGGAACGAAAAGGCGGCAAATGAATGGCAGAAGAGAATGGCAGCGCATGGAATGATGTTGGAAGCGGATGGAGAACAGATGGATAGACTGGAGGGAATGATTGAGAAGCAGAGCCTGGCCTTGGAGAAGATCACCTATGCGGGTGTAGCGGCGACTGGCGTTAAAGAACGTCTACCAGTACATGCCACCCTGCACTCGGTGGCGATCTCCTCCAAGAAAGAGAGCGATACCGCAGACCAGGTCCTAGAGTGTGTGAGAGAAGTGATGGATGCAAAGGATGGATGGGTGAAGATTGAAAGGGTACGAAAGGCGAAGGATCAAAAGGTGATAGTGGGATGTGCGACAGAGGAAGAAAGACAGAAGGTCAAGGACAGACTGAGAAGGGTGGCCGATCGACTCAATGTTGAGGAGATCCGTAATAAGGACCCCCTTCTCATCCTCAGGGACGTTCTAGAGTTCAACACGAACGAGGACGTTGTGAACGCCCTGAGGAACCAAAATCGGTGTCTGTTCCTTGACCTAAGAAAGGAAGACGACAGAATGGAAGTCCATTATCGCCGGCGAACCCGGAACCCCCACGCTAACCACGTGGTCATGCGGGTGTCCCCCACGATATGGGCTCGGATGGTCGGGGCTGGAGCGGTGCACGTGGACCTGCAAAAGGTCAAAGTGGCGGACCACTCGCCACTCGTGCAGTGCTCCAAATGCCTCGGCTATGGACACGGCAGGCGGTTTTGTAAAGAAACCGCCTTAAAGTGTAGCCATTGTGGGGGAGCCCACATGAAAACAGAGTGCGCTGACTGGCTCGCCAATGCTATCCCATCGTGCTGTAATTGCACCCGCGCCAAATTGGACACCACAGGGCATAATGCCTTCAGCTTAGAGTGTCCAATTCGGCGCAAATGGGACGCAATGGCCAGGGCCAGTATAGCGTACTGCTGAGGGTGCAAGGGCTGAGTTTTTGGGGGCGGAAATTCCTCCGGCTTCATTGGGAAGGTGGAGTAATTCTCCGCCAACCCGAAAGATGCATAAATTATAAGCGCAATTCATCATACTGGCCGCGTATTATTGAATACGCGTCACCAGCATCTGCAATAACAATAAGCCGCAAAAATTAATGTAGAAAGCAGAAAGGGTAATGAACCGACGATAAGGTAATATGAAAGAACAGAAAGAATGAAACCGATGATAAAAAATGATCTGAAAATAGTGAATAAAAGATGAAAGCAAGAAAGTAGTGGATAAAAGAAAATAAAAGACGATTGAAAGATAGTGACTAGAGATGAAGTAAGAATGCAGTGCAGAAAGAATAAAGTGTATAAAAATAATAGTTCAAATATGAATGTACAGATGAAGTAAGAATGCAGTATGTACAAGAAAATAGTTGGAAATTTGCCGATAAAAGGAAGATTGAAAATAGAAAATAAAGATGAAGTAAGAATAAAGTGTATAAAAACGTTAGTTTAAATATGAATGTACAGGTGAAGTAAGAATGCAGTGTTTACAAGAAAATAGTTGAAAATTGCTGATAAAAGGAAGATCGGAAAATAGTAAATAAAGATGAAGTAAAAATGAAGTGAATAAAAATAATAGTTTAAATATGAATGTAACTTGTAAAAGTAAGATAAAGTAAGAATGAAATGCATAAAGATTGATAAAGGATGAATGATTGTGATAAATGAAAATATAGGTAGCAAATATGAGATGAAAATGAAATTAGAATATGAGCAGCAAGAAAACATCAAAGATAAACATAGGAAGTAAAACCAAAGGGAGCAAAGTAAACGAACATGTCCAAAAATTTAAAAGGGGCCAAAAATGAAACGAAACAGGAAAATAAATCATTAGAAAATAAAAAACTTAACAATAGATAAAATTTTAAACAGGAATAAAAAAGGGGAAACTGGGGTACTAAAATTGAGTAAAATTATGACTAAAATTAAAAAATGATGGAAAAGGTCTCCTAGTTATCTATGTAGGAGGTACAAGATGGGGTTGCTTCTTAGGAAGCAATCAATTAAAAAAAAAAAAAAAAAAACCTAACCTAACCTAACCTAACCTAACCTAACCTAACCTAACCTAACCTAACCTAACCTAACCTAACCTAACCTAACCTAACCTAACCTAACCTAACCTAACCTAACCTAACCTAACCTAACCTAACCTAACCTAACCTAACCTAACCTAACCATCGATTTCGACATAATAAATTGACCTAACTGCTTCAAATTTTTGAAAGCATCTGCGAATCACTGACCTACTCGCTGCTGCGATATCGCGACACGGTGTTGCCAGCTTAAATTTTTGTTTTTGCACAAAAATTACAAATTTCATACATTTTATATAAATTTTCATACTAAAATTGCATTTTTCCAAATTTTCCTTTTTCTTTTTGTCTGGTTTTCGTTTTTGTCGAGTGCCTCCCGGCGAGACGCGTCGACCTACCTTAGTTGCACCGCTCTCCGACCGACGATACCTGAAACAAAAATAAAACACATTAAAATTTTGCTATAAAAATACGTTTTTCCTCAAAATTTTCCAAATTTTCTATAGAAGCTGCTTCCGTTCTCTGCGGCGTTGAGTGTGCCGCGACGGGACGCGTCTTTTGACACCTTTCGCGCCACTCTAGGTCAAAGAAAACGCCCTCATTTTGAGAATTCTCAATTTTCACTATACGAAAAAGTCTTCATAGGCGATACAAATTCTAAGAAAAAGTATCGATTTCGACATAATAAATTGACCTAACTGCTTCAAATTTTTGAAAGCATCTGCGAATCACTGACCTACTCGCTGCTGCGATATCGCGACACGGTGTTGCCAGCTTAAATTTTTGTTTTTGCACAAAAATTACAAATTTCATACATTTTATATAAATTTTCATACTAAAATTGCATTTTTCCAAATTTTCCTTTTTCTTTTTGTCTGGTTTTCGTTTTTGTCGAGTGCCTCCCGGCGAGACGCGTCGACCTACCTTAGTTGCACCGCTCTCCGACCGACGATACCTGAAACAAAAATAAAACACATTAAAATTTTGCTATAAAAATACGTTTTTCCTCAAAATTTTCCAAATTTTCTATAGAAGCTGCTTCCGTTCTCTGCGGCGTTGAGTGTGCCGCGACGGGACGCGTCTTTTGACACCTTTCGCGCCACTCTAGGTCAAAGAAAACGCCCTCATTTTGAGAATTCTCAATTTTCACTATACGAAAAAGTCTTCATAGGCGATACAAATTCTAAGAAAAAGTATCGATTTCGACATAATAAATTGACCTAACTGCTTCAAATTTTTGAAAGCATCTGCGAATCACTGACCTACTCGCTGCTGCGATATCGCGACACGGTGTTGCCAGCTTAAATTTTTGTTTTTGCACAAAAATTACAAATTTCATACATTTTATATAAATTTTCATACTAAAATTGCATTTTTCCAAATTTTCCTTTTTCTTTTTGTCTGGTTTTCGTTTTTGTCGAGTGCCTCCCGGCGAGACGCGTCGACCTACCTTAGTTGCACCGCTCTCCGACCGACGATACCTGAAACAAAAATAAAACACATTAAAATTTTGCTATAAAAATACGTTTTTCCTCAAAATTTTCCAAATTTTCTATAGAAGCTGCTTCCGTTCTCTGCGGCGTTGAGTGTGCCGCGACGGGACGCGTCTTTTGACACCTTTCGCGCCACTCTAGGTCAAAGAAAACGCCCTCATTTTGAGAATTCTCAATTTTCACTATACGAAAAAGTCTTCATAGGCGATACAAATTCTAAGAAAAAGTATCGATTTCGACATAATAAATTGACCTAACTGCTTCAAATTTTTGAAAGCATCTGCGAATCACTGACCTACTCGCTGCTGCGATATCGCGACACGGTGTTGCCAGCTTAAATTTTTGTTTTTGCACAAAAATTACAAATTTCATACATTTTATATAAATTTTCATACTAAAATTGCATTTTTCCAAATTTTCCTTTTTCTTTTTGTCTGGTTTTCGTTTTTGTCGAGTGCCTCCCGGCGAGACGCGTCGACCTACCTTAGTTGCACCGCTCTCCGACCGACGATACCTGAAACAAAAATAAAACACATTAAAATTTTGCTATAAAAATACGTTTTTCCTCAAAATTTTCCAAATTTTCTATAGAAGCTGCTTCCGTTCTCTGCGGCGTTGAGTGTGCCGCGACGGGACGCGTCTTTTGACACCTTTCGCGCCACTCTAGGTCAAAGAAAACGCCTCATTTTGAGAATTCTCATTTCACTATACGAAAAAGTCTTCATAGGCGATACAAATTCTAAGAAAAAGTATCGATTTCGACATAATAAATTGACCTAACTGCTTCAAATTTTTGAAAGCATCTGCGAATCACTGGACCTACTCGCTGCTGCGATATCGCGACACGGTGTTGCCAGCTTAAATATTTGTTTTGCACAAAATTACAAATTTCATACATTTTATATAAATTTTCATACTAAAATTGCATTTTTTCAAATTTTTCCTTTTTCTTTTTGTCTGGTTTTCGTTTTTGTCGAGTGCCTCCCGGCGAGACGCGTCGACCTACCTTAGTTGCACCGCTCTCCGACCGACGATACCTGAAACAAAAATAAAACACATTAAAATTTGCTATAAAAATACGTTTTTCCTCAAAATTTTCCAAATTTTCTATAGAAGCTGCTTCCGTTCTCTGCGGCGTGAGTGTGCCGCGACGGGACGCGTCTTTTGACACCTTTCGCGCCACTCTAGGTCAAAGAAAACGCCCTCATTTTGAGAATTCTCAATTTTCACTATACGAAAAAGTCTTCATAGGCGATACAAATTCTAAGAAAAAGTATCGATTTCGACATAATAAATTGACCTAACTGCTTCAAATTTTTGAAAGCATCTGCGAATCACTGACCTACTCCGCTGCTGCGATATCGCGACACGGTGTTGCCAGCTTAAATTTTTGTTTTTGCACAAAAATTACAAATTTCATACATTTTATATAAATTTTCATACTAAAATTGCATTTTTCCAAATTTTCCTTTTCTTTTTGTCTGGTTTTCGTTTTTGTCGAGTGCCTCCCGGCGAGACGCGTCGACCTACCTTAGTTGCACCGCTCTCCGACCGACGATACCTGAAACAAAAATAAAACACATTAAAATTTTGCTATAAAAATACGTTTTTCCTCAAAATTTTCCAAATTTTCTATAGAAGCTGCTTCCGTTCTCTGCGGGCGTTGAGTGTGCCGCGACGGGACGCGTCTTTTGACACCTTTCGCGCCACTCTAGGTCAAAGAAAACGCCCTCATTTTGAGAATTCTCAATTTTCACTATACGAAAAAGTCTTCATAGGCGATACAAATTCTAAGAAAAAGTATCGATTTCGACATAATAAATTGACCTAACTGCTTCAAATTTTTGAAAGCATCTGCGAATCACTGACCTACTCGCTGCTGCGATATCGCGACACGGTGTTGCCAGCTTAAATTTTGTTTTTGCACAAAAATTACAAATTTCATACATTTTATATAAATTTTCATACTAAAATTGCATTTTTCCAAATTTTCCTTTTTCTTTTTGTCTGGTTTTCGTTTTTGTCGAGTGCCTCCCGGCGAGACGCGTCGACCTACCTTAGTTGCACCGCTCTCCGACCGACGATACCTGAAACAAAAATAAAACACATTAAAATTTTGCTATAAAAATACGTTTTTCCTCAAAATTTTCCAAATTTTCTATAGAAGCTGCTTCCGTTCTCTGCGGCGTTGAGTGTGCCGCGACGGGACGCGTCTTTTGACACCTTTCGCGCCACTCTAGGTCAAAGAAAACGCCCTCATTTTGAGAATTCTCAATTTTCACTATACGAAAAAGTCTTCATAGGCGATACAAATTCTAAGAAAAAGTATCGATTTCGACATAATAAATTGACCTAACTGCTTCAAATTTTTGAAAGCATCTGCGAATCACTGACCTACTCGCTGCTGCGATATCGCGACACGGTGTTGCCAGCTAAAATTTTTGTTTTTGCACAAAAATTACAAATTTCATACATTTTATATAAATTTTCATACTAAAATTGCATTTTTCCAAATTTTCCTTTTTTTCTTTGTCTGGTTTTCGTTTTTGTCGAGTGCCTCCCGGCGAGACGCGTCGACCTACCTTAGTTGCACCGCTCTCCGACCGACGATACCTGAAACAAAAATAAAACACATTAAAATTTTTGCTATAAAAATACGTTTTTCCCTCAAAATTTTCCAAATTTTCTATAGAAGCTGCTTCCGTTCTCTGCGGCGTTGAGTGTGCCGCGACGGGACGCGTCTTTTGACACCTTTCGCGCCACTCTAGGTCAAAGAAAACGCCCTCATTTTGAGAATTCTCAATTTTCACTATACGAAAAAGTCTTCATAGGCGATACAAATTCTAAGAAAAAGTATCGATTTCGACATAATACAATTGACCTAACTGCTTCAAATTTTTGAAAGCATCTGCGAATCACTGACCCTACTCGCTGCTGCGATATCGCGACACGGGTGTTGCCAGCTTAAATATTTGTTTTTGCACAAAAATTACAAATTTCATACATTTTATATAAATTTTCATACTAAAATTGCATTTTTCCAAATTTTCCTTTTTCTTTTTGTCTGGGTTTTCGTTTTTGTCGAGTGCCTCCCGGCGAGACGCGTCGACCTACCTTAGTTGCACCGCTCTCCGACCGACGATACCTGAAACAAAAAATAAAACACATTAAAATTTTGCTATAAAAATACGTTTTTCCTCAAAATTTTCCAAATTTTCTATAGAAGCGAGTGCCTCCCGGCGAGACGCGTCGACCTACCTTAGTTGCACCGCTCTCCGACCGACGATACCTGAAACAAAAATAAAACACATTAAAATTTTGCTATAAAAATACGTTTTTCCTCAAAATTTTCCAAATTTTCTATAGAAGCTGCTTCCGTTCTCTGCGGCGTTGAGTGTGCCGCGACGGGACGCGTCTTTTGACACCTTTCGCGCCACTCTAGGTCAAAGAAAACGCCCTCATTTTGAGAATTCTCAATTTTCACTATACGAAAAAGTCTTCATAGGCGATACAAATTCTAAGAAAAAGTATCGATTTCGACATAATAAATTGACCTAACTGCTTCAAATTTTTGAAAGCATCTGCGAATCACTGACCTACTCGCTGCTGCGATATCGCGACACGGTGTTGCCAGCTAAAATTTTTGTTTTTGCACAAAAATTACAAATTTCATACATTTTATATAAATTTTCATACTAAAATTGCATTTTTCCAAATTTTCCTTTTTCTTTTTGTCTGGTTTTCGTTTTTGTCGAGTGCCTCCCGGCGAGACGCGTCGACCTACCTTAGTTGCACCGCTCTCCGACCGACGATACCTGAAACAAAAATAAAACACATTAAAATTTTGCTATAAAAATACGTTTTTCCTCAAAATTTTCCAAATTTTTCTATAGAAGCTGCTTCCGTTCTCTGCGGCGTTGAGTGTGGCCGCGACGGGACGCGTCTTTTGACACCTTTCGCGCCACTCTAGGTCAAAGAAAACGCCCTCATTTTGAGAATTCTCAATTTTCACTATACGAAAAAGTCTTCATAGGCGATACAAATTCTAAGAAAAAGTATCGATTTCGACATAATAAATTGACCTAACTGCTTCAAATTTTTGAAAGCATCTGCGAATCACTGACCTACTCGCTGCTGCGATATCGCGACACGGTGTTTGCCAGCTTAAATTTTTGTTTTTGCACAAAAATTACAAATTTCATACATTTTATATAAATTTTCATACTAAAATTGCATTTTTTCCAAATTTTCCTTTTTCTTTTTGTCTGGTTTTCGTTTTGTCGAGTGCCTCCCGGCGAGACGCGTCGACCTACCTTAGTTGCACCGCTCTCCGACCGACGATACCTGAAACAAAAATAAAACACATTAAAATTTTGCTATAAAAATACGTTTTTCCTCAAAATTTTCCAAATTTTCTATAGAAGCTGCTTCCGTTCTCTGCGGCGTTGAGTGTGCCGCGACGGGACGCGTCTTTTGACACCTTTCGCGCCACTCTAGGTCAAAGAAAACGCCCTCATTTTGAGAATTCTCAATTTTCACTATACGAAAAAGTCTTCATAGGCGATACAAATTCTAAGAAAAAGTATCGATTTCGACATAATAAATTGACCTAACTGCTTCAAATTTTTGAAAGCATCTGCGAATCACTGACCTACTCGCTGCTTGCGATATCGCGACACGGTGTTGCCAGCTTAAATTTTTGTTTTTGCACAAAAATTACAAATTTCATACATTTTATATAAATTTTCATACTAAAATTGCATTTTTCCCAAATTTTCCTTTTTCTTTTTGTCTGGTTTTCGTTTTTGTCGAGTGCCTCCCGGCGAGACGCGTCGACCTACCTTAGTTGCACCGCTCTCCGACCGACGATACCTGAAACAAAAATAAAACACATTAAAATTTTGCTATAAAAATACGTTTTTCCTCAAATTTTCCAAATTTTCTATAGAAGCTGCTTCCGTTCTCTGCGGCGTTGAGTGTGCCGCGACGGGACGCGTCTTTTGACACCTTTCGCGCCACTCTAGGTCAAAGAAAACGCCCTCATTTTGAGAATTCTCAATTTTCACTATACGAAAAAGTCTTCATAGGCGATACAAATTCTAAGAAAAAGTATCGATTTCGACATAATAAATTGACCTAACTGCTTCAAATTTTTGAAAGCATCTGCGAATCACTGACCTACTCGCTGCTTGCGATATCGCGACACGGTGTTGCCAGCTTAAATTTTTGTTTTTGCACAAAAATTACAAAATTTCATACATTTTATATAAATTTTCATACTAAAAATTGCATTTTTTCCAAATTTTCCTTTTTCTTTTTGTCTGGTTTTCGTTTTTGTCGAGTGCCTCCCGGCGAGACGCGTCGACCTACCTTAGTTGCACCGCTCTCCGACCGACGATACCTGAAACAAAAATAAAACACATTAAAATTTTGCTATAAAAATACGTTTTTCCTCAAAATTTTCCAATTTTCTATAGAAGCTGCTTCCGTTCTCTGCGGCGTTGAGTGTGCCGCGACGGGACGCGTCTTTTGACACCTTTCGCGCCACTTCTAGGTCAAAGAAAACGCCCTCATTTTGAGAATTCTCAATTTTCACTATACGAAAAAGTCTTCATAGGCGATACAAATTCTAAGAAAAAGTATCGATTTCGACATAATAAATTGACCTAACTGCTTCAAATTTTTGAAAGCATCTGCGAATCACTGACCTACTCGCTGCTGCGATATCGCGACACGGTGTTGCCAGCTTAAATTTTTGTTTTTGCACAAAAATTACAAATTTCATACATTTTATATAAATTTTCATACTAAAATTGGCATTTTTCCAAATTTTCCCTTTTTCTTTTTGTCTGGTTTTCGTTTTTTGTCGAGTGCCTCCCGGCGAGACGCGTCGACCTACCTTAGTTGCACCGCTCTCCGACCGACGATACCTGAAACAAAAATAAAACACATTAAAATTTTGCTATAAAAATAACGTTTTTCCTCAAAAATTTTCCAAATTTTCTATAGAAGCTGCTTCCGTTCTCTGCGGCGTTGAGTGTGCCGCGACGGGGACGCGTCTTTTGACACCTTTCGCGCCACTCTAGGTCAAAGAAAACGCCCTCATTTTGAGAATTCTCAATTTTCACTATACGAAAAAGTCTTCATAGGCGATACAAATTCTAAGAAAAAGTATCGATTTCGACATAATAAATTGACCTAACTGCTTCAAATTTTTGAAAGCATCTGCGAATCACTGACCTACTCGCTGCTGCGATATCGCGACACGGTGTTGCCAGCTTAAATTTTTGTTTTTGCACAAAAATTACAAATTTCATACATTTTATATAAATTTTCATACTAAAATTGCATTTTTCCCAAATTTTCCTTTTCTTTTGTCTGGTTTTCGTTTTTGTCGAGTGCCTCCCGGCGAGGACGCGTCGACCTACCTTAGTTGCACCGCTCTCCCGACCGACGATACCTGAAACAAAAATAAAACACATTAAAATTTTGCTATAAAAATACGTTTTTTTCCTCAAAATTTTCCAAATTTTCTATAGAAGCTGCTTCCGTTCTCTGCGGCGTTGAGTGTGCCGCGACGGGACGCGTCTTTTGACACCTTTCGCGCCACTCTAGGTCAAAGAAAACGCCCTCATTTTGAGAATTCTCAATTTTCACTATACGAAAAAGTCTTCATAGGCGATACAAATTCTAAGAAAAAGTATCGATTTCGACATAATAAATTGACCTAACTGCTTCAAATTTTTGAAAGCATCTGCGAATCACTGACCTACTCGCTGCTGCGATATCGCGACACGGTGTTGCCAGCTAAAATTTTTGTTTTGCACAAAAATTACAAATTTCATACATTTTATATAAATTTTCATACTAAAATTGCATTTTTCCAAATTTTCCTTTTTCTTTTTGTCTGGTTTTCGTTTTTGTCGAGTGCCTCCCGGCGAGACGCGTCGACCTACCCTTAGTTGCACCGCTCTCCGACCGACGATACCTGAAACAAAAATAAAACACATTAAAATTTTGCTATAAAAATACGTTTTTTCCTCAAAATTTTCCAAATTTTCTATAGAAGCTGCTTCCGTTCTCTGCGGCGTTGAGTGTGCCGCGACGGGGACGCGTCTTTTGACACCTTTCGCGCCACTCTAGGTCAAAGAAAACGCCCTCATTTTGAGAATTCTCAATTTTCACTATACGAAAAAGTCTTCATAGGCGATACAAATTCTAAGAAAAAGTATCGATTTCGACATAATAAATTGACCTAACTGCTTCAAATTTTTGAAAGCATCTGCGAATCACTGACCTACTCGCTGCTGCGATATCGCGACACGGTGTTGCCAGCTTAAATTTTTTTGTTTTTGCACAAAAATTACAAATTTCATACATTTTATATAAATTTTCATACTAAAATTGCATTTTTCCAAATTTTCCTTTTTCTTTTTGTCTGGTTTTCGTTTTTGTCGAGTGCCTCCCGGCGAGACGCGTCGACCTACCTTAGTTGCACCGCTCTCCGACCGACGATACCTGAAACAAAAATAAAACACATTAAAATTTTGCTATAAAAATACGTTTTTCCTCAAAATTTTCCAAATTTTCTATAGAAGCTGCTTCCGTTCTCTGCGGCGTTGAGTGTGCCGCGACGGGACGCGTCTTTTGACACCTTTCGCGCCACTCTAGGTCAAAGAAAACGCCCTCATTTTGAGAATTCTCAATTTTCACTATACGAAAAAGTCTTCATAGGCGATACAAATTCTAAGAAAAAGTATCGATTTCGACATAATAAATTGACCTAACTGCTTCAAATTTTTGAAAGCATCTGCGAATCACTGACCTACTCGCTGCTGCGATATCGCGACACGGTGTTGCCAGCTTAAATTTTTTTGTTTTTGCACAAAAATTACAAATTTCATACATTTTATATAAATTTTCATACTAAAATTGCATTTTTCCAAATTTTCCTTTTTCTTTTTGTCTGGTTTTCGTTTTTGTCGAGTGCCTCCCGGCGAGACGCGTCGACCTACCTTAGTTGCACCGCTCTCCGACCGACGATACCTGAAACAAAAATAAAACACATTAAAATTTTGCTATAAAAATACGTTTTTCCTCAAAATTTTCCAAATTTTCTATAGAAGCTGCTTCCGTTCTCTGCGGCGTTGAGTGTGCCGCGACGGGACGCGTCTTTTGACACCTTTCGCGCCACTCTAGGTCAAAGAAAACGCCCTCATTTTGAGAATTCTCAATTTTCACTATACGAAAAAGTCTTCATAGGCGATACAAATTCTAAGAAAAAGTATCGATTTCGACATAATAAATTGACCTAACTGCTTCAAATTTTTGAAAGCATCTGCGAATCACTGACCTACTCGCTGCTGCGATATCGCGACACGGTGTTGCCAGCTTAAATTTTTTTGTTTTTGCACAAAAATTACAAATTTCATACATTTTATATAAATTTTCATACTAAAATTGCATTTTTCCAAATTTTCCTTTTTCTTTTTGTCTGGTTTTCGTTTTTGTCGAGTGCCTCCCGGCGAGACGCGTCGACCTACCTTAGTTGCACCGCTCTCCGACCGACGATACCTGAAACAAAAATAAAACACATTAAAATTTTGCTATAAAAATACGTTTTTCCTCAAAATTTTCCAAATTTTCTATAGAAGCTGCTTCCGTTCTCTGCGGCGTTGAGTGTGCCGCGACGGGACGCGTCTTTTGACACCTTTCGCGCCACTCTAGGTCAAAGAAAACGCCCTCATTTTGAGAATTCTCAATTTTCACTATACGAAAAAGTCTTCATAGGCGATACAAATTCTAAGAAAAAGTATCGATTTCGACATAATAAATTGACCTAACTGCTTCAAATTTTTGAAAGCATCTGCGAATCACTGACCTACTCGCTGCTGCGATATCGCGACACGGTGTTGCCAGCTTAAATTTTTTTGTTTTTGCACAAAAATTACAAATTTCATACATTTTATATAAATTTTCATACTAAAATTGCATTTTTCCAAATTTTCCTTTTTCTTTTTGTCTGGTTTTCGTTTTTGTCGAGTGCCTCCCGGCGAGACGCGTCGACCTACCTTAGTTGCACCGCTCTCCGACCGACGATACCTGAAACAAAAATAAAACACATTAAAATTTTGCTATAAAAATACGTTTTTCCTCAAAATTTTCCAAATTTTCTATAGAAGCTGCTTCCGTTCTCTGCGGCGTTGAGTGTGCCGCGACGGGACGCGTCTTTTGACACCTTTCGCGCCACTCTAGGTCAAAGAAAACGCCCTCATTTTGAGAATTCTCAATTTTCACTATACGAAAAAGTCTTCATAGGCGATACAAATTCTAAGAAAAAGTATCGATTTCGACATAATAAATTGACCTAACTGCTTCAAATTTTTGAAAGCATCTGCGAATCACTGACCTACTCGCTGCTGCGATATCGCGACACGGTGTTGCCAGCTTAAATTTTTTTGTTTTTGCACAAAAATTACAAATTTCATACATTTTATATAAATTTTCATACTAAAATTGCATTTTTCCAAATTTTCCTTTTTCTTTTTGTCTGGTTTTCGTTTTTGTCGAGTGCCTCCCGGCGAGACGCGTCGACCTACCTTAGTTGCACCGCTCTCCGACCGACGATACCTGAAACAAAAATAAAACACATTAAAATTTTGCTATAAAAATACGTTTTTCCTCAAAATTTTCCAAATTTTCTATAGAAGCTGCTTCCGTTCTCTGCGGCGTTGAGTGTGCCGCGACGGGACGCGTCTTTTGACACCTTTCGCGCCACTCTAGGTCAAAGAAAACGCCCTCATTTTGAGAATTCTCAATTTTCACTATACGAAAAAGTCTTCATAGGCGATACAAATTCTAAGAAAAAGTATCGATTTCGACATAATAAATTGACCTAACTGCTTCAAATTTTTGAAAGCATCTGCGAATCACTGACCTACTCGCTGCTGCGATATCGCGACACGGTGTTGCCAGCTTAAATTTTTTTGTTTTTGCACAAAAATTACAAATTTCATACATTTTATATAAATTTTCATACTAAAATTGCATTTTTCCAAATTTTCCTTTTTCTTTTTGTCTGGTTTTCGTTTTTGTCGAGTGCCTCCCGGCGAGACGCGTCGACCTACCTTAGTTGCACCGCTCTCCGACCGACGATACCTGAAACAAAAATAAAACACATTAAAATTTTGCTATAAAAATACGTTTTTCCTCAAAATTTTCCAAATTTTCTATAGAAGCTGCTTCCGTTCTCTGCGGCGTTGAGTGTGCCGCGACGGGACGCGTCTTTTGACACCTTTCGCGCCACTCTAGGTCAAAGAAAACGCCCTCATTTTGAGAATTCTCAATTTTCACTATACGAAAAAGTCTTCATAGGCGATACAAATTCTAAGAAAAAGTATCGATTTCGACATAATAAATTGACCTAACTGCTTCAAATTTTTGAAAGCATCTGCGAATCACTGACCTACTCGCTGCTGCGATATCGCGACACGGTGTTGCCAGCTTAAATTTTTTTGTTTTTGCACAAAAATTACAAATTTCATACATTTTATATAAATTTTCATACTAAAATTGCATTTTTCCAAATTTTCCTTTTTCTTTTTGTCTGGTTTTCGTTTTTGTCGAGTGCCTCCCGGCGAGACGCGTCGACCTACCTTAGTTGCACCGCTCTCCGACCGACGATACCTGAAACAAAAATAAAACACATTAAAATTTTGCTATAAAAATACGTTTTTCCTCAAAATTTTCCAAATTTTCTATAGAAGCTGCTTCCGTTCTCTGCGGCGTTGAGTGTGCCGCGACGGGACGCGTCTTTTGACACCTTTCGCGCCACTCTAGGTCAAAGAAAACGCCCTCATTTTGAGAATTCTCAATTTTCACTATACGAAAAAGTCTTCATAGGCGATACAAATTCTAAGAAAAAGTATCGATTTCGACATAATAAATTGACCTAACTGCTTCAAATTTTTGAAAGCATCTGCGAATCACTGACCTACTCGCTGCTGCGATATCGCGACACGGTGTTGCCAGCTTAAATTTTTTTGTTTTTGCACAAAAATTACAAATTTCATACATTTTATATAAATTTTCATACTAAAATTGCATTTTTCCAAATTTTCCTTTTTCTTTTTGTCTGGTTTTCGTTTTTGTCGAGTGCCTCCCGGCGAGACGCGTCGACCTACCTTAGTTGCACCGCTCTCCGACCGACGATACCTGAAACAAAAATAAAACACATTAAAATTTTGCTATAAAAATACGTTTTTCCTCAAAATTTTCCAAATTTTCTATAGAAGCTGCTTCCGTTCTCTGCGGCGTTGAGTGTGCCGCGACGGGACGCGTCTTTTGACACCTTTCGCGCCACTCTAGGTCAAAGAAAACGCCCTCATTTTGAGAATTCTCAATTTTCACTATACGAAAAAGTCTTCATAGGCGATACAAATTCTAAGAAAAAGTATCGATTTCGACATAATAAATTGACCTAACTGCTTCAAATTTTTGAAAGCATCTGCGAATCACTGACCTACTCGCTGCTGCGATATCGCGACACGGTGTTGCCAGCTTAAATTTTTTTGTTTTTGCACAAAAATTACAAATTTCATACATTTTATATAAATTTTCATACTAAAATTGCATTTTTCCAAATTTTCCTTTTTCTTTTTGTCTGGTTTTCGTTTTTGTCGAGTGCCTCCCGGCGAGACGCGTCGACCTACCTTAGTTGCACCGCTCTCCGACCGACGATACCTGAAACAAAAATAAAACACATTAAAATTTTGCTATAAAAATACGTTTTTCCTCAAAATTTTCCAAATTTTCTATAGAAGCTGCTTCCGTTCTCTGCGGCGTTGAGTGTGCCGCGACGGGACGCGTCTTTTGACACCTTTCGCGCCACTCTAGGTCAAAGAAAACGCCCTCATTTTGAGAATTCTCAATTTTCACTATACGAAAAAGTCTTCATAGGCGATACAAATTCTAAGAAAAAGTATCGATTTCGACATAATAAATTGACCTAACTGCTTCAAATTTTTGAAAGCATCTGCGAATCACTGACCTACTCGCTGCTGCGATATCGCGACACGGTGTTGCCAGCTTAAATTTTTTTGTTTTTGCACAAAAATTACAAATTTCATACATTTTATATAAATTTTCATACTAAAATTGCATTTTTCCAAATTTTCCTTTTTCTTTTTGTCTGGTTTTCGTTTTTGTCGAGTGCCTCCCGGCGAGACGCGTCGACCTACCTTAGTTGCACACCGCTCTCCGACCGACGATACCTGAAACAAAAATAAAACACATTAAAATTTTGCTATAAAAATACGTTTTTCCTCAAAATTTTCCAAATTTTCTATAGAAGCTGCTTCCGTTCTCTGCGGCGTTGAGTGTGCCGCGACGGGACGCGTCTTTTGACACCTTTCGCGCCACTCTAGGTCAAAGAAAACGCCCTCATTTTGAGAATTCTCAATTTTCACTATACGAAAAAGTCTTCATAGGCGATACAAATTCTAAGAAAAAGTATCGATTTCGACATAATAAATTGACCTAACTGCTTCAAATTTTTGAAAGCATCTGCGAATCACTGACCTACTCGCTGCTGCGATATCGCGACACGGTGTTGCCAGCTTAAATTTTTTTGTTTTTGCACAAAAATTACAAATTTCATACATTTTATATAAATTTTCATACTAAAATTGCATTTTTCCAAATTTTCCTTTTTCTTTTTGTCTGGTTTTCGTTTTTGTCGAGTGCCTCCCGGCGAGACGCGTCGACCTACCTTAGTTGCACCGCTCTCCGACCGACGATACCTGAAACAAAAATAAAACACATTAAAATTTTGCTATAAAAATACGTTTTTCCTCAAAATTTTCCAAATTTTCTATAGAAGCTGCTTCCGTTCTCTGCGGCGTTGAGTGTGCCGCGACGGGACGCGTCTTTTGACACCTTTCGCGCCACTCTAGGTCAAAGAAAACGCCCTCATTTTGAGAATTCTCAATTTTCACTATACGAAAAAGTCTTCATAGGCGATACAAATTCTAAGAAAAAGTATCGATTTCGACATAATAAATTGACCTAACTGCTTCAAATTTTTGAAAGCATCTGCGAATCACTGACCTACTCGCTGCTGCGATATCGCGACACGGTGTTGCCAGCTTAAATTTTTTGTTTTTTGCACAAAAATTACAAATTTCATACATTTTATATAAATTTTCATACTAAAATTGCATTTTTCCAAATTTTCCTTTTTCTTTTTGTCTGGTTTTCGTTTTTGTCGAGTGCCTCCCGGCGAGACGCGTCGACCTACCTTAGTTGCACCGCTCTCCGACCGACGATACCTGAAACAAAAATAAAACACATTAAAATTTTGCTATAAAAATACGTTTTTCCTCAAAATTTTCCAAATTTTCTATAGAAGCTGCTTCCGTTCTCTGCGGCGTTGAGTGTGCCGCGACGGGACGCGTCTTTTGACACCTTTCGCGCCACTCTAGGTCAAAGAAAACGCCCTCATTTTGAGAATTCTCAATTTTCACTATACGAAAAAGTCTTCATAGGCGATACAAATTCTAAGAAAAAGTATCGATTTCGACATAATAAATTGACCTAACTGCTTCAAATTTTTGAAAGCATCTGCGAATCACTGACCTACTCGCTGCTGCGATATCGCGACACGGTGTTGCCAGCTTAAATTTTTTTGTTTTTGCACAAAAATTACAAATTTCATACATTTTATATAAATTTTCATACTAAAATTGCATTTTTCCAAATTTTCCTTTTTCTTTTTGTCTGGTTTTCGTTTTTGTCGAGTGCCTCCCGGCGAGACGCGTCGACCTACCTTAGTTGCACCGCTCTCCGACCGACGATACCTGAAACAAAAATAAAACACATTAAAATTTTGCTATAAAAATACGTTTTTCCTCAAAATTTTCCAAATTTTCTATAGAAGCTGCTTCCGTTCTCTGCGGCGTTGAGTGTGCCGCGACGGGACGCGTCTTTTGACACCTTTCGCGCCACTCTAGGTCAAAGAAAACGCCCTCATTTTGAGAATTCTCAATTTTCACTATACGAAAAAGTCTTCATAGGCGATACAAATTCTAAGAAAAAGTATCGATTTCGACATAATAAATTGACCTAACTGCTTCAAATTTTTGAAAGCATCTGCGAATCACTGACCTACTCGCTGCTGCGATATCGCGACACGGTGTTGCCAGCTTAAATTTTTTTGTTTTTGCACAAAAATTACAAATTTCATACATTTTATATAAATTTTCATACTAAAATTGCATTTTTCCAAATTTTCCTTTTTCTTTTTGTCTGGTTTTCGTTTTTGTCGAGTGCCTCCCGGCGAGACGCGTCGACCTACCTTAGTTGCACCGCTCTCCGACCGACGATACCTGAAACAAAAATAAAACACATTAAAATTTTGCTATAAAAATACGTTTTTCCTCAAAATTTTCCAAATTTTCTATAGAAGCTGCTTCCGTTCTCTGCGGCGTTGAGTGTGCCGCGACGGGACGCGTCTTTTGACACCTTTCGCGCCACTCTAGGTCAAAGAAAACGCCCTCATTTTGAGAATTCTCAATTTTCACTATACGAAAAAGTCTTCATAGGCGATACAAATTCTAAGAAAAAGTATCGATTTCGACATAATAAATTGACCTAACTGCTTCAAATTTTTGAAAGCATCTGCGAATCACTGACCTACTCGCTGCTGCGATATCGCGACACGGTGTTGCCAGCTTAAATTTTTTTGTTTTTGCACAAAAATTACAAATTTCATACATTTTATATAAATTTTCATACTAAAATTGCATTTTTCCAAATTTTCCTTTTTCTTTTTGTCTGGTTTTCGTTTTTGTCGAGTGCCTCCCGGCGAGACGCGTCGACCTACCTTAGTTGCACCGCTCTCCGACCGACGATACCTGAAACAAAAATAAAACACATTAAAATTTTGCTATAAAAATACGTTTTTCCTCAAAATTTTCCAAATTTTCTATAGAAGCTGCTTCCGTTCTCTGCGGCGTTGAGTGTGCCGCGACGGGACGCGTCTTTTGACACCTTTCGCGCCACTCTAGGTCAAAGAAAACGCCCTCATTTTGAGAATTCTCAATTTTCACTATACGAAAAAGTCTTCATAGGCGATACAAATTCTAAGAAAAAGTATCGATTTCGACATAATAAATTGACCTAACTGCTTCAAATTTTTGAAAGCATCTGCGAATCACTGACCTACTCGCTGCTGCGATATCGCGACACGGTGTTGCCAGCTTAAATTTTTTTGTTTTTGCACAAAAATTACAAATTTCATACATTTTATATAAATTTTCATACTAAAATTGCATTTTTCCAAATTTTCCTTTTTCTTTTTGTCTGGTTTTCGTTTTTGTCGAGTGCCTCCCGGCGAGACGCGTCGACCTACCTTAGTTGCACCGCTCTCCGACCGACGATACCTGAAACAAAAATAAAACACATTAAAATTTTGCTATAAAAATACGTTTTTCCTCAAAATTTTCCAAATTTTCTATAGAAGCTGCTTCCGTTCTCTGCGGCGTTGAGTGTGCCGCGACGGGACGCGTCTTTTGACACCTTTCGCGCCACTCTAGGTCAAAGAAAACGCCCTCATTTTGAGAATTCTCAATTTTCACTATACGAAAAAGTCTTCATAGGCGATACAAATTCTAAGAAAAAGTATCGATTTCGACATAATAAATTGACCTAACTGCTTCAAATTTTTGAAAGCATCTGCGAATCACTGACCTACTCGCTGCTGCGATATCGCGACACGGTGTTGCCAGCTTAAATTTTTTTGTTTTTGCACAAAAATTACAAATTTCATACATTTTATATAAATTTTCATACTAAAATTGCATTTTTCCAAATTTTCCTTTTTCTTTTTGTCTGGTTTTCGTTTTTGTCGAGTGCCTCCCGGCGAGACGCGTCGACCTACCTTAGTTGCACCGCTCTCCGACCGACGATACCTGAAACAAAAATAAAACACATTAAAATTTTGCTATAAAAATACGTTTTTCCTCAAAATTTTCCAAATTTTCTATAGAAGCTGCTTCCGTTCTCTGCGGCGTTGAGTGTGCCGCGACGGGACGCGTCTTTTGACACCTTTCGCGCCACTCTAGGTCAAAGAAAACGCCCTCATTTTGAGAATTCTCAATTTTCACTATACGAAAAAGTCTTCATAGGCGATACAAATTCTAAGAAAAAGTATCGATTTCGACATAATAAATTGACCTAACTGCTTCAAATTTTTGAAAGCATCTGCGAATCACTGACCTACTCGCTGCTGCGATATCGCGACACGGTGTTGCCAGCTTAAATTTTTTTGTTTTTGCACAAAAATTACAAATTTCATACATTTTATATAAATTTTCATACTAAAATTGCATTTTTCCAAATTTTCCTTTTTCTTTTTGTCTGGTTTTCGTTTTTGTCGAGTGCCTCCCGGCGAGACGCGTCGACCTACCTTAGTTGCACCGCTCTCCGACCGACGATACCTGAAACAAAAATAAAACACATTAAAATTTTGCTATAAAAATACGTTTTTCCTCAAAATTTTCCAAATTTTCTATAGAAGCTGCTTCCGTTCTCTGCGGCGTTGAGTGTGCCGCGACGGGACGCGTCTTTTGACACCTTTCGCGCCACTCTAGGTCAAAGAAAACGCCCTCATTTTGAGAATTCTCAATTTTCACTATACGAAAAAGTCTTCATAGGCGATACAAATTCTAAGAAAAAGTATCGATTTCGACATAATAAATTGACCTAACTGCTTCAAATTTTTGAAAGCATCTGCGAATCACTGACCTACTCGCTGCTGCGATATCGCGACACGGTGTTGCCAGCTTAAATTTTTTTGTTTTTGCACAAAAATTACAAATTTCATACATTTTATATAAATTTTCATACTAAAATTGCATTTTTCCAAATTTTCCTTTTTCTTTTTGTCTGGTTTTCGTTTTTGTCGAGTGCCTCCCGGCGAGACGCGTCGACCTACCTTAGTTGCACCGCTCTCCGACCGACGATACCTGAAACAAAAATAAAACACATTAAAATTTTGCTATAAAAATACGTTTTTCCTCAAAATTTTCCAAATTTTCTATAGAAGCTGCTTCCGTTCTCTGCGGCGTTGAGTGTGCCGCGACGGGACGCGTCTTTTGACACCTTTCGCGCCACTCTAGGTCAAAGAAAACGCCCTCATTTTGAGAATTCTCAATTTTCACTATACGAAAAAGTCTTCATAGGCGATACAAATTCTAAGAAAAAGTATCGATTTCGACATAATAAATTGACCTAACTGCTTCAAATTTTTGAAAGCATCTGCGAATCACTGACCTACTCGCTGCTGCGATATCGCGACACGGTGTTGCCAGCTTAAATTTTTTTGTTTTTGCACAAAAATTACAAATTTCATACATTTTATATAAATTTTCATACTAAAATTGCATTTTTCCAAATTTTCCTTTTTCTTTTTGTCTGGTTTTCGTTTTTGTCGAGTGCCTCCCGGCGAGACGCGTCGACCTACCTTAGTTGCACCGCTCTCCGACCGACGATACCTGAAACAAAAATAAAACACATTAAAATTTTGCTATAAAAATACGTTTTTCCTCAAAATTTTCCAAATTTTCTATAGAAGCTGCTTCCGTTCTCTGCGGCGTTGAGTGTGCCGCGACGGGACGCGTCTTTTGACACCTTTCGCGCCACTCTAGGTCAAAGAAAACGCCCTCATTTTGAGAATTCTCAATTTTCACTATACGAAAAAGTCTTCATAGGCGATACAAATTCTAAGAAAAAGTATCGATTTCGACATAATAAATTGACCTAACTGCTTCAAATTTTTGAAAGCATCTGCGAATCACTGACCTACTCGCTGCTGCGATATCGCGACACGGTGTTGCCAGCTTAAATTTTTTTGTTTTTGCACAAAAATTACAAATTTCATACATTTTATATAAATTTTCATACTAAAATTGCATTTTTCCAAATTTTCCTTTTTCTTTTTGTCTGGTTTTCGTTTTTGTCGAGTGCCTCCCGGCGAGACGCGTCGACCTACCTTAGTTGCACCGCTCTCCGACCGACGATACCTGAAACAAAAATAAAACACATTAAAATTTTGCTATAAAAATACGTTTTTCCTCAAAATTTTCCAAATTTTCTATAGAAGCTGCTTCCGTTCTCTGCGGCGTTGAGTGTGCCGCGACGGGACGCGTCTTTTGACACCTTTCGCGCCACTCTAGGTCAAAGAAAACGCCCTCATTTTGAGAATTCTCAATTTTCACTATACGAAAAAGTCTTCATAGGCGATACAAATTCTAAGAAAAAGTATCGATTTCGACATAATAAATTGACCTAACTGCTTCAAATTTTTGAAAGCATCTGCGAATCACTGACCTACTCGCTGCTGCGATATCGCGACACGGTGTTGCCAGCTTAAATTTTTTTGTTTTTGCACAAAAATTACAAATTTCATACATTTTATATAAATTTTCATACTAAAATTGCATTTTTCCAAATTTTCCTTTTTCTTTTTGTCTGGTTTTCGTTTTTGTCGAGTGCCTCCCGGCGAGACGCGTCGACCTACCTTAGTTGCACCGCTCTCCGACCGACGATACCTGAAACAAAAATAAAACACATTAAAATTTTGCTATAAAAATACGTTTTTCCTCAAAATTTTCCAAATTTTCTATAGAAGCTGCTTCCGTTCTCTGCGGCGTTGAGTGTGCCGCGACGGGACGCGTCTTTTGACACCTTTCGCGCCACTCTAGGTCAAAGAAAACGCCCTCATTTTGAGAATTCTCAATTTTCACTATACGAAAAAGTCTTCATAGGCGATACAAATTCTAAGAAAAAGTATCGATTTCGACATAATAAATTGACCTAACTGCTTCAAATTTTTGAAAGCATCTGCGAATCACTGACCTACTCGCTGCTGCGATATCGCGACACGGTGTTGCCAGCTTAAATTTTTTTGTTTTTGCACAAAAATTACAAATTTCATACATTTTATATAAATTTTCATACTAAAATTGCATTTTTCCAAATTTTCCTTTTTCTTTTTGTCTGGTTTTCGTTTTTGTCGAGTGCCTCCCGGCGAGACGCGTCGACCTACCTTAGTTGCACACCGCTCTCCGACCGACGATACCTGAAACAAAAATAAAACACATTAAAATTTTGCTATAAAAATACGTTTTTCCTCAAAATTTTCCAAATTTTCTATAGAAGCTGCTTCCGTTCTCTGCGGCGTTGAGTGTGCCGCGACGGGACGCGTCTTTTGACACCTTTCGCGCCACTCTAGGTCAAAGAAAACGCCCTCATTTTGAGAATTCTCAATTTTCACTATACGAAAAAGTCTTCATAGGCGATACAAATTCTAAGAAAAAGTATCGATTTCGACATAATAAATTGACCTAACTGCTTCAAATTTTTGAAAGCATCTGCGAATCACTGACCTACTCGCTGCTGCGATATCGCGACACGGTGTTGCCAGCTTAAATTTTTTTGTTTTTGCACAAAAATTACAAATTTCATACATTTTATATAAATTTTCATACTAAAATTGCATTTTTCCAAATTTTCCTTTTTCTTTTTGTCTGGTTTTCGTTTTTGTCGAGTGCCTCCCGGCGAGACGCGTCGACCTACCTTAGTTGCACCGCTCTCCGACCGACGATACCTGAAACAAAAATAAAACACATTAAAATTTTGCTATAAAAATACGTTTTTCCTCAAAATTTTCCAAATTTTCTATAGAAGCTGCTTCCGTTCTCTGCGGCGTTGAGTGTGCCGCGACGGGACGCGTCTTTTGACACCTTTCGCGCCACTCTAGGTCAAAGAAAACGCCCTCATTTTGAGAATTCTCAATTTTCACTATACGAAAAAGTCTTCATAGGCGATACAAATTCTAAGAAAAAGTATCGATTTCGACATAATAAATTGACCTAACTGCTTCAAATTTTTGAAAGCATCTGCGAATCACTGACCTACTCGCTGCTGCGATATCGCGACACGGTGTTGCCAGCTTAAATTTTTTTGTTTTTGCACAAAAATTACAAATTTCATACATTTTATATAAATTTTCATACTAAAATTGCATTTTTCCAAATTTTCCTTTTTCTTTTTGTCTGGTTTTCGTTTTTGTCGAGTGCCTCCCGGCGAGACGCGTCGACCTACCTTAGTTGCACCGCTCTCCGACCGACGATACCTGAAACAAAAATAAAACACATTAAAATTTTGCTATAAAAATACGTTTTTCCTCAAAATTTTCCAAATTTTCTATAGAAGCTGCTTCCGTTCTCTGCGGCGTTGAGTGTGCCGCGACGGGACGCGTCTTTTGACACCTTTCGCGCCACTCTAGGTCAAAGAAAACGCCCTCATTTTGATAATTCATTTTCACTATACGAAAAAGTCTTCATAGGCGATACAAATTCTAAGAAAAAGTATCGATTTCGACATAATAAATTGACCTAACTGCTTCAAATTTTTGAAAGCATCTGCGAATCACTGACCTACTCGCTGCTGCGATATCGCGACACGGTGTTGCCAGCTTAAATTTTTGTTTTTGCACAAAAATTACAAATTTCATACATTTTATATAAACTTTCATACTAAAATTGCATTTTTCCAAATTTTCCTTTTTCTTTTTGTCTGGTTTTCGTTTTTGTCGAGTGCCTCCCGGCGAGACGCGTCGACCTACCTTAGTTGCACCGCTCTCCGACCGACGATACCTGAAACAAAAATAAAACACATTAAAATTTTGCTATAAAAATACGTTTTTCCTCAAAATTTTCCAAATTTTCTATAGAAGCTGCTTCCGTTCTCTGCGGCGTTGAGTGTGCCGCGACGGGACGCGTCTTTTGACACCTTTCGCGCCACTCTAGGTCAAAGAAAACGCCCTCATTTTGAGAATTCTCAATTTTCACTATACGAAAAAGTCTTCATAGGCGATACAAATTCTAAGAAAAAGTATCGATTTCGACATAATAAATTGACCTAACTGCTTCAAATTTTTGAAAGCATCTGCGAATCACTGACCTACTCGCTGCTGCGATATCGCGACACGGTGTTGCCAGCTTAAATTTTTGTTTTTGCACAAAAATTACAAATTTCATACATTTTATATAAATTTTCATACTAAAATTGCATTTTTCCAAATTTTCCTTTTTCTTTTTGTCTGGTTTTCGTTTTTGTCGAGTGCCTCCCGGCGAGACGCGTCGACCTACCTTAGTTGCACCGCTCTCCGACCGACGATACCTGAAACAAAAATAAAACACATTAAAATTTTGCTATAAAATACGTTTTTCCTCAAAATTTTCCAAATTTTCTATAGAAGCTGCTTCCGTTCTCTGCGGCGTTGAGTGTGCCGCGACGGGACGCGTCTTTTGACACCTTTCGCGCCACTCTAGGTCAAAGAAAACGCCCTCATTTTGAGAATTCTCAATTTTCACTATACGAAAAAAGTCTTCATAGGCGATACAAATTCTAAGAAAAAGTATCGATTTCGACATAATAAATTGACCTAACTGCTTCAAATTTTTGAAAGCATCTGCGAATCACTGACCTACTCGCTGCTTGCGATATCGCGACACGGTGTTGCCAGCTTAAATTTTTGTTTTTGCACAAAAATTACAAATTTCATACATTTTATATAAATTTTCATACTAAAATTGCATTTTTCCAAATTTTCCTTTTCTTTTTGTCTGGTTTTCGTTTTTGTCGAGTGCCTCCCGGCGAGACGCGTCGACCTACCTTAGTTGCACCGCTCTCCGACCGACGATACCTGAAACAAAAATAAAACACATTAAAATTTTGCTATAAAAATACGTTTTTCCTCAAAATTTTCCAAATTTTCTATAGAAGCTGCTTCCGTTCTCTGCGGCGTTGAGTGTGCCGCGACGGGACGCGTCTTTTGACACCTTTCGCGCCACTCTAGGTCAAAGAAAACGCCCTCATTTTGAGAATTCTCAATTTTCACTATACGAAAAAGTCTTCATAGGCGATACAAATTCTAAGAAAAAGTATCGATTTCGACATAATAAATTGACCTAACTGCTTCAAATTTTTGAAAGCATCTGCGAATCACTGACCTACTCGCTGCTGCGATATCGCGACACGGTGTTGCCAGCTTAAATTTTTGTTTTTTGCACAAAAATTACAAATTTCATACATTTTATAATAAATTTTCATACTAAAATTGCATTTTTCCAAATTTTCCTTTTTCTTTTTGTCTGGTTTTCGTTTTTGTCGAGTGCCTCCCGGCGAGACGCGTCGACCTACCTTAGTTGCACCGCTCTCCGACCGACGATACCTGAAACAAAAATAAAACACATTAAAATTTTGCTATAAAAATACGTTTTTCCTCAAAATTTTCCAAATTTTTCTATAGAAGCTGCTTCCGTTCTCTGCGGCGTTGAGTGTGCCGCGACGGGACGCGTCTTTGACACCTTTCGCGCCACTCTAGGTCAAAGAAAACGCCCTCATTTTGAGAATTCTCAATTTTCACTATACGAAAAAGTCTTCATAGGCGATACAAATTCTAAGAAAAAGTATCGATTTCGACATAATAAATTGACCTAACTGCTTCAAATTTTTGAAAGCATCTGCGAATCACTGACCTACTCGCTGCTGCGATATCGCGACACGGTGTTGCCAGCTTAAATTTTTGTTTTTGCACAAAAATTACAAATTTCATACATTTTATATAAATTTTCATACTAAAATTGCATTTTTCCAAATTTTCCTTTTTCTTTTTGTCTGGTTTTCGTTTTTGTCGAGTGCCTCCCGGCGAGACGCGTCGACCTACCTTAGTTGCACCGCTCTCCGACCGACGATACCTGAAACAAAAATAAAACACATTAAAATTTTGCTATAAAAATACGTTTTTTCCACAAAATTTTCCAAATTTTCTATAGAAGCTGCTTCCGTTCTCTGCGGCGTTGAGTGTGCCGCGACGGGACGCGTCTTTTGACACCTTTCGCGCCACTCTAGGTCAAAGAAAACGCCCTCATTTTGAGAATTCTCAATTTTCACTATACGAAAAAGTCTTCATAGGCGATACAAATTCTAAGAAAAAGTATCGATTTCGACATAATAAATTGACCTAACTGCTTCAAATTTTTGAAAGCATCTGCGAATCACTGACCTACTCGCTGCTGCGATATCGCGAACACGGTGTTGCCAGCTTAAATTTTTGTTTTTGCACAAAAATTACAAATTTCATACATTTTATATAAATTTTCATACTAAAATTGCATTTTTTCCAAATTTTCCTTTTTCTTTTTGTCTGGTTTTCGTTTTTGTCGAGTGCCTCCCGGCGAGACGCGTCGACCTACCTTAGTTGCACCGCTCTCCGACCGACGATACCTGAAACAAAAATAAAACACATTAAAATTTTGCTATAAAAAATACGTTTTTCCTCAAAATTTTCCAAATTTTCTATAGAAGCTGCTTCCGTTCTCTGCGGCGTTGAGTGTGCCGCGACGGGACGCGTCTTTTGACACCTTTCGCGCCACTCTAGGTCAAAGAAAACGCCTCATTTTGAGAATTCTCAATTTTCACTATACGAAAAAGTCTTCATAAGGCGATACAAATTCTAAGAAAAAGTATCGATTTCGACATAATAAATTGACCTAACTGCTTCAAATTTTTGAAAGCATCTGCGAATCACTGACCTACTCGCTGCTGCGATTATCGCGACACGGTGTTGCCAGCTTAAATTTTTGTTTTTGCACAAAAATTACAAATTTCATACATTTTATATAAATTTTCATACTAAAATTGCATTTTTCCAAATTTTCCTTTTTCTTTTTGTCTGGTTTTCGTTTTTGTCGAGTGCCTCCCGGCGAGACGCGTCGACCTACCTTAGTTGCACCGCTCTCCGACCGACGATACCTGAAACAAAAATAAAACACATTAAAATTTTGCTATAAAAATACGTTTTTCCTCAAAAATTTTCCAAATTTTCTATAGAAGCTGCTTCCGTTCTCTGCGGCGTTGAGTGTGCCGCGACGGGACGCGTCTTTTGACACCTTTCGCGCCACTCTAGGTCAAAGAAAAACGCCCTCATTTTGAGAATTCTCAATTTTCACTATACGAAAAAGTCTTCATAGGCGATACAAATTCTAAGAAAAAGTATCGATTTCGACATAATAAATTGACCTAACTGCTTCAAATTTTTGAAAGCATCTGCGAATCACTGACCTACTCGCTGCTGCGATATCGCGACACGGTGTTGCCAGCTTAAAATTTTTGTTTTTGCACAAAAAATTACAAATTTCATACATTTTATATAAATTTTCATACTAAAATTGCATTTTTCCAAATTTTCCTTTTTCTTTTTGTCTGGTTTTCGTTTTTGTCGAGTGCCTCCCGGCGAGACGCGTCGACCTACCTTAGTTGCACCGCTCTCCGACCGACGATACCTGAAACAAAAATAAAACACATTAAAATTTTGCTATAAAAATACGTTTTTTCCTCAAAATTTTTCCAAATTTTCTATAGAAGCTGCTTCCCGTTCTCTGCGGCGTTGAGTGTGCCGCGACGGGACGCGTCTTTTGACACCTTTCGCGCCACTCTAGGTCAAAGAAAACGCCCTCATTTTGAGAATTCTCAATTTTCACTATACGAAAAAGTCTTCATAGGCGATACAAATTCTAAGAAAAAGTATCGATTTCGACATAATAAATTGACCTAACTGCTTCAAATTTTTGAAAGCATCTGCGAATCACTGACCTACTCGCTGCTGCGATATCGCGACACGGTGTTGCCAGCTTAAATTTTTGTTTTTGCACAAAAATTACAAATTTCATACATTTTATATAAATTTTCATACTAAAATTGCATTTTTCCAAATTTTCCTTTTCTTTTTGTCTGGTTTTCGTTTTTGTCGAGTGCCTCCCGGCGAGACGCGTCGACCTACCTTAGTTGCACCGCTCTCCGACCGACGATACCTGAAACAAAAATAAAACACATTAAAATTTTGCTATAAAAATACGTTTTTCCTCAAATTTTTCCAAATTTTCTATAGAAGCTGCTTCCGTTCTCTGCGGCGTTGAGTGTGCCGCGACGGGACGCGTCTTTTGACACCTTTCGCGCCACTCTAGGTCAAAGAAAACGCCCTCATTTTGAGAATTCTCAATTTTCACTATACGAAAAAGTCTTCATAGGCGATACAAATTCTAAGAAAAAGTATCGATTTCGACATAATAAATTGACCTAACTGCTTCAAATTTTTGAAAGCATCTGCGAATCACTGACCTACTCGCTGCTGCGATATCGCGACACGGTGTTGCCAGCTTAAATTTTTGTTTTTGCACAAAAATTACAAATTTCATACATTTTATATAAAGTTTCATACTAAAATGCATTTTTTTCCAGAATTTTCCTTTTTCTTTTTGTCTGGTTTCGTTTTTGTCGAGTGCCTCCCGGCGTGACGCGTCGACCTACCTTAGTTGCACCGCTCTCCGACCGACGATACCTGAAACAAAAATAAAACACATTAAAATTTTGCTATAAAAATACGTTTTTCCTCAAAATTTTCCAAATTTTCTATAGAAGCTGCTTCCGTTCTCTGCGGCGTTGAGTGTGCCGCGACGGGACGCGTCTTTTGACACCTTTCGCGCCACTCTAGGTCAAAGAAAACGCCCTCATTTTGAGAATTCTCAATTTTCACTATACGAAAAAGTCTTCATAGGCGATACAAATTCTAAGAAAAAGTATCGATTTCGACATAATAAAATTGACCTAACTGCTTCAAATTTTTGAAAGCATCTGCGAATCACTGACCTACTCGCTGCTGCGATATCGCGACACGGTGTTGCCAGCTTAAATTTTTGTTTAAATTTCATACATTTTATATAAATTTTCATACTAAAATTGCATTTTTCCAAATTTTCCTTTTTCTTTTTGTCTGGTTTTCGTTTTTGTCGAGTGCCTCCCGGCGAGACGCGTCGACCTACCTTAGTTGCACCGCTCTCCGACCGACGATACCTGAAACAAAAATAAAACACATTAAAATTTTGCTATAAAAATACGTTTTTCCTCAAAATTTTCCAAATTTTCTATAGAAGCTGCTTCCGTTCTCTGCGGCGTTGAGTGTGCCGCGACGGGACGCGTCTTTTGACACCTTTCGCGCCACTCTAGGTCAAAGAAAACGCCCTCATTTTGAGAATTCTCAATTTTCACCATACGAAAAAGTCTTCATAGGCGATACAAATTCTAAGAAAAAGTATCGATTTCGACATAATAAATTGACCTAACTGCTTCAAATTTTTGAAAGCATCTGCGAATCACTGACCTACTCGCTGCTGCGATATCGCGACACGGTGTTGCCAGCTTAAATTTTTGTTTTTGCACAAAAATTACAAATTTCATACATTTTATATAAATTTTCATACTAAAATTGCATTTTTCCAAATTTTCCTTTTTCTTTTTGTCTGGTTTTCGTTTTTGTCGAGTGCCTCCCGGCGAGACGCGTCGACCTACCTTAGTTGCACCGCTCTCCGACCGACGATACCTGAAACAAAAATAAAACACATTAAAATTTTGCTATAAAAATACGTTTTTCCTCAAAATTTTCCAAATTTTCTATAGAAGCTGCTTCCGTTCTCTGCGGCGTTGAGTGTGCCGCGACGGGACGCGTCTTTTGACACCTTTCGCGCCACTCTAGGTCAAAGAAAACGCCCTCATTTTGAGAATTCTCAATTTTCACCATACGAAAAAGTCTTCATAGGCGATACAAATTCTAAGAAAAAGTATCGATTTCGACATAATAAATTGACCTAACTGCTTCAAATTTTTGAAAGCATCTGCGAATCACTGACCTACTCGCTGCTGCGATATCGCGACACGGTGTTGCCAGCTTAAATTTTTGTTTTTGCACAAAAATTACAAATTTCATACATTTTATATAAATTTTCATACTAAAATTGCATTTTTCCAAATTTTCCTTTTTCTTTTTGTCTGGTTTTCGTTTTTGTCGAGTGCCTCCCGGCGAGACGCGTCGACCTACCTTAGTTGCACCGCTCTCCGACCGACGATACCTGAAACAAAAATAAAACACATTAAAATTTTGCTATAAAAATACGTTTTTCCTCAAAATTTTCCAAATTTTCTATAGAAGCTGCTTCCGTTCTCTGCGGCGTTGAGTGTGCCGCGACGGGACGCGTCTTTTGACACCTTTCGCGCCACTCTAGGTCAAAGAAAACGCCCTCATTTTGAGAATTCTCAATTTTCACCATACGAAAAAGTCTTCATAGGCGATACAAATTCTAAGAAAAAGTATCGATTTCGACATAATAAATTGACCTAACTGCTTCAAATTTTTGAAAGCATCTGCGAATCACTGACCTACTCGCTGCTGCGATATCGCGACACGGTGTTGCCAGCTTAAATTTTTGTTTTTGCACAAAAATTACAAATTTCATACATTTTATATAAATTTTCATACTAAAATTGCATTTTTCCAAATTTTCCTTTTTCTTTTTGTCTGGTTTTCGTTTTTGTCGAGTGCCTCCCGGCGAGACGCGTCGACCTACCTTAGTTGCACCGCTCTCCGACCGACGATACCTGAAACAAAAATAAAACACATTAAAATTTTGCTATAAAAATACGTTTTTCCTCAAAATTTTCCAAATTTTCTATAGAAGCTGCTTCCGTTCTCTGCGGCGTTGAGTGTGCCGCGACGGGACGCGTCTTTTGACACCTTTCGCGCCACTCTAGGTCAAAGAAAACGCCCTCATTTTGAGAATTCTCAATTTTCACCATACGAAAAAGTCTTCATAGGCGATACAAATTCTAAGAAAAAGTATCGATTTCGACATAATAAATTGACCTAACTGCTTCAAATTTTTGAAAGCATCTGCGAATCACTGACCTACTCGCTGCTGCGATATCGCGACACGGTGTTGCCAGCTAAAATTTTTGTTTTTGCACAAAAATTACAAATTTCATACATTTTACATAAATTTTCATACTAAAATTGCATTTTTCCAAATTTTCCTTTTTGTTTTTGTCTGGTTTTCGTTTTTGTCGAGTGCCTCCCGGCGAGACGCGTCGACCTACCTTAGTTGCACCGCTCTCCGACCGACGATACCTGAAACAAAAATAAAACACATTAAAATTTTGCTATAAAAATACGTTTTTCCTCAAAATTTTCCAAATTTTCTATAGAAGCTGCTTCCGTTCTCTGCGGCGTTGAGTGTGCCGCGACGGGACGCGTCTTTTGACACCTTTCGCGCCACTCTAGGTCAAAGAAAACGCCCTCATTTTGAGAATTCTCAATTTTCACCATACGAAAAAGTCTTCATAGGCGATACAAATTCTAAGAAAAAGTATCGATTTCGACATAATAAATTGACCTAACTGCTTCAAATTTTTGAAAGCATCTGCGAATCACTGACCTACTCGCTGCTGCGATATCGCGACACGGTGTTGCCAGCTTAAATTTTTGTTTTTGCACAAAAATTACAAATTTCATACATTTTATATAAATTTTCATACTAAAATTGCATTTTTCCAAATTTTCCTTTTTCTTTTTGTCTGGTTTTCGTTTTTGTCGAGTGCCTCCCGGCGAGACGCGTCGACCTACCTTAGTTGCACCGCTCTCCGACCGACGATACCTGAAACAAAAATAAAACACATTAAAATTTTGCTATAAAAATACGTTTTTCCTCAAAATTTTCCAAATTTTCTATAGAAGCTGCTTCCGTTCTCTGCGGCGTTGAGTGTGCCGCGACGGGACGCGTCTTTTGACACCTTTCGCGCCACTCTAGGTCAAAGAAAACGCAAAAAATTGCCCTCCCACCCACCCACTTGTCATCCGCTAGCTGGACTTTTGTGGAACAGAGAAAAGCAAATTTCCCCAAAATCGCCGTTTGACACCCCAAGGCGACTCTGTTCCACGGGGCACAAGCCGGCGAGGCAGGCTGAGTGGTTTTTAACCCAATCGACGGGTTCCTTTGATTAGAATAATAGGTTTAGTGTAGTTTTTTAGGGGTTTTATCTTAAATTGTGTATATGGTGGCCTGATATACGGAAATCTTTACATTCTGACCCGACAAAAGGCCTTATTGGGCCAGTGACGTCATCCGTATTCGGAGATATATATATTTTTAGTTTGACCTTAAGGAATTTTGACTTATATACACTATATAGAAAATTTTAAACTTAATTTAAATTATTTTTACAACTTTTACAAACTTATTATTAACCTCTTTTTCTACACTTTCACATTGACGCGTACCTCCAACGAACATGTTTGGGTACCGTACTCCCGCCAAAACATCCGGCAATGGAGCTCGTCCCTCAAGGTCTCCCGAACGGCAGGAAGTCTTCGGCCCTTCCAAGACCTCCCAAGTGCGCCGTAGTATAGGCGACTGGGAGGCGGGGAAGATGGACCCTCAGTCCACTCCCCCGACCGTAGTGGCGGTTCGAGCGGCCCCCCCGCAGCAAAAGGCGGCACTCCCAAAAGGGAGTAAGGCTCCGGCCCGGAAAGAACCGCTGGATGCCGCGGGGAGCCCGCCCGAAAAAGAGGTGTTCGAGAGTAGGGTTGCCGAGGCAAGAGCTTGCCTAAATAAGGCTAAGCTACACTTGGCAAACTCGCGCAACCTGAAATCGGACATCAAACTAGCAGTCACTCAGGCGATAGACAGACTGTACCAACTGGTGAAGGAAAGCGAGGCCGAAAGGAATGAGAAGATGAAAGAACTGAAAGAGTCAGGAATGAAAGAAACGACGGATAGAAGGGGATGTGAATGGAACGAAAAGGCGGCTAATGAATGGCAGAAGAGAATGGCAGCGCATGGAATGATGTTGGAAGCGGATGGAGAACAGATGGATAGACTGGAGGGAATGATAGAGAAGCAGAGCCTGGCCTTGGAGAGGATCACCTATGCGGGTGTAGCGGCGACTGGCGTTAAAAAACGTCTGCCAGAACATGTCACCCTGCACTCGGTGGCGATCTCCTCCAAGAAAGAGAGTGATACCGCAGACCAGGTTCTAGAGTGTGTGAGAGAAGTGATGGATGCAAAGGATGGATGGGTGAAGATTGAGAGAGTACGAAAGGCGAAGGATCAAAAGGTGATAGTGGGATGCGCGACAGAAGAGGAAAGACAGAAGGTCAAGGATAGACTGAAAAGGGTGGCCGATCGACTCAACGTTGAGGAGATCCGTAACAAGGACCCCCTTCTCATCCTCAGGGACGTTCTGGAGTTCAATACGAACGAGGACGTTGTGAACGCCCTGAGGAACCAAAACCGGAGTCTGTTCCTTGACCTAAAAGCGGAAGAGAATAGAATGGAGGTCCACTATCGACGGCGAACCCGGAACCCCCACGCTAACCACGTGGTCATGAGGGTGTCCCCCACAATATGGGCTCGGATGGTCGGGGCAGGAGCGGTGCACGTCGACCTTCAAAAGGTCAAAGTGGCGGACCACTCGCCACTCGTGCAGTGCTCCAAATGCCTCGGCTATGGACACGGCAGGCGGTTTTGTAAAGAAACCGCCCTAAAGTGCAGCCATTGTGGGGGCGCCCACATGAAAACAGAGTGCGCTGACTGGCTCGCCAATGCGGTCCCATCGTGCTGCAATTGCACCCGCGCCAAATTGGACACTACAGGGCATAACGCCTTTAGTTTAGAGTGTCCAATTCGGCGCAAATGGGACGCAATGGCCAGGGCCAGTATAGCGTACTGCTGAGGGTACAAGGGCTGTTTTTGGGGGCGGAAATTCCTCCAGCTTCATGGGAAGGTGGAGTAATTTCTCCGCCAACCCGAAAGATGCAGAAGTTAAAAGCGCTATACAACATATTGGTCGCGTATTATTTAATACGCGTCACCAGCATCTGCAATAACAATAAGTCGCATATAATTCAATGCAGAAAGCAAAACGGGTAATGAACCGACGATAAGGTAATACGAAAGAACAGAGAAGAATGAAATTGACTATAAAAGATGATCTGAAAACAGTGAATAAAAGATGAAAGCGAGAAAGTAGTGGATAAAAGAAAATAAAAGATGATTGGAAAAAGTGGATAAATAAGTAAAGTAAGAATGTTTACAAGAAAATAGTCGAAAAGTTGCTGATAAAAAGAAGATTGAAAAATAGTAAATAAAGAAGAAGAAGCAAAAATGAAGTTTGTAAAAGGAATAGTTAAATGTGAATGAAGTGTGTAAAAGTAATAGTTAAATGTAAATGCAATGCGTAAAAGTTAAGATAAAGTAAGAATGAACGGATAAAAGATTGATAAAAGACGAATGAATGTGATGAATGAAAACATAGATAGAAAGTGATGAAAAATATGAGGAATGAACAAACATGAGTGAAAAATGAAAACGTAGAAAGAAGAAAGATTGATGAAAAATGAATGATTGACAAGTCAAATGATACAAAAATACGAATGAAAAGACAGTACTGAATCATGACATAAAAACCTTGAGAGGACAAATAAGAGACGAAAAGAAAACCAGAATATGAGCTGAAAAAACATAGAGTTAAAAGAAAGATAAACACATAAAGTCAAAATTAAAGGGAGCAAAGTAACAAACATGTTCAAAAACAAAATGGGGCCAATAAATTAAATATGAGAAAAAATTACTAGAAACTGAAAAAACTTAATAAAAGATTAAAATTATAAACAGAAACAAAAAGGGGAAACTGGGGTACAAAAATTGAGAAAAATTTCGACTAAAAATTAAAAAAATATGATAGAAAAGGTCTCCGACTCTTATATTGGAGGTACAAGATGGGGTTGCTTCTTAGGAAGCAACCAATAAAAAAAAAAAAAAAAAAAAAAAAAAAAAAAAAAAACCTAACCTAACCTAACCTAACCTAACCTAACCTAACCTAACCTAACCTAACCTAACCTAACCTAACCTAACCTAACCTAACCTAACCTAACCTAACCTAACCTAACCTAACCTAACCTAACCTAACCTAACCTAACCTAACCTAACCTAACCTAACCTAACCTAACCTAACCTAACCTAACCTAACCTAACCTAACCTAACCTAACCTAACCTAACCTAACCTTTTTTTTTTTTTTTTTTTTTTTATACAGGGGAAATGCTTTACGCATACCACCGCGCCTTGGGGAAAGACGCGGTGGTTATGTGGGACTCCCTTCCCGCAAACTCCCCCCCTCATATCAAAAATGAGAGGGGGCCCGGGAGGTTTACCCACTAAAACCCCTGTTTTGCCGTCGTTGTCATTCTCCGCCGGGGCGAGGGTACACTCTTTTGAGCACTCGTCACTCGCCCGGCGGTGACCGGCCTGGCGCCACGTCTAGCTGCCGCGGGTGAAGAACACCCGCGGCTACGTCGCCATTCGCGCAGAGGCGCGACCTCGCCGACTCTCTAGGAGTGGCGGGCTTCCCCTAGCCCGCCACTCGAGTCACTGTGGTTTTTTATAGAGGTTTTCTCCTCGCGGCCCAGGCCATGTATGGCCCGGGCCCCCGGACCCGATTGCTCGGGATTACGGGTTGGCCGACGGCTGGACACAAACACCAGCCGCCGCCCTTTCGCCCCCCCCCACGCTGCCGCCGGATGCCGGACAGACGCAGCGCGGGTAGGACGCCCCCCTCCGCGGCGCGAGCCGCCACTCACCTTTCACTGAGTGCCCACGCTGCCGCCGAATGTCGGACAGACGCAGCGCGGGCACCAGTCGCCCCCCATCGTCGGCGCAAAAAGCGCCCCTCTCACACCTCGGTGGTGGCGGGGCCCGTCTCCATCGCCACCTCCACAGGCAGGGGCTGTGGGGCCCTTCCTCTGCCGGCTTTGGGGGCTGGCGCGTGGCACGCCTTGCCCCCCAGCAGATGGTCTGCCGGTTTGTTGGCGGCGGCGCATAACGAGCACCGCGGCTTCGCCGAGCACCCCTTCGCTTTGTGGCCAGCCACCCCGCAGCGGAAGCACTCCTGGCTCCTGTCGACCTCCGCCTTGCATTGTGCCCTTATGTGCCCCCTCTGCAGGCATCTGAAGCACCGCAGAGGTCTAGGCTCAAGGAGCTTGACGGAGGCCGACACCCACGAAAGTTTGAGGCTGCCCGCTGCGGCAATGCAGTAGGCGGCTGCCACCGGGCACTCAACCCACATGTGCCCCACGCCGAAGGGGTCCCTCACCACCCCGCCGCTGTTCTTGAGGCTGCCCCTCGGACAGCCTCCCGCCTCGGCGACCGCGCCCAACACCTCCTCAGCCGAGATGGAGTCATCCAGGCCGGAGATTTTGATCTCGGTCGTTTTGACCGGCCTGGAGACGCGGACTGTGTCCCGGCCGAGGACCTCCTCCAATTTTGTGGCGAGCGCGTCCGCCTGCGGGCCGCTGTCCGAGCCCGCAACCTCAAACATACGGGCTCCCGTGGCGCTCACGCGGAACCTTACGGCGGCGATCCCGAGGTCCGCTAGCCTTATCTTGGCCTTTGCCTCGGCGATCACCGCCACGTATGTGATGCCCTTATCTACGGCCTCCGGCGTGAGGGTAACCACCACCGCAGCCGACTTTGGGGGGGTCAGCTTGGCCGATTTCTCCTTGGCCGGCTTGCGGGGGGGGGCCTGCTTCGACTGGCCCTTCTTCTTGGCTCCCTTTTTTACGACCACGCTCCAGGCCAGATCCGTGGGCTGGGTTGTGGCCGCCTGGTCTGCGGGTCTCGGCGCTGTTGAGGTGGGCTGTGGCTCTGCCGCCCTCTCACGGGGAGCGCCCACCGAACCTCGTCCCTTTTTCCCCTTGGGCTTCTTTGCCCCTTTTGGCTTTTGAGCCTCCGGTCCACCAGTATTGGCCTGGACCGGAGCAGCCTCGATCGGGGCAGAAGATGGCCCTGGGGAGATCTCGCGGACCTCGCTGGCCCGCCTGTCAGCCGCCAGGGGAGGGCGATGTCGCCTCTCGGGCAGCAGCCTCTCTTCGAGTGCCTCAAACCTGGCGCTCACCATCGCGCCCACCTGGCACAGAATGGTGCGCACCAGGTCTTCGGCGTCGGGCTTAGGCTGGTTGGGCACAGCCGCTTCGGCCTGCGGGCGCGGCCTGTCCATGCGCTCCCGCATTTCTGCGACCTCCTTTCGGAGCTGCGCGACCTCCGACTGCAGGCGGGCGTTGTCCGCTTGTAGTCCACGCGTCTCCTCCGAGGTGCAGCGGCTCTGCAAAATGGAGGCGACCTTGCCGATTTCATCGGCGGCATTCTTCAGGGCCCGCGAAAAGGTCCCCTTGAGGTTCCCCGACTTGACGGCGACTTTCTTAATGAGGGCGACGTTGTCTTCGATCGCGCGGCTCAACGCGGTCGCCGTCATAAAATCGTCGCCACCCGAGGACGCCTCCGACAGGGAGAGATCCCTGTTCCGCGCCCGGAGCTCTCGGGAGGCCGCCATCACCTCCGCCTCAGCCCTTTGTTGCTCCGCCTGCCTTTCCGCCTCGACGAGCGCCAGCTTCGCCTTCGCCAGGCCCACGTAGTGGCCCGTTGTTGGCGGCCGACCTCGCCTTTTTCGCACCGTAGGGCTCGAGACCCCATCCAAACTTATGTCCGGGTCCGAGTCGCTATTCCGAGTCCGTTTAAACGTTTGCCGATTCGTCGTTGATGCGACACTGACTATCGAGTCAGTGTCCCCATCCTCCTCGCTGCTGTCCATCAGTTGTCGATTGAGTTTTGCCAGTTCCATTTTGATTCCCACGAGTATGGGACGATATAGAGGTCGACCCCCGGGTGACGCCCTTTCCGGGGGCAAGGCTAGTACCCTTGCGGGCTACTGTACAGGTCGCCTGGTGTGTACAGGGTTTTTACGTCTTGTCCTGACGGGTTTTTATAGAGTTTTCCTTTCTCGCGGGCCGGCCAATGAAGGCAAGCCCTCCGCTCCGGGTCCCACTACTCCACAACGCCATTTGGTGGAGGTCGTTGCAGGATGCCCGGGCTACGGATCGCAGAGGAGCGGCGTACCTCCTCCGGTTTTGGGCGGTTATTCCCGACGACAGTGTTACCTGCCGCCGGGCCCGCCGGGGAAGGGGGGAAGGGGGGGTGGGAAGGAAGGGGGGAAGGATAAGGGTTTTCCCTTAAGGAGGATGGGAGTGGAAGGATGGGAAGAGGACCGAAGGGAAGGACGTGAGAGTCAGCCGCCAGCGCCGAGTGTCCACCAAAAGCTGGTGGGCACTCGGAGCTGACGTTGCCCAGGGTGCGCCACGAGGAGGCCTCTCACCTGCACCCCATAACCTAACCTTTTTTTTTTTTTTTTTTTTTTTTTTTTTTTTTTTTTTTTTTTTTTTTTTTTTTTTTTTTTTTTTTTTATACAGGGGAAATGCTTTACGCATACCACCGCGCCTTGGGGAAAGACGCGGTGGTTATGTGGGACTCCCTTCCCGCAAACTCCCCCCCTCATATCAAAAATGAGAGGGGGCCCGGGAGGTTTACCCACTAAAACCCCTGTTTTGCCGTCGTTGTCATTCTCCGCCGGGGCGAGGGTACACTCTTTTGAGCACTCGTCACTCGCCCGGCGGTGACCGGCCTGGCGCCACGTCTAGCTGCCGCGGGTGAAAACACCCGCGGCTACGTCGCCATTCGCGCAGAAGCGCGACCTCGCCGACTCTCTAGGAGTGGCGGGCTTCCCCTAGCCCGCCACTCGAGTCGCTGTGGTTTTTTATAGAGGTTTTCTCCTCGCGGCCCAGGCCATGTATGGCCCGGGCCCCCGGACCCGATTGCTCGGGATTACGGGTTGGCCGACGGCTGGACACAAAAAGCACAGCCGCCGCCCTTTCGTCCCCCCCCACGCTGCCGCCGGATGCCGGACAGACGCAGCGCGGGTAGGACGCCCCCCTCCGCGGCGCGAGCCGCCACTCACCTTTCACTGAGTACCCGCGCTGCCGCCGAATGTCGGACAGACGCAGCGCGGGCACCAGTCGACCCCATCGTCGGCGCGAAAACGCCCCCCTCACACCCCGGTGGTTGCGGGGTCCGTCTCCATCCCCACCGCCTCCACAGGCAGGGGCTGTGGGGCCCTTCCTCTGCCGGCTTTGGGGGCTGGTGCGTGGCACGCCTTGCCCCCCAGCAGGTGGTCTGCCGACTTGTTCGCGGCGGCACATAGTGAGCACCGCGGCTTCGCCGAGCACCCCTTCGCTTTGTGGCCAGCCACCCCGCAGCGGAAGCACTCCTCGCTCCTGTCGACCTCCGCCTTGCACTGGGCTCTAATGTGCCCCCTCTGCAGGCATCTGTAGCACCGCAGAGGTCTGGGCTCAAGGAGCTTGACGGAGGCCGACACCCACGACAGATTGAGGCGGCCCGCTGCAGCGATGCAGTTAGCGGCTGCCACCGGGCACTCGACCCACATGTGGCCCACGCCGAAAGGGTCCTTCACCACCCCGCCGCTGTTTTTGAGGCTGGTTCTCGGACAGCCGCCCGCCTCGGCGACCGCGCTCAGAACCTCCTCGGCCGAGATCGAGTCGTCCAGGCCGGAGATCTTGATCTCCGTCGTCTTTACCGGCCTGGAGACGCGGACTGTGTCCCGGCCGAGGACCTCCCCCAACTTAGTGGCGAGCGCGTCGGCGTGCGGGCCGCTGTCCGGGTCCGCAACCTCGAACATGCGGGCCCCGGTCGCACACACTCGGAAACGTACGGCGGTGATCCCGAGGTCCGCTAGCCTGATTTTGGCCTTTGCCTCGGCGATCACCGCCTCGTACGTCACACCTTTCTCGACTGCCTCCGGCGTGAGGGCGACCACCACCGCGGCCGACTTTGGAGGGGTCAGCTTAGCCGATTTCTCCCTGGCCGGCCTGCGGGGGGGACCCTGCTGTGCCTTACCCTTCTTTTTGGTCCCTTTCTTGACCACGACGTTCCAGGCCAGTTCTTTTGGCTGTGTCGGGTTCGATTGGTCCTCCGGCTGCGATGTTGTTGGCAGGGGTTCAATCTCTGCTATCCTCTCACGAGGAGTTCCGGCCGATTTGGCCCCCTTCTTCTCCGGCTTCTTAGTGGATTTTTTGGCCCTCTGTGGTTTCGGGGCCATCGGGCCGCCGGAGTTTGCCTGTTTTGGGGCAGCCTCGGTCGGGGCAGTTGATGGCCCGGGCGCGATCACGGAAAGCTCTTCCGTCCGTCTGTCCATTCCCAATGGCGGCCGCACTCTCTTTTCGGGCAGCAGCCTCTCCTCAAGAGCCTCGAACCTGGCGCTAACCATTGCGCCCACCTGGCACAAAATGGTGCGCACCAGGTCTTCGGCATCGAGGGGCTTTTGCCTAGGCTGGTTTGAAACAGCTGCCTCGGCCTGCGGGTGCGGTCGGTCCAGGCGCTCCCGCATTTCTGCCACCTCTTTCCGGAGTTGCGCGATCTCCGACTGTAGGCGGGCGTTGTCCGCTTGCAGTCCGCGCGTCTCCTCCGAGGTGCAGCGGCTCTGCAAAACGGAGGCGACCTTGCCGATCTCGTCGGCGGCGTCTTTCAGGGCCCGCATAAAGGTGCCCTTGAGGTTCCCCGACGTGGCGGCGACCCTCTTTATTAGGGCGACATTATCGTCGATCGCGCGACTAAGCGCGGTCGCCGTCAAAAAGTCGTCGCCGCCCGAGGACGCCTCCGACAGGGAGAGATCTCTGGTGCGCGCCCGGAGCTCTCGGGAGGTTGCCGTCACCTCCGCCTCAGCCCTCTGCTGTTCGGCCAATCTTTCGGCCTCTACCAGGGCCAGCTTCGCCTTTGCCAGGCCAACGTAGTGGCCCGTGGTTGGCGGCCGCCCTCGCCTCTTCCTCACCGTTGGGCTCGAGACCCCATCCATACTAATGTCCGGGTCCGAGTCACTGTTCCTGGTCCGTTTGTGAGTTTGCCGGGTCGTTGTTGATGCGACACTGACCATCGAGTCAGTGTCCCCATCCTCCTCGCTGCTATCCATCGGTTGTCGTTTGTGTTTTGCCATTTCCATTGTTGTTCCCACGATTAGCGGACGAAATAAAAGGTCGACCCCCGGGTGACGCCGTTCCGGGGGCAAGGCTAGTGCCCGTGAGGGCTACTGTGTATTTCGCCCGGTGTACACAGGGTTTTTACGTCTTGTCCTGACGGGTTTTTATAGAGTTTTCCTTTCTCGCGGGCCGGCCAATCAAGGCAAGCCCTCCGCTCCGGGTCCCACTACTCCACAACGCCATTTGGTGGAGGTCGTTGCAGGATGCCCGGGCTACGGATCGCAGAGGAGCGGCGTACCTCCTCCGGTTTTGGGCGGTTATTCCCGACGACAGTGTTACCTGCCGCCGGGCCCGCCGGGGAAGGGGGAAGGGGGGGTGGGAAGGAAGGGGGGAAGGATAAGGGTTTTCCCTTAAAAGGGATGGGAGTGGAAGGATGGGAAGAGGACCGAAGGGAAGGATGTGAGAGTCAGCCGCCAGCGCCGAGTGTCCACCAAAAGCTGGTGGGCACTCGGAGCTGACGTTGCCCAGGGTGCGCCACGAGGAGGCCTCTCACCTGCACCCCACCCCATAACCTAACCTAACCTAACCTAACCTAACCTAACCTAACCTAACCTAACCTAACCTAACCTAACCTTTTTTTTTTTTTTTTTTTTTTTTTTTTTTTTTTTTTTTTTTTTTTTTTTTTTTTTTTATAGTTGGGAAATGCATTACGCATACCACCGCGCCTGGGGAAGACGCGGTGGTTATGTGGGACTCCCTCTCGCAAACTCCCCTTCTCATATCAAAAATGAGAAGGGGCCCGAGAGGTATACCCACTAAAACCCAACTTGCCGTCACTGTCATTCTCCGCCGGGACGAGGGTACACTCTTACGAGCACTCGTCTACTCGCCCGGCGGTGACCGGCTGACGCCACGACTTGCTACCGCGGGTGTTTCCACCCGCGGCTACGACGCCATTCGCGCATATGCGCGCCTTCTCCGACTCTCTAGGAGCGGCGGGCTTCCCCTTGCCCGCCGCTCGAGTCACTGTTAGGGTGGAGGGGCGTTGCGCGCGTACGCGCGCCTTCGCCTCCCCAAGCGGCGGCTTCGCATGGGGTCGAGAGCATTCGCCTCCCGCTCCCTTTCCGCTTCCTCCTTCAGGCCCATGACCGCCTCAGCGAACTGCTGGGCGGCACCCCATGCACGGTCAGTCTCCACCATGGAGGTCACAATGACCGGCAATGTAGGGTTGCCGCCCACGACGGCCACGAGCTCCCGGCGCTGGTCTGCCCACGCCGGACATACCTCCAGCGTGTGCTGGGCGGTGTCTTCCGGGCAGCCGACGCAGTGGTGACACACCGCCGATGGCTCCCTCCCGATCCGGTGCAGGTACTTGCCGAAGCAACCATGCCCCGACAGCACCTGCGACAACCGGAAGGTGAGCGCACCGTGTCTCCTGTCCATCCACTGCGTGAGCACCGGACGAACCGCTTCCACCGTCCAGGCACCAGCGTTCGGGTGCTGGAGGTTGCGCCGCCACTCGAGGACGGCAGCCGCTCGCCTCTCCACCCTCACCCTCTCGACCGCCTCCACCGCCGGCGGGAGCCGGTGTGTGGCGATTTGGTTCTCGCGCCAAGAGAAGACGGACGCGAGAACCCCCGCCTCCAGTTCCCACGGCAGGGAGCCGGCCAAGACGCACGCCGCGTCGTAGGACACCGTGCGGTATCCACGGGCCACCCTGATGGCCATCGCCCTCTGTGGTCGATGTAGGAGGGCGACTGTCCGGCTATTCAGGGCGCCGTCCCACACGGGTGCCCCATACAGCGCCATCGAGCGGATGACGCCCAGGTACAGGCGCCGGCAGGCCGCCCTCGGGCCATTCAAGTTCGGCAGAAGGCTTCCGAGTGCGGCCGCCGCGCGCAACAGCCTGGGCACCAACCGACGGAAGTGGCTCTCAAACGTCCAGCGGCTGTCGAGCGTGAGCCCCAAATATTTCATTTGGGGCGCCACGTCGATTCGCACGCCGCCGATTACGATGTGGGATCCCGAAGGTGGCCCGTTCCGAGGTCCGTGAAAACACAGAGCCTCGGACTTGTTTAAGGCCACCTCGAGACCCAACGCACGAATGCGGCCCACGACCTGAGCCACTCCCGCCGTCGCCAAGATGGCGCACTCGCGGTGCGTGCCGCCCCGGGCCGTCACGAGGGTGTCGTCCGCGTAGCAGGTGACGCTCACCCCGCGGAGGAGGACACCCCGCAACGCCCAGTCGTACCCGATGTTCCACAGGAGCGGCCCGAGGACTGACCCCTGTGGAACACCGCACGACACCTCGTGGTAGCACCACGCCTCGCGGCCCCGATACGCCACGGTCCTGCATGACAGGTAGTCGGCGATGATGCGGCGGAGGTAGTTCGGCACCCGGTGGTACCGGAGTGCCTCCCTAATGCTACTCCAGGGCAAGGTGTTGAAGGCGTTGGCGATGTCAAGAGACACCGCCAAGACGACCTCGCCCTGTGCGACCGCTTCCTCCGCCATCGCCTTCACCCGCAGGACCGCGTGCACGGTGGACCTCCCCACCCGAAAGCCATATTGCTTCTCATCCAGGCCCGGACCGACCCTCTCCAGATGCTCGACGAGGCGGTTCGCTATAACCCGCTCGAAGAGCTTCGCCGCCTCGTCAAGGAGCACGATCGGCCGGTACCCGGACGGTGAGTCGACTGGGCGGCCCTCCTTCTTGATGAGCACAAGGTTGCCCGTCTTCCACAGCTGTGGGAAGCGGCCCTGGGCGAAGCAGGCGTCGAAGAGCCCGCACACCCTCTCCTCGTACGCGTCCGCGGCTAGCACCCACGCCCGGCCGGGAACACCGTCGGGACCCGGGGCCGTCCTTTTGGCGCGAAGCCGAAGGATCGCGGCCCCGAACTCCCCGGCAGATACCGGCGGTATGTCCTCCGGCTCGGCGATGGGCTCACTCCTCGCGGGCGGCGCCATGGAGGGAGGGGTGTGCTCGCCCCTGCGCGGGAACAGCGCTGCCACTACCGCTTCCACCAGCTGCGGCTGGAGGCTCTGGGTCAGGGGGGGCGCCCACTGCCGGAATCGCCCCTGCACCATTCGGTATGGGCGGCCCCATGGGTCCAGGTTGAGGGACTCGACCATCTCCTCCCTGGCCCCGTCCCTGGACTCGCCAATGGCGACGCGAAGAGCGCGCTTGGCCGCCCCGTAGGCCGCGCGCAGCGACGACTCGGCCTGCTCGTCCTGGGGTCTCCTCCGCCGTTGCCTCTGGTACTGGCGTCTGGCCGCTACGCACTGTATGCGTAGTTCAGCGATGTCGGCCGACCACCAGTACACTTGGCGTCTCGGCGGAAGGAGACCTTGCCGCGGCATCGATGCGTCGCAGACCCGAGTCATCGACTGCCGCAGCGCCGCAGCTTCCTCGTCGACGCTCCTGGAGGTGTCGGGAGGTGTCCATGTTTCGACAAGGGAGGCCTCAATGAGGACCTCCCTGTCGAGACGCTTTAGCGCCCATCGAGGGCCGTCCCCAGGCAGCGCGCCGCGCCCCGAGTGAAATGGGGCCGTGGAGGACGCAGACACCTCAAAGCGGATATATAGGTGGTCAGACAGCGTTTCTACGCCCTCCACGACCTCCCATCCGTATACCCGGCGCGCTATCGTGGGACTGGCGAACGATAGGTCGACTATTGAGCTCCCCTGTGGCCGAACGCAGGTCGGCTGCGAGCCGCGGTTCAAGAGGCTGAGCCCCGCCGTCAGCGCCCACTCTTCAAGCACTGCACCCCGTGCGTCAGTGGCCGAACAACCCCACGCGGAGTTTTTGGCGTTGAAGTCACCCATTACCAGAGCTGGATGTGGGTGACTCCTGCCGATGAGGGCCTCGACTTGGCCGAGGAGGCCCTCGAACTCCGCGAGGGTTCTGCTCGGGGGGCAGTACACGCCGACGACGGTGACTCCTCCCACGACCGCTGCGACGCAGCCTCGACCCTTTTGCACGCTTTCGACCACCGGAGAGCCAGTGGACCTTGGCACTATGAGGGCCACCGAGCCGTCCTCGTCGCCCAGCCAGTCGTCCCTGTTGGGGAGGACAAAGTAGGGCTCCGCAACCACCGCCACGTGCGTGGACCACTCGACCATGCTCTGGAGGAGCAGGTCTTGGGCCCGAGCGCAGTGGTTAATGTTGGCTTGGAGGAGGTTTAGCGCCATTACTGGTTGATGGTTGCGGATCCGTCTCCATTGCCTCCTCTGTGGGCGGCTGGCGTTTCAGTAGGGGCTGCGGTGCACCCTTCCTCCTCGCGACTTTAGGGGCTGGTGCGGGGCAAGCCTTGCCCCCTAGCAGGTGGTCGGACGGTTTCTTGGCCGCCGCACAGATGGTGCAGTGCGGCTTTGCCGTGCATCCCTTCGATTTGTGCCCGGCGACCCCGCAGCGGAAGCACTCTTGGCTTCGGTCGACCTCCGCGCTACACTGAGCCCTGATGTGTCCCCTCTGCAGGCACCTAAAGCACCGCAGGGGTTTGGGCTCCAGGAGCTTCACGGAGGCCGACACCCAGGAAAGTGTAAGGCGGCCCGCTGCGGCGATGCGCTTTGCGGCTGCCACCGGGCACTCCACCCACATCTGTCCCACCCCGAATGGGTTTTTGACAATGCCGCCGCTATTTTTGAGGCTGCCCCTCGGACAGCCCCCCGCCTCGGCGATCGCGCCCATCACTTCCTCAACCGAGATTGAGTCGTCCAGGCCGGAGACTTTGATCTCTGTCGTCTTGAACGGCCTGGAGACACGGACTGTGTCTCGGCTGAGGACCTCCCCCAGTTTCGTGGCGAGCGCGTCGGCGAGCGGGCCGCTGTCCGAGCCCGCAACCTCAAACATGCGGGCTCCCGTCGCGCTCACGCGGAACCGTACGGCGGCGATCCCGAGGTCAGCCAGCCTGATTTTGGCCTTTGCCTCGGCGATCACCGCCTCATAGGTTACGCCCTTTTCCGCCGCCTCCGGCGTGAGGGTTACCACCACCGCGGATGATTTTGGTGGGGCCAGTTTTGCCCGTCCCTCTTTGGCTGGCTTGCGAGGGGGGGGGGCCTGCTTTGGCTGGCTCTTCTTTCTCCCCCTTTTTACGACCGTGTTCCAGGCCCCTTCCTCAGGCCGGGTTGTGCTCGCCTGAACTGCGGGCTCCGGGACTGTTGGAGGGAGCTCTGTTGCCCTCTCGCGGGGAGTACCCACTGTGCTCGATCCCTTTTTCATCGCCGCCTTCTTCGGCTTCTTCGCCCTCTGGGGCTTTGGAGCCTCCGATCCGCCAGAACTGGCCTGGATCGAAGCAGCCTCAATCGGGGCGGAAGATGGCCCAGGGGAGACGTCGCAGGTTTCTTGGGCCCGCCTGTCCGCTGCCAGTGGGGGGCGCAGTCGCCTCTCAGGCAGCAACCTTTCCTCGAGGGCCTCGAACCTGGCGTTCACCATTGTGCCCACCTGGCACAGGATGGTGCGCACCAGGTCCTCGGCGTCAAGGGGTGCCTGCCTTGGCTGACTGGGCACCACTTCTTCGGTCTGTGGGTGCGGTCTGTTTAAATGCTCCCTCATCTCCGCCATTTCCTTTCGGAGCTGCGCAACCTCGGAGTGAAGGCGGGCATTGTCGGCCTGCAGTCCTCTCGTCTCGTCCGAGGTGCAGCGGCTCTGCAAAAGGCAGGCGACCTTTCCGATCTCATCGGCGGCGTCATACAGGGCCCGCATGAAGGTCCCCTTCAAGTTGCCGGAGGTCTTGGCCACCCTCTTTATTATGGCAATATTGTCGTCGATTGCCCGGTTTAAAGAGGTGGCCGTCCGGAACTCTTCGTCGTTCGAGGACGCCTCCGACAGGGAGAGCTCCCTCGTGCGCGCCCTGACCTCACGAGAGGCTGCGGTGATCTCCGCCTCAGCCGTCTGTTGCTCCGCCAGTCTCTCGGCCTCGACGAGCGCCAGCTTGGCCTTCGCCAGGCCCACGTAGTGGCCCGTAGTTGGCGGCCGGCCTCGTCCTCGCTTCCTCATGTTCGGGCTCGCAACCCCATCCAAACTGGAGTCTGGGTCCGAGCCATCACTACCATATCTGGTCCGTTTATGAGTTTGCCGGGTCGTTTTTGAAGCGACACTGACCATAGAGTCAGTGTCCCCTTCCTCCTCGCTGCTCACCATCATTTTCCGATTTGTGTTGCTAAGTTCCATTTTTATTCCCACGATTACGGGACGAAATAAATGTCGACCCCCGGGTGACGCCCTTTCCGGGGGCAAGGCTAGTGCCCTTGCGGGCTACTGTACAGGTCGCCTGGTGTGTACAGGGTTTTTACGTCTTGTCCTGACGGGTTTTTATAGAGTTTTCCTTTCTCGCGGGCCGGCCAATCAAGGCAAGCCCTCCGCTCCGGGTCCCACTACTCCACAACGCCATTTGGTGGAGGTCGTTGCAGGATGCCCGGGCTACGGATCGCAGAGGAGCGGCGTACCTCCTCCGGTTTTGGGCGGTTATTCCCGACGACAGTGTTACCTGCCGCCGGGCCCGCCGGGGAAGAGGGAAGGGGGGGATGGGAAGGAAGGGGGGAAGGATAAGGGTTTTCCCTTAAAAAGGATGGGAGTGGAAGGATGGGAAGAGGACCGAAGGGAAGGATGTGAGAGTCAGCCGCCAGCGCCGAGTGTCCACCAAAAGCTGGTGGGCACTCGGAGCTGACGTTGCCCAGGGTGCGCCACGAGGAGGCCTCTCACCTGCACCCCAACCTAACCTAACCTAACCTAACCTAACCTAACCTAACCTTTTTTTTTTTTTTTTTTTTTTTTTTTTTTTTTTTTTTTTTTTTTTTTTTTTTTTTTTTATACAGGGGAAATGCATTACGCATACCACCGCGCCAGGGGAGACGCGGTGGTTATGTGGGACTCCCTCTCGCAAACTCCCCTTCTCATATCAAAAATGAGAAGGGGCCCGAGAGGTATACCCACTAAAACCCCTGTTTCTTCCGTCATCGTCAGTAGCCGCCGAGGCGAAGGCACACTCTGTTGAGCATTCATCTTCGCCCCGGCGATGACCGGCTCGACGCCCCGCCTCGCTGCCGCGGGCTGTTTACACCCGCGGCGACCTCACCGTTCGCGCGCAAGCGCGCCCTCACTGACTCTCTAAGAGTGGCGGGCTTCCCCTAGCCCGCCACTCGAGTCTCGATTAGGGTGGGGGGGCGTTGCGCGCGTACGCACGCCTCCTCCGTCCCAAGCGGCGGCTGCGGATCGGGTCGGGGGCGTTCGCCTCCCGCACCCTTTCCGCCTCCTCTTTCAGCCCCATGACCGCCTCAGCGAACTTCTGGGCGGCACCCCATGCACGGTCAGTCTCCACCATGGAGGTCACAATGACCGGCAATGAAAGGTTACCGCCCACGGCGGCCACGAGCTCCCGACGCTGGTTCGCCCACGCCGGACACTCCTCCAGCGTGTGTTGGGCGGTGTCCTCTAGGCACCCCACGCAGTGGTGACACATCGGCGATGGCTCCCTCCCGATCCGGTGCAGGTACTTGCCGAAGCAGCCATGCCCCGACAGCACCTGCGACAATCGGAAGGTGAGCGCACCGTGTCTCCTGTCCATCCACTGCGTGAGCACCGGACGAATCGCCTCCACCGTCCGAGCACCAGCGCTCGGGTGTCGGAGTTGGCGCCGCCACTTTAGGACGGCGGTCGCTCGCCGCTCCTCCCTCACCCTCTCGACCGCCTCCACCGCCGGCGGGAGCCGGTGTGTGGCGATTTGGTTCTCGCGCCAAGAGAAAACGGACGCGAGAACCTCCGCCTCCAGTTCCCACGGCAGGGAGCCGGCCAAGACGCACGCCGCGTCGAAGGACACCGTGCGGTATCCACGGGCCACCCTGATGGCCATCGCCCTCTGCGGACGATGCAGAAGGGCGATTGTCCGGTCACTCAGGGCGCCGTCCCACACGGGTGCCCCGTACAGCGCCATCGAGCGCACGATGCCCAAGTACAGGCGCCGGCAGGCCGCCTTCGGACCGTTCAGATTCGGCAGAAGACTGCCGAGTGCGGCCGCCGCGCGCAACAACTTGGGCACCAGCCGGCGGAAGTGGGCCTCGAAGGTCCATCGACTGTCGAGCGTGAGCCCCAAATATTTCATTTGGGGCTCGATGTCGATGCGCACCCCGCCCACGACGATGTGGGATCCCGAAGGTGGCCCGTTCCGAGGTCCGTGAAAACACAGAGCCTCGGACTTGTTTAAGGCCACCTCGAGACCCAACGCCCGGATGCGACCCACGACCTGGGCCACTCCCGCCGTCGCCAAAATGGCGCACTCGCGGTGCGTACCGCCCCGGGCCGTCACGAGGGTGTCGTCCGCGTAACAAGTGACGCTCACCCCGCGGAGGAGGACACCCCGCAACGCCCAGTCGTACCCGATGTTCCACAGGAGCGGCCCGAGGACCGACCCCTGCGGAACACCGCACGACACCTCGTGGTGGCACCACGCCTCGCGGCCCCGATACGCCACGGTCCTGCTCGCCAGGTAGTCGGCGATGATGCGGCGGAGGTAGTTCGGCACCCGGTGATACCGGAGTGCCTCCCTAATGCAACTCCAGGGCAAGGTGTTAAAGGCGTTGGCGATGTCAAGGGACACCGCCAAGACGACCTCGCCCTGTGCGACTGCTTCCTCCGCCATCGCTTTCACCCGCAGGATCGCGTGGACGGTGGACCTGCCCACCCGAAAGCCGTACTGTCTGTCGTCCAGGCCCGGACCGACCCTCTCCAGATGCTCGACGAGGCGGTTTGCTATGACCCGCTCGAAGAGCTTCGCCGCCTCGTCAAGGAGCACGATCGGCCGGTACCCGGACGGCGAATCGACCGCCCGGCCCTCCTTCCTCAGGAGGACTAGTGTGCCGGTCTTCCACAGTTGTGGGAAGCGGCCCTGGGCAAAGCAGGCGTCCATCAGGCGACACACCCTCTCCTCGTAGGCATCCGCGGCTAGGACCCACGCGCGGCCGGGAACACCGTCCGGACCCGGGGCCGTCTTTTTGGCGCGCAGCCGAAGAATGGCGGCCCCGAACTCCCCGGCAGATACCGGCGGTGCTTCCTCGGTCCCGGCGATAGGCTCCCTCGGAGCCATAGATGGAGGGGTGTGCTCGCCCCTGCGGGGAAAGAGCGCCGCCACCACCGACTCGACCAGCTGAGGATGGAGACTCTGCGTCAGGGGGGGCGCCCACGCCCGGAACTTCCCCTGCACCATCCGATAGGGACGCCCCCATGGATCCTGATTCAGCGACTCCACCATCTCCTCCCTCGCCCCGTCGCGTGACTCGCTGATTGCGACACTGAGGGAGCGTTTGGCCGCCCTATAGGCCACGCGCAGCGACGACTCGGCGGACTCGTCTTGGGGCCTCCTTCGCCGTTGCCTTTGGTACTGGCGTCTTGCCGCTACGCATTGGGTGCGCAGTTCCGCGATTTCGGCAGACCACCAGTACACCTGGCGTCTCGGCGGAAGGGGACCCTGTCGCGGCATCGACGCGTCACAGACCCGAGTCATCGACTGCCGCAGCGCCGTGGCCTCTTCGTCGACGCTCAGTGAGTTGTCGGGGGGCGTCCACGTCTCGACGAGGGAAGCCTCGATGAGGACATCCCTGTCGAGGCGCTTCAGCACCCACCGAGGGCCGTCGCCAGGCAGCGCGCCACGCCCCGAATGGAACGGGGCCGCGGAGGACGCAGACACCTCGAAACGGATGTAGAGGTGGTCCGAAAGCGTCTCTACGTCCTCCACGACCCCCCACCCGTACACTCGGCGCGCCACCGCAGGACTGGCGAAGGACAGGTCCACTATGGAGCTGCCCTGTGGCCGAACGCAGGTCGGCCGCGAGCCGCGGTTGAGCAGGTTGAGTCCCGCCGTCAGCGCCCACTCTTCAAGCACTGCGCCCCGTGCGTCAGTGGCCGAACAACCCCACGCAGAGTTTTTGGCGTTGAAGTCACCCACTACCAGGGCTGGATGCGGGTGACTCCCGCCGATGAGGGCCTCGACTTGACCTAGGAGGCCCTCGAACTCCGCGAGGGTTCTGCTCGGGGGGCAGTACACGCCGACGACGGTGACTCCTCCCACGACTGCCGCGACGCAACCTCGGCCTCTCCGCACGCACTCGACCACAGGGGAGCCAGTGGACCTCGGTATTATAAGGGCCACCGAGCCGTCCACGTCGCCCAGCCAGTCGTCCCTGTTGGGGAGGACAAAGTAGGGCTCCGCAACCACCGCCACGTGCGTGGACCACTCGACCATGCTCTGGAGGAGCAGGTCTTGGGCCCGAGCGCAGTGGTTAATGTTTGCTTGTAGCAGGTGTAGAGCCATTACTGTTTGGTGGTTGCGGGTCCGTCTCCATTGCCTCCCCTGTAGGGGGCTGGCGTTTCAGTAGGGGTGCCTTCTTTCTGCCGACTTTGGGGGCTGGTGCGGGGCAAGCCTTACCCCCCGGCAGGTGGTCGGCCGGTTTTTTGCCTGCCGCACAGATGGTGCAGTGCGGCTTTGCCGTGCATCCTTTGGACTTGTGCCCGGCGACCCCGCAGCGGAAGCACTCCTGGCTGCGGTCGACCTCCGCGCTACACTGAGCCCTAATGTGCCCCCTCTGCAGGCATCTAAAGCACCGCAGGGGTTTGGGCTCCAGGAGCTTTACGGAGGCCGACACCCAGGAAAGTGCTAGGCGGCCCGCTGCGGCGATGCGTTTTGCGGCTGCCACCGGGCACTCCACCCACATCTGCCCCACACCAAATGGGTCCTTGACGATCCCGCCATTATTTTTGAGGCTGCCCCTCGGACAGCCCCCCGCCTCGGCGACCGCGCCCATCACTTCCTCAGCCGAAATCGAGTCGTCCAGGCCGGAGATTTTTATCTCTGTCGTCTTGCACGGCCTGGAGACACGGACTGTGTCTCGGCTGAGGACCTCCCCCAGTTTCATGGCGAGCGCGTCGGCGAGCGGGCCGCTGTCCGAGCCCGCAACCTCAAACATGCGGGCTCCCGTCGCGCTCACGCGGAACCGTACGGCGGCGATCCCGAGGTCAGCCAGCCTGATTTTGGCCTTTGCCTCGGCGATCACCGCCTCATAGGTTACGCCCTTTTCCGCCGCCTCCGGCGTGAGGGTGACAACCACCGCAGCCGATTTTGGAGGGGTCAGTTTGGCCATCCTCTCTTTGGCTGGCTTGCGGGGTGGGGCCTGCTTCGACTGGCCCTTCTTTTTGTTGGCCCCCTTCCTCACCACTACGCTCCACGTTTGCTCCTCCGGCTGGGGCGGGCTCGCCCGGTTTCCGGACTGCGGTGCGGTTGGGGTGGGCTGGGATTCCGCTGCCCTCTCCCGGGGGGTGCCCACTGTGGGTTGCCCCTTCTTGGTCGTCTTCTTCTTAGGCTTCTGCGCCCCTTTTGGCTTTGGAGCCCCCGGTCCACCGATGTTGGCCTGGACCGGAGCAGCCTCGATGGGGGCAGAAGATGGCCCAGGGGAGACCTCGCGTGTCTCTTGAGCCCGCCTGTCCGCCGCAAGTGGTGGCCGCACTCTTTTTTCGGGCAGCAACCTTTCTTCGAACGCCGCGAACCTGGCGCTCACCATAGTGCCCACCTGGCAGAGGATGGTGCGCACCAGGTCGTCGGCGTCGAGAGGCGCATGCCCGGGCCGAACCGGCGCTGCTACCTCCGCCTGAGGGTGTTGGCGGTCAAGGCGCTCCCTCATCTCCACCATTTCCTTGCGGAGCTGCGCGACCTCCGACTCCAGGCGTGCATTGTCCGCCTGCAATCCCCTCGTCTCTTCCGAGGTGCAGCGGCTCTGCAAGATGGAAGCGACCTTGCAGATCTCGTCGGCGGCGTCCTTCAGGGCCTTCATAAAGGTTCCCTTGAGGTTCCCTGAAGTGGCGGCGACCCTCTTTATGATGGCGACGTTGTCATCAATCGCGCGGCTCAGCGCGGTCGCCGTTTGAAATTCGTCGCCTCCCGAGGACGCCTCCGACAGGGAGAGTTCCCTTGTGCGCGCCCTGACCTCACGAGAGGCTGCGGTGATCTCCGCCTCAGCCCTCTGCTGTTCCGCCAGCCTCTCCGCTTCGACGAGCGCCAGCTTCGCCTTCGCCAGGCCCACGTAGTGGCCTGTGGTTGGCGGCCGGCCTCGTCCTCGCTTCTTCATATTCGGGCTCGCAACCCCATCCAGACTGGAGTCTGGGTCCGAGCCATCGCTGTTATTCCGTGTCCGTTTGTTCGTTCGCCGGGTCGTCGTTGATGCGACACTGACAATCGAGTCAGTGTCCCCATCCTCCTCGCTGCTGTCCATCATCATTCGGTTTCGGTTTAGATTTGCATTAGTCATTTGGATTCCCACGATAAGCGGACGAAAGGGTGGTCGACCCCCGGGTGACGCCGTTCCGGGGGCAAGGCTAGTGCCCGTGAGGGCTACTGTGTATTTCGCCCGGTGTACACAGGGTTTTTACGTCTTGTCCTGACGGGTTTTTATAGAGTTTTCCTTTCTCGCGGGCCGGCCAATCAAGGCAAGCCCTCCGCTCCGGGTCCCACTACTCCACAACGCCATTTGGTGGAGGTCGTTGCAGGATGCCCGGGCTACGGATCGCAGAGGAGCGGCGTACCTCCTCCGGTCTTGGGCGGTTATTCCCGACGACAGTGTTACCTGCCGCCGGGCCCGCCGGGGAAGGGGGAAGGGGGTGGTGGGAAGGAAGGGGGGAAGGATAAGGGTTTTCCCTTAAAGAGGATGGGAGTGGAAGGATGGGAAGAGGACCGAGGGGAAGGATGTGAGAGTCAGCCGCCAGCGCCGAGTGTCCACCAAAAGCTGGTGGGCACCCGGAGCTGACGTTGCCCAGGGTGCGCCACGAGGAGGCCTCTCACCTGCACCCCAACCTAACCTAACCTAACCTAACCTAACCTAACCTAACCTAACCTAACCTAACCTAACCTAACCTAACCTAACCTTTTTTTTTTTTTTTTTTTTTTTTTTTTTTTTTTTTTTTTTTTTTTTTTTTATAGTTGGGAAATGCATTACGCATACCACCGCGCCTGGGGGAGACGCGGTGGTTATGTGGGACTCCCTCTCGCAAACTCCCCTTCTCATATCAAAAATGAGAAGGGGCCCGAGAGGTATACCCACTAAAACCCAACTTGCCGTCACTGTCATTCTCCGCCGGGACGAGGGTACACTCTTACGAGCACTCGTCTACTCGCCCGGCGGTGACCGGCTGACGCCACGACTTGCTACCGCGGGTGTTTCCACCCGCGGCTACGACGCCATTCGCGCATATGCGCGCCTTCTCCGACTCTCTAGGAGTGGCGGGCTTCCCCCTAGCCCGCCACTCGAGTCACTATTAGGGTGGAGGGGCGTTGCGCGCGTACGCACGCCTTCGCCTCCCCAAGCGGCGGCTTCGGATTGGGTCGGGAGCATTCGCCTCCCGCACCCTTTCCGCCTCCTCCTTTAGGCCCATGACCGCCTCAGCGAACTTCTGGGCGGCACCCCATGCACGGTCAGTCTCCACCATGGAGGTCACAATGACCGGCAATGTAGGGTTGCCGCCCACGACGGCCACGAGCTCCCGGCGCTGGTCTGCCCACGCCGGACACACCTCCAGCGTGTGTTGGGCGGTGTCTTCCGGGCAGCCGACGCAGTGGTGACACACCGCCGATGGCTCCCTCCCGATCCGGTGCAGGTACTTGCCGAAGCAACCATGCCCCGACAGCACCTGCGACAACCGGAAGGTGAGCGCACCGTGTCTCCTGTCCATCCACTGCGTGAGCACCGGACGAACCGCTTCCACCGTCCAGGCACCAGCGTTCGGGTGCCGGAGGTTGCGCCGCCACTCGAGGACGGCAGCCGCTCGCCTCTCCACCCTCACCCTCTCGACCGCCTCCACCGCCGGCGGGAGCCGGTGTGTGGCGATTTGGTTCTCGCGCCAAGAGAAGACGGACGCGAGAACTCCCGCCTCCAGTTCCCACGGCAGGGAGCCGGCCAAGACGCACGCCGCGTCGTAGGACACCGTGCGGTATCCACGGGCCACCCTTATGGCCATCGCCCTCTGCGGTCTATGCAGGAGGGCGATTGTCCGACCGTTCAGGGCGCCGTCCCACACGGGTGCCCCATACAGCGCCATCGACTTGATGACGCCCAGGTACAGGCGCCGGCAGGCCGCCTTCGGACCGTTTAGATTCGGCAGAAGACTGCCGAGTGCGGCCGCCGCGCGCAACAGCCTGGGCGCCAACCGACGGAAGTGACTCTCCCACGTCCAACGGCTATCGAGCGTGAGCCCCAAATATTTCATCTGGGGCGCCACGTCGATCCGCACGCCGCCGACCACGATATGGGATCCCGAAGGTGGCCCGTTCCGAGGTCCATGAAAACACAGAGCCTCGGACTTGTTTAAGGCCACCTCGAGACCCAACGCACGAATGCGGCCCACGACCTGAGCCACTCCCGCCGTCGCCAAGATGGCGCACTCGCGGTGCGTGCCGCCCCGGGCCGTCACGAGGGTGTCGTCCGCGTAGCAGGTGACGCTCACCCCGCGGAGGAGGACACCCCGCAACGCCCAGTCGTACCCGATGTTCCACAGGAGCGGCCCGAGGACTGACCCCTGTGGAACACCGCACGACACCTCGTGGTAGCACCACGCCTCGCGGCCCCGATACGCCACGGTCCTGCATGACAGGTAGTCGGCGATGATGCGGCGGAGGTAGTTCGGCACCCGGTGATACCGGAGTGCCTCCCTAATGCTACTCCAGGGCAAGGTGTTGAAGGCGTTGGCGATGTCAAGAGACACCGCCAAGACGACCTCGCCCTGTGCGACTGCTTCCTCCGCCATCGCCTTCACCCGCAGGACCGCGTGTACGGTGGACCTCCCCACCCGAAAGCCATATTGTTTCTCGTCCAGGCCCGGACCGACCCTCTCCAGATGCTCGACGAGGCGGTTCGCTATAATCCGCTCGAAGAGCTTCGCCGCCTCGTCAAGGAGCACGATCGGCCGGTACCCGGACGGTGAGTCGACTGGGCGGCCCTCCTTCTTGAGGAGCACAAGGTTGCCCGTCTTCCACAGCTGTGGGAAGCGGCCCTGGGCGAAGCAGGCGTCGAAGAGCCCGCACACCCTCTCCTCGTACGCGTCCGCGGCTAGTACCCACGCCCGGCCGGGAACACCGTCGGGACCCGGGGCCGTCCTTTTGGCGCGAAGCCGAAGAATCGCGGCCCCGAACTCCCCGGCAGATACCGGCGGTATGTCCTCCGGCTCGGCGATGGGCTCACTCCTCGCGGGCGGCGCCATGGAGGGAGGGGTGTGCTCGCCCCTGCGCGGGAACAGCGCTGCCACCACCGCTTCCACCAGCTGTGGCTGGAGGCTCTGGGTCAGGGGGGGCGCCCACTGCCGAAATCGCCCCTGCACCATTCGGTATGGGCGACCCCATGGGTCCAGGTTGAGGGACTCGACCATCTCCTCCCTGGCCCCGTCCCTGGACTCGCCAATGGCGATGCGAAGAGCGCGCTTGGCCGCCCCGTAGGCCGCGCGCAGCGACGACTCGGCCAACCTAACCTTTTTTTTTTTTTTTTTTTTTTTTTTTTTTTTTTTTTTTTTTTTTTTTTTTTTTTTTTAGACAGGGGAAATGCTTTACGCATACCACCGCGCCTTGGGGAAAGACGCGGTGGTTATGTGGGACTCCCTTCCCGCAAACTCCCCCCCTCATATCAAAATGAGAGGGGGCCCGGGAGGTTTACCCACTAAAACCCCTGTTTTGCCGTCGTTGTCATTCTCCGCCGGGGCGAGGGTACACTCTTTTGAGCACTCGTCACTCGCCCGGCGGTGACCGGCCTGGCGCCACGTCTAGCTGCCGCGGGTGAAAACACCCGCGGCTACGTCGCCATTCGCGCAGAAGCGCGACCTCGCCGACTCTCTAGGAGTGGCGGGCTTCCCCTAGCCCGCCACTCGAGTCGCTGTGGTTTTTTATAGAGGTTTTCTCCTCGCGGCCCAGGCCATGTATGGCCCGGGCCCCCGGACCCGATTGCTCGGGATTACGGGTTGGCCGACGGCTGGACATAAAAAGCACAGCCGCCGCCCTTTCGTCCCCCCCCACGCTGCCGCCGGATGCCGGACAGACGCAGCGCGGGTAGGACGCCCCCCTCCGCGGCGCGAGCCGCCACTCACCTTTCACTGAGTACCCGCGCTGCCGCCGAATGTCGGACAGACGCAGCGCGGGCACCAGTCGACCCCATCGTCGGCGCGAAAACGCCCCCCTCACACCCCGGTGGTTGCGGGGTCCGTCTCCATCCCCACCGCCTCCACAGGCAGGGGCTGTGGGGCCCTTCCTCTGCCGGCTTTGGGGGCTGGTGCGTGGCACGCCTTGCCCCCCAGCAGGTGGTCTGCCGACTTGTTCGCGGCGGCACATAGTGAGCACCGCGGCTTCGCCGAGCACCCCTTCGCTTTGTGGCCAGCCACCCCGCAGCGGAAGCACTCCTCGCTCCTGTCGACCTCCGCCTTGCACTGGGCTCTAATGTGCCCCCTCTGCAGGCATCTGTAGCACCGCAGAGGTCTGGGCTCAAGGAGCTTGACGGAGGCCGACACCCACGACAGATTGAGGCGGCCCGCTGCGGCGATGCAGTTAGCGGCTGCCACCGGGCACTCGACCCACATGTGGCCCACGCCGAAAGGGTCCTTCACCACCCCGCCGCTGTTTTTGAGGCTGGTTCTCGGACAGCCGCCCGCCTCGGCGACCGCGCTCAGAACCTCCTCGGCCGAGATCGAGTCGTCCAGGCCGGAGATCTTGATCTCCGTCGTCTTTACCGGCCTGGAGACGCGGACTGTGTCCCGGCCGAGGACCTCCCCCAACTTAGTGGCGAGCGCGTCGGCGTGCGGGCCGCTGTCCGGGTCCGCAACCTCGAACATGCGGGCACCCGTGGCGCTCACGCGGAACCTTACGGCGGCGATGCCGAGGTCCGCTAGCCTAATTTTGGCCTTTGCCTCGGCGATCACCGCCTCATAGGTCACACCTTTCTCTACAGCCTCCGGCGTGAGGGTAACCACCACCGCAGCCGTTCTGGGAGGGGTCAGTTTGACCGACCTCCCCTTGGCAGGCTTGCGGGGGGGGGCCTGCTTTGTCTGGCCCCTCTTTTTGGCTCCCTTTTTGACGACCACGCTCCAGGCCAGTTCCGTGGGCTGGGTTGTGGCCGTCTGGTCTGCGGGTCTCGGCGCTGTTGCTGTGGGCTGTGGCTCTGTCACCCTCTCACGGGGAGCGCCCACCGAGCCTCGTCCCTTTTTCCCCGGCTTTTTCTCCTTGGGCTTCTTTGCCCCTTTTGGCTTTTGAGCCTCCGGTCCACCAGTGTTGGCCTGGACCGGAGCAGCCTCGATCGGGGCAGAAGATAGCCCCGGGGAGATCTCGCGGACCTCGCTGGCCCGCCTGTCAGCCGCTAGCGGAGGGCGAAGTCGCCTTTCAGGCAGCAACCTCTCCTCGAGAGCCTCAAACCTGGCGCTGACCATCGTACCCACCTGGCAGAGGACGGCGCGCACCAGGCCATCGGCGTCTAGAGGTGCTGCATTCGGCTGACTCGCCGCAACCGTATCGGTCTGAGGGTGCGGCCTCTCCATGCGCTCCCGCATTTCCGCAACCTCCTTCCGGAGCTGCGCGACCTCAGACTGGAGGCGGGCATTGTCCGCCTGCAGGCCACGCGTCTCCTCGGAGGTGCATCGGCTCTGGAGGATTAGGGCGACTTTTCTGATCTCGTCCGCCGCATCCTTCAAGGTTTTAATGAAGCCACCTTTCAGGTTCCCCGACGTGACTGCGACCTTCTTTATTACGGCGACATTATCCTCTATCGCGCGGTTCAGCGCGGTCGCCGTAATAAAGTCGTCGCCGCCCGAGGACGCCTCCGACAGGGAGAGATCTCGGGTGCGCGCCCGAAGCTCTCGGGAGGTTGCCATCACCTCCGCCTCAGCCCTCTGCTGTTCGGCCAATCTCTCCGCCTCGGCGAGCGCCAGCTTGGCCTTCGCCAGGCCCACGTAGTGGCCCGTAGTTGGAGGCCGACCTCGCCTCTTCCGCGTCGTTGGGCTCGAGACTCTATCCGTACTTATTTCCGGGTCCGAGTCGCTGTTCCGTGTCCTTTTATGAGTTCGCCGGGTCGTTTTTGAAGTGACACTGACCATCGAGTCAGTGTCCCCTTCCTCCTCGCTGCTCACCATCATCGTTTTCAAGTTTAGATTTGCCATTGTCATTTTTGTTCCCACGTTAATTGGACGAAAGGGTGGTCGACCCCCGGGTGACGCCGTTCCGGGGGCAAGGCTAGTGCCCGTGAGGGCTACTGTGTATTTCGCCCGGTGTACACAGGGTTTTTACGTCTTGTCCTGACGGGTTTTTATAGAGTTTTCCTTTCTCGCGGGCCGGCCAATCAAGGCAAGCCCTCCGCTCCGGGTCCCACTACTCCACAACGCCATTTGGTGGAGGTCGTTGCGGGATGCCCGGGCTACGGATCGCAGAGGAGCGGCGTACCTCCTCCGGTTTTGGGCGGTTATTCCCGACGACAGTGTTACCTGCCGCCGGGCCCGCCGGGGAAGGGGGAAGGGGGGGTGGGAAGGAAGGGGGGAAGGATAAGGGTTTTCCCTTAAAAGGATGGGAGTGGAAGGATGGGAAGAGGACCGAAGGATGTGAGAGTCAGCCGCCAGCGCCAAGTGTCCACCAAAAGCTGGTGGGCACCTGGAGCTGACGTTGCCCAGGGTGCGCCACGAGGAGGCCTCTCACCTGCACCCCTCGGCCAACCTAACCTAACCTAACCTAACCTTTTTTTTTTTTTTTTTTTTTTTTTTTTTTTTTTTTTTTTTATAGATGGGAAATGCATTACGCATACCACCGCGCCAGGGGAGACGCGGTGGTTATGTGGGACTCCCTCTCGCAAACTCCCCTTCTCATATCAAAAATGAGAAGGGGCCCGAGAGGTATACCCACTAAAACCCATCTTTTTGCCGTCTGTGTCATTCTCCGCCGGGACGAGGGTACACTCTTACGAGCACTCGTCTACTCGCCCGGCGGTGACCGGCATGACGCCACGACTTGCTACCGCGGGTGTTTCCACCCGCGGCTACGACGCCATTCGCGCGTGTGCGCGCCATCTCCGACTCTCTAGGAGTGGCGGGCTTCCCCTAGCCCGCCACTCGAGTCACTGTTAGGGTGGAGGGGCGTTGCGCGCGTACGCGCGCCTTCGCCTCCCCAGGCGGCGGCTTCGGATCGGGTCGGGAGCATTCGCCTCCCGCACCCTTTCCGCCTCCTCCTTCCGGCCCATGACCGCCTCAGCGAACTGCTGGGCGGCACCCCACGCACGGCCAGTCTCCACCATGGAGTTCACAATGACCGGCAATGAAAGGTTACCGCCCACGGCGGCCACGAGCTCCCGGCGCTGGTCTGCCCACGCCGGACACTCTTCCAGCGTATGCTGGGCGGTGTCTTCGAGGCAGCCGTCACAGTGATGGCACGCCGCCGATGGCTCCCTCCCGATCCGGTGCAGGTACTTGCCGAAGCATCCATGCCCCGACAGCACCTGCGACAACCGGAAGGTGAGCGCACCGTGCCTCCGCTCCAGCCACTCCACCAGGACCGGACGGACTGCCTCGACTGTTCGAGCACCAGCGCTCGGGTGCCGGAGATTTCGCCGCCACTTGAGGACGGCGCACGCTCGCCTTTCCACCCTCACCCTCTCGACCGCCTCCACCGCCGGCGGGAGCCGGTGTGTGGCGATCTGGTTCTCGCGCCAAGAGAAAACGGACGCGAGAACCTCCGCCTCCAGCTCCCACGGCAGGGAGCCGGCCAAGACGCACGCCGCGTCGAAGGACACCGTGCGGTATGCACGGGCCACTCTGATGGCCATCGCCCTCTGCGGACGGTGCAGCAGGGCGATTGTCCGGCCGTTCAGAGCGCCGTCCCACACCGGTGCCCCATAAAGCGCCATTGAGCGTATGACGCCCAAGTACAGGCGCCGGCAGGCCGCCCTCGGGCCGTTCAGGTTCGGCAGCAGGCCGCCGAGTGCGGCCGCCGCGCGCAACAACTTGGGCACCAACTGGCGGAAGTGGCCCTCGAACGTCCAGCGGCTATCGAGCGTGAGCCCCAAATATTTCATTTGGGGCGCCACGTCGATCCGCACGCCGCCGACCACGATATGGAATCCCGGAGGTGGCCCGTTCCGGGGGCCGTGAAAACACAGCGCCTCGGATTTGTTCAGGGCCACCTCGAGACCCAACGCTCTGATGCGACCGACGACTTGGGCCACACCCGCCGTCGCCAAAATGGCGCACTCGCGGTGCGTACCGCCCCGGGCCGTCACGAGGGTGTCGTCCGCGTAACAGGTGACGCTCACCCCGCGGAGGAGGACACCCCGCAACGCCCAGTCGTATCCGATGTTCCACAGGAGCGGCCCGAGGACCGACCCCTGTGGAACACCGCACGACACTTCGTGCCGACACCACGCCTCTCGCCCTCTATAGGCGACACGCCTGCCCGACAGGTAGTCGGCGATGATGCGGCGGAGGTAGTTCGGCACCCGGTGATACCGGAGTGCCTCCCTAATGCAACTCCAGGGCAAGGTGTTGAAGGCGTTGGCGATGTCAAGAGACACCGCCAAGACGACCTCGCCCTGTGCGACTGCTTCCTCCGCCATCGCCTTTACCCGCAGGATGGCGTGCACCGTCGACCTGCCTACTCGGAAGCCGTACTGCCTGTCGTCCAGGCCCGGACCGACCCTCTCCAGGTGCTCGACGAGGCGGTTCGCTATAACCCGCTCGAAGAGCTTCGCCACCTCGTCAAGGAGCACGATCGGCCGGTACCCAGACGGCGAGTCAGTTGGGCGACCCGCCTTGCGCAGGAGGACGAGCGTGCCGGTCTTCCACGGCTCCGGGAACCGTCCCTGGGCCAAGCAAGCGTCCATGAGGCCGCACACCCTCTCCTCATAGGCGTCCGCGGCTATCACCCACGCCCGGCCGGGAATGCCGTCCGGACCCGGGGCCGTGTTTTTGGCACGAAGCCGAAGGATCGCGGCCCCGAATTCCCCGGCAGATACCGGCGGCACTTCCTCGGGCCCGGCGAAGGGCTCACTTCTCGCGGGTGGCGCCATCGAAGGAGGGGTGTGCTCGCCCCGGCGGGGGAAGAGCGCTGCCACTACCGCGTCCAACAGCTGAGGGTGGAGACTCTGCGTCAGGGGGGGCGCCCACTGCCGGAACTTCCCCTGCACCATCCGGTACGGGCGGCCCCATGGGTCCTGGTTCAGAGACTCCACCATCTCTTCCCTCGCCCCGTCCCTTGATTCGCCTATAGCGATGCGGAGGGCGCGTTTGGCCGCCGTGTATGCCGCGCGCAACGACGACTCGGCCGACTCGTCTTGGTGTCTCCTCCGCCGTTGCCTCTGGTACTGGCGTCTTGCCGCTACGCATTGTACGCGTAGTTCGGCGATGTCGGCAGACCACCAGTACACTTGGCGTCTTGGCGGGAGGAGACCCTGACGCGGCATCGACGCGTCGCAGGCGCGAGCCATCGATTGGCGCAGCGCTGCAGCCTCGTCGTCGACACTTCGAGTGTTGTCGGGGGGCGTCCACGTTTCGACGAGGGAGGCCTCTATGAGGACCTCCCTGTCTAGACGCTTCAGCACCCACCGTGGGCCGTCGCCAGGCAGCGCGCCGCGCTCCGAGTGAAACGGAGCCGCGGAGGACGCAGACACCTTAAAGCGAATGTATAGGTGGTCGGAGAGCGTTTCTACGTCCTCCACTACTTCCCACCCGTACACTCGGCGTGCTATCGGACGGCTGGCGAACGACAGGTCGATGACGGAGCTGCCCTGCGGCCGAACACAGGTCGGACGCGAGCCGCGGTTCAGGAGTGTGAGTCCCGCCGTCAGTGCCCACTCCTCTAGTACTGCACCCCTCGCATCTGTGGCCGAACAACCCCACGCAGAGTTTTTGGCGTTGAAGTCACCCATTACCAAGGCGGGAAGTGGGTGACTCCTGCCGATGAGGGCCTCGACTTGGCCAAGGAGGCCCTCGAACTCTGCGAGGGTTCTGCTCGGGGGGCAGTACACACCGACGGTCGTGACCCCTCCCACAACAGCCGCGACGCAACCATGACCCTTGTGGACACCTTCCACGATCGGCGAGCCATTGGACCTAGACACAATCAGGGCCACCACGCCGTCCAAATCACCTGCCCAGTCATCCCTGTTAGGAGGGATGAAGTAGGGCTCCGCAACCACCGCCACGTGTGTCGACCACTCGACCATGCTCTGTAGGAGCAGGTCTTGGGCTCGAGCACAGTGGTTAATATTGGCCTGTAGGAGGTGTAGGTCCATTATTCGGTGGCTGCGGGGTCCGTCTCCATCGCCACCTCCACAGGTGGCTGGCGTGTTGTTTGAGGCTTCGATGCAGCCTTTCTACGTGCAACTTTAGGGGCTGGTGCGGGGCAAGCCTTGCCCCCCAGCAGATGGTCAGCTGGTTTTTTGGCAGCCGCACAGATTGAGCAGTGCGGCTTTGCCAAGCACCCCTTAGCCTTGTGGCCAGTCACCCCGCATCTGAAGCACTCCTGGCTTCGGTCGGTCTCCGCGCCGCATTGAGCCTTGATATGCCCCCTCTGCAGGCATCTATAACACCGCAGAGGTCTGGGCTCAAGGAGCTTCACGGAGGCCGACACCCAGGAGAGTGTGAGGCGGCCCGCTGCGGCGATGCGCTTGGCGACTGCCACCGGGCACTCGATCCACACCTGCCCCACCCCGAATGGGTTTTTAACAACTCCGCCATTATTTTTGAGGCTGCTTCGCGGGCAGCCCCCCGCCTCGGCGACCGCGCCCAATACCTCCTCAACCGAGATCGAGTCGTCCAGGCCGGAGATCTTGATTTCGGTCGTTTTGACCGGCCTGGAGACGCGGACTGTGTCCCGGCTGAGGACCTCTTCCAACTTGGTAGCGAGCGCGTCCGCCCGCGGGCCGCTGTCCGCGCCCGCAACCTCGAACATGCGGGCACCTGTGGCGGATACGCGGAAGCGTACGGCGGCGATCCCGAGGTCCGCTAGCCTAATTTTGGCCTTTGCCTCGGCGATCACCGCCTCGTACGTAACGCCCTTCTCGGTGGCCTCCGGAGTGAGGGTAACCACCACCGCGGATGATTTTGGCGGGGTTATCCTCGCCGGACCTTCCTTGGCAGGCTTGCGGGGGGGGCCCTGCTTTGCCTGGGCCTTCTTTTTATTTTTGCCCCCCTTCTTCACCACCAAGCTCCAGGTTTGCTCCTCGGGTTGGAGCGAGCTCGCCTGGTCCGCGGGTTGTGGTGCGGTTGGTGTGGGCCGGGACTCTGCTGCTCTCTCGCGAGGAGTTCCAACAGAGCCCTGCCCCTTCTTCGCCGGCTTCTTTTCCTTCGGCTTCTTTGCCCCTTTTGGCTTTTGAGCCTCCGGTCCGCCATTGCTGGCGTGGACCGGGGCAGCCTCGATCTCTATTGGGGCAGAAGATGGCTCAGGAGAGGTCTCGCGAGTCTTTTGGGCCCGCCTGTCCGCTGCCAAGGGAGGGCGAAGTCGTTTCTCCGGCAGCAACCTGTCCTCGAAGGCCTCAAACCTGGCGCTCACCATTGTGCCCACCTGGCAAAGGATGGTGCGCACCAGGTCATCGGCGTCGAAGGGTGCCGGTTTAGGCTGACTCGCCACAACTTCAGCTTGCGGGCGCGGCCCGTCCAGGCGCTCCCGCATCTCGGCCACCTCCTTGCGGAGCTGCGCGACCTCCGACTTGAGACGGGCATTGTCCTCCTGCAGGCCCCGCGTCTCCTCCGAGGTGCAGCGGCCCTGGAGGATCAGCGCAGCCTTGCCGATGTCGTCGGCGGCGTCCTTCAGGGCCTTCATAAAGGTCCCCTTTAGGTTCCCCGACGTGGTGGCGACCCTCCTTATTAAGGCGACATTATCGTAGATCGCGCGGCTTAGCGCGGTCGCCGTTTGGAAGTCGTCGTCGCCACCCGAGGACGCCTCCGACAGGGCGAGCTCCCTCGTGCGCGCCCTTACCTCTCGAGAGGTTGCGGCGATCTCAGCCTCAGCCCTCTGCTGCTCGGCCAGTCTTTCCGCCTCTACCAGGGCCAGCTTCGCCCTCGCCAGGCCAACGTAATGGCCCGTGGTTGGCGGTCGCCCTCGCTTCTTCCTCATTGTTGGGCTCGCAACCCCATCCAGACTGGAGTCTGGGTCCGAGCCATCACTAGCGTTCCTAGTCCGTTTGTGCGTAAGCCGGGTCGTCTTTGAAGCGACACTGACCATCGAGTCAGTGTCCCCTTCCTCCTCGCTACTCTCCATCATCGTTCCTTTTTTGTTAGCCAGTTCCATTATTGATCCCACGAGTATGGTCGATATATTGGTCGACCCCCGGGTGACGCCTTTCCGGGGGCAAGGCTATATACTGTACAGGTCGCCAGGTATGTACAGGGTTTTAACGACTTATCCTGTCGGGTTTTATAGAGTCTCCATCTCGCGGGCCGGCCAATTAAGGCAAGCCCTCCGCTCCGGGTCCCACTACTCCACAACGCCATTTGGTGGAGGTCGTTGCGGGATGCCCGGGCTACGGATTTCAGAGGAGCGGCGTGCCTCACTCTATCTTGGGCGGTTATTCCCGACGACAGTGTTACCTGCCGCCAGGCCCGCCCGGGAAAGGGGGAGGGGGGGGTGGGAAGGAAGGGGGGAAGGATAAGGGTTTTCCCTTAGAAAGGATGGGAATGGAAGGATAGGAAGAGGACCGAAGGGAAAGGTGTGAGAGTCAGCCGCCAGCGCCAGGTGTCCACCAAAAGCTGGTGGGCACCTGGAGCTGACGTTGCCCAGGGTGCGCCACGAGGAGGCCTCTCACCTGCACCCCAACCTAACCTAACCTAACCTAACCTAACCTAACCTAACCTAACCTAACCTAACCTAACCTAACCTAACCTAACCTAACCTAACCTAACCTTTTTTTTTTTTTTTTTTTTTTTTTTTTTTTTTTTTTTTTTTTTTTTTTTTTTTTATAGATGGGAAATGCATTACGCATACCACCGCGCCAGGGGAGACGCGGTGGTTATGTGGGACTCCCTCTCGCAAACTCCCCTTCTCATATCAAAAATGAGAAGGGGCCCGAGAGGTATACCCACTAAAACCCATCTTTTTGCCGTCAGTGTCATTCTCCGCCGGGACGAGGGTACACTCTTACGAGCACTCGTCTACTCGCCCGGCGGTGACCGGCATGACGCCCCGACTTGCTGCCGCGGGTGTTTCCACCCGCGGCTACGACGCCATTCGCGCGTATGCGCGCCTTCGCCGACTCTCTAGGAGTGGCGGGCTTCCCCTAGCCCGCCACTCGAGTCACTGTTAGGGCGGGGGAGCGTTGCGCGCATACGCGCGCCTCCTCCTGCCCAAGCGGCGGTTTCGGATCGGGTCGGGGGCATTCGCCTCCCGCACCCTTTCCGCCTCCTCCTTCAGCCCCATGACCGCCTCAGCGAACTTCTGGGCGGCACCCCATGCACGGTCAGTCTCCACCATGGAGGTCACAATGACCGGCAATGTGGGGTTGCCGCCCACGACGGCCACGAGCTCCCGGCGCTGGTCTGCCCACGCCGGACACTCCTCCAGCGTGTGCTGGGCGGTGTCCTCCAGGCAGCCGTCACAGTGGTGGCACACCGCCGATGGCTCCCTCCCGATCCGGTGCAGGTACTTGCCGAAGCATCCATGCCCCGACAGCACCTGCGACAACCGGAAGGTGAGCGCACCGTGCCTCCGTTCCAGCCACTGCACCAGGACCGGACGGACTGCCTCCACCGTCCAAACACCAGCGCTCGGGTTTCGGAGATTCCGCCGCCACCTGAGTACGGCGGACGCTCGCCGCTCCTCCCTCACCCTTTCGACCGCCTCCACTGCCGGCGGGAGCCGGTGTGTGGCGATCTGGTTCTCGCGCCAAGAGAAAACGGACGCGAGAACCCCCGCCTCCAGTTCCCACGGCAGGGAGCCGGCCAGGACGCACGCCGCGTCGAAGGACACCGTGCGGTATCCACGGGCCACCCTGATGGCCATCGCCCTCTGCGGTCTGTGTAGGAGGGCGATTGTCCGGCTATTCAGGGCGCCGTCCCACACGGGTGCCCCATACAACGCCATCGAGCGGATGACGCCCAGGTACAGGCGCCGGCAGGCCGCCTTCGGGCCGTTCAGATTCGGCAGAAGGCTACCGAGTGCGGCCGCCGCGCGCAACAGCCTGGGCACCAACCGACGAAAGTGGCTCTCCCACGTCCAGCGGCTATCGAGCGTGAGCCCCAAATATTTCATCTGGGGCGCCACGTCGATCCGCACGCCGCCGACCACGATATGGGATCCCGAAGGTGGCCCGTTCCGAGGTCCGTGAAAACACAGAGCCTCGGACTTGTTTAAGGCCACCTCGAGACCCAACGCACGAATGCGGCCCACGACTTGAGCCACTCCCGCCGTCGCCCGAATGGCGCACTCACGGTGCGTGCCGCCCCGGGCCGTCACGAGGGTGTCGTCCGCGTAGCAGGTGACGCTCACCCCGCGGAGGAGGACACCCCGCAACGCCCAGTCGTAACCGATGTTCCACAGGAGCGGTCCGAGGACTGACCCCTGTGGAACACCGCACGACACCTCGTGGCGGCACCACGCCTCGCGGCCCCGATACGCCACGGACCTCCCCGACAGGTAGTCGGCGATGACGCGGCGGAGGTAGTTCGGCACCCGGTGATACCGGAGTGCCTCCCTAATGCAACTCCAGGGCAAGGTGTTAAAGGCGTTGGCGATGTCAAGAGACACCGCCAAGACGACCTCGCCCTGTGCGACCGCTTCCTCCGCCATCGCCTTCACCCGCAGAATCGCGTGCACGGTGGACCTGCCCACTCTGAAGCCGAACTGTTTGTCGTCCAGGTTCGGACCGACCCTCTCCAGATGCTCGACGAGGCGGTTGGCTATTATGCGCTCAAAGAGCTTCGCCACCTCGTCGAGGAGCACGATCGGCCGATACCCGGACGGCGAGTCGACCGCACGGCCTTCCTTCCTCAACAGGACCAACGTGCCGCTCTTCCACGCCTGCGGGAAGCGTCCTTGGACGAGGCATGCGTCCATCAGGCTGCACACCCTCTCCTCATACGCGTCCGCCGCCAGCACCCACGCCCGGCCGGGAACACCGTCCGGACCCGGGGCCGTGTTCTTGGCGCGGAGCCGAAGAATTGCGGCCCCGAATTCCCCGGCAGATACCGGCGGTATCTCCTCGGGCCCAACGATAGGCTCACGCCTTGCGGGCGGCGCCATTGATGGAGGGGTGTGCTCGCCCCTTCGAGGGAAGAGTGCCGCCACCACCGCTTCCAGCAGCTGTGGGTGGAGACTCTGTGTCAGGGGGGGCGCCCACTGCCGGAATCTCCCCTGCACCATCCGGTAGGGGCGACCCCACGGATCTTGGTTTAGGGACTCCACCATCTCCTCCCTCGCCCCGTCCCGTGACTCGCCGATGGCGATACGAAGGGCGCGTTTGGCCGCCCCGTAGGCCGCGCGCAGCGATGACTCCGCCGACTCGTCTTGCCGTCTCCTCCGCCGTTGCCGCTGGTACTGGCGTCTTGCCGCTACGCACTGTATGCGTAGTACAGCGATGTCGGCAGACCACCAGTACACTTGGCGTCTCGGCGGAAGGAGACCCTGACGCGGCATCGATGCGTCACACACCCGAGTCACCGACTGGCGCAGCGCCAACGCCTCTTCGTCGACGCTCCTCGAGCTGTCGGGGGGCGTCCACGTTTCGACGAGGGAAGCCTCGATGAGGACTTCCCTGTCTAGACGCTTCAGCACCCACCGAGGCCCGTCGCCGGGCAGCGCGCCGCGTTCCGAATGGAACGGAGCCGCGGAGGACGCAGAGACCTCGAAGCGGATGTAGAGGTGGTCAGACAGTGTCTCCACGTCCTCAACGACCCCCCACCCGTGTACTCGGCGCGCTATTGTAGGGCTGGCGAAGGATAAGTCTACGATCGAGCTACCCTGTGGCCGAACGCAGGTCGGTCGCGTGCCGCGGTTCAGCAGGCTGAGCCCCGCCGCCAGTGCCCACTCCTCGAGTACTGCACCCCTTGCATCGGTGGCCAGACATCCCCACGCGGAGTTTTTGGCGTTGAAGTCACCCATTACCAGAGCTGGATGTGGGTGACTCCTGCCGATGAGGGCCTCGACTTGGCTGAGGAGGCCCTCGAACTCCGCGAGGGTTCTGCTCGGGGGGCAGTACACGCCGACGACGGTGACTCCTCCCACGACCGCCGCAACGCATCCGCGGCCCTTCTGGACGCATTCGACCACCGGGGAGCCGGCGGACTTCGGCACAATGAGTGCGACCAAACCGTCCTCATCGCCCAACCAATCGTCCCTATTGGGGAGGACGAAGTAGGGTTCCGCAACCACCGCCACGTGCGTCGACCACTCGACCATGCTCTGAAGGAGCAGGTCTTGGGCTCGAGCGCAGTGGTTAATGTTGGCCTGTAGAAGTTGTAGGGCCATTATTCGGTGGCTGCGGATCCGTCTCCATCGCTACCTCTACAGGTAGCTGGCGTTTTAATAGAGGCTGCGACGAAGCCTTCCTTCTTGTGACTTTGGGGGCTGGTGCAGTGCAGGCCTTGCCCCCCAGCAGGTGGTCGGCTGGTCTCTTCGCAGCCGCACATATCGAGCAGTGCGGCTTTGTCGAGCACCCCTTTGCCTTGTGGCCAGCCACTCCGCAGCGGAAGCACTCCTGGCTGCGGTCGACCTCCGCGCTGCATTGTGCCCTGATGTGCCCCCTCTGCAGGCATCTAAAGCACCGCAGAGGTTTGGGCTCCAGGAGCTTCACGGAGGCCGACACCCAGGACAATGTGAGGCGACCCGCTGCGGCGATGCGCTGGGCGGCTGCCACAGGGCACTCGACCCACATCTGCCCCACACCGTATGGGTCCTTTACCACCCCGCCGCTGTTCCTGAGGCTGCTTTTGGGGCAGCCCCCCGCCTCGGCGACCGCGCTCAGCACTTCCTCAGCCGAGATGGAGTCATCCAGGCCGGAGATTTTGATCTCTGTCGATTTGACCGGCCTGGAGACGCGTGCTGTCTCCCGACTGAGGACTTCCTCTAACTTCGTGGCGAGCGCGTCGGCCTGGGGGCCGCTGTTCGATCCGGCAACCTCGAACATCCGGGCTCCCGTGGCACTCACGCGGAAGCGAACCCCGGTGGTGATGCCCAGCTCCGACAGCTTGATCTTGGCCTTGGCCTCTGCGATTACGGCCTCGTATGTCACCCCCTTTTCGATGGCCTCCGGTGTAAGGGTGACCATCACCGCGGCCGATTTCGGGGGGGCGAGTCTTGCCGGACCTTTGCCAGGCTTGCGGGAAGGGGGGGCTTGCTTTGCCTGGGCCTTCTTTTTGTTGTTGGCCCCCTTCCTCACCACCACGCTCCAGGTCTGCTCCTCAGGCTGGGACGGGGTCGCCTGGTTTCCGGGCTGCGGCGCGGTCGGATCGGGCCGGGGCTCTGCTGCCCTCTCGCGAGGAGTGCCCACCGAGGCTTGCCCCTTCTTCGCCGGCTTCTTTTTTGGCTTCGGAGCCCTTTGTGGCTTCGGAGCCTCCGGTCCACCAGAGCTGACCCAGATCGGAGCAGCCTCGGTCGGGGCGGTCGATGGCCCGGGAGGGATCTCGGGCGGATCATTGGCCCGTCTGTCTACCGCCAGTGGTGGGCGAAGCCGCTTTTCCGGCAGCAGCCTCTCCTCAAGAGCCTCAAACCTGGCGCTGACCATCGTGCCCACTTGGCACAGGATGGTGCGCACCAGGTCTTCGGCATCGAGGGGTGCCGGTTTAGGCTGACTCGCCACAACTTCAGCTTGCGGGCGCGGCCCGTCCAGGCGCTCCCGCATCTCGGCCACCTCCTTGCGGAGCTGCGCGATCTCCGATTTGAGACGGGCATTGTCCTCCTGCAGGCCCCGCGTCTCCTCCGAGGTGCAGCGGCTTTGGAGGATCAGCGCAGCCTTGCCGATGTCGTCGGCGGCGTCCTTCAGGGCCTTCATAAAGGTCCCCTTTAGGTTCCCCGACGTGGCGGCGACCCTCCTTATTAAGGCGACATTATCATAGATCGCGCGGCTTAGCGCGGTCGCCGTTTGGAAGTCGTCGTCGCCACCCGAGGACACCTCCGACAGGGAGAGATCCCGTGTCCGCGCCCGAGTTTCTCGAGAGGCTGCCGACACTTCAGCCTCAGCCCGCTGTTGTTCCGCCAGTCTCTCGGCCTCGACGAGCGCCAGCTTGGCCTTCGCCAGGCCCACGTAGTGGCCCGTAGTTGGCGGCCGGCCTCGTCCTCGCTTCCTCATGTTCGGGCTCGCAACCCCATCCACACTGGAGTCTGGGTCCGAGCCATCACTACCATTTCTGGTCCGTTTATGAGTTTGCCGGGTCGTTTTTGAAGCGACACTGACCATCGAGTCAGTGTCCCCTTCCTCCTCGCTGCTCACCATCATTTTCCGGTTTGTGTTGCTAAATTCCATTTTTGTTCCCACGATTATGGGACGAAATAAATGTCGACCCCCGGGTGACGCCCTTTCCGGGGGCAAGGCTAGTGCCCTTGCGGGCTACTGTACAGGTCGCCTGGTGTGTACAGGGTTTTTACGTCTTGTCCTGACGGGTTTTTATAGAGTTTTCCTTTCTCGCGGGCCGGCCAATGAAGGCAAGCCCTCCGCTCCGGGTCCCACTACTCCACAACGCCATTTGGTGGAGGTCGTTGCAGGATGCCCGGGCTACGGATTTCAGAGGAGCGGCGTGCCTCACTCTATCTTGGGCGGTTATTCCCGACGACAGTGTTACCTGCCACCGGGCCCGCCCGGGAAAGGGGGAGGGGGGGTGGGAAGGAAAGGGGGAAGGATAAGGGTTTTCCCTTAAAAAGGATGGGAGTGGAAGGATGGGAAGAGGACCGAAGGGATGTGAGAGTCAGCCGCCAGCGCCAAGTGTCCACCAAAAGCTGGTGGGCACCTGGAGCTGACGTTGCCCAGGGTGCGCCACGAGGAGGCCTCTCACCTGCACCCCAACCTAACCTAACCTAACCTAACCTAACCTAACCTAACCTAACCTAACCTAACCTAACCTAACCTAACCTAACCTAACCTAACCTTTTTTTTTTTTTTTTTTTTTTTTTTTTTTTTTTGTTGACGTGGTGGGAAACCCATTATGAGTTCGACCCCCGCCCTGGGAGAGACGGGGGGATATGTGGGGCTCCCGCTCGCAAACTCCCCTCCTCATATCAAAAATGAGCAGGGGCCCGAGGGTATACCCACCAAAACCCACCACGGCGTATTTCCGCCTACCGGTTCGTTGGACACCCACGGTACCCGCCTAAGCATTACCCGCGGGTGCCCACCGGTCCTCGCCCCAGCCGAAGCTAGGGGCGCCCTCTCCGATGGGGAGGCCGAATACGCACGGCCATCCCCTATCCTCTTGGTGACTCGTTGAAAGGCGAGCGGGGGACTCCCATCCCCCGCCCGCAGTCACCGGGGGGTCAGGGCAGCGGGCCTCAGCCGCCCCTTAAGACCCCCCTCCTCTGTGGGACCCCCGGTGCACCGGGGGCCCACGGCGTACGGCGGCATCCGGCCCTCATTGCCAGACGCCGCCTGCCGCCCCTCTGGCGTTTTTTATAGAGGTTTTCTCCTCGCAGCCCAGGCCATACGTGACCCGGGCCCCCGGTCCCGATTGCTCAGGATTACGGGTTGGCAGACGGCTGGGCATAAAAACCAGCCGCCGCCCTCCCGTCCCCCCACGCTGCCGCCGGATACCGGACAGACGCAGCGCAGGTGGGACGCCCTCCTCCGCGGCGCCAGCCGCCCCTCTCCCCCGACTACGTGCCCACGCTGCCGCCGGACTCCGGACAGACGCAGCGGGCACGAGTCCCCCCCATCTCCGGCGCGAAGCGCCCCTCCTCACCACCGACTACGTGCCCACTGCCGCCGGACTCCGGACAGACGCAGCCCGGGCACGAGTCCCCCTCTCCGGTGGCTATAGCCACCCCTCATTCGCGCTGTGCCGCCGCGCTGCCGCCGAATATCGGACAGACGCAGCGCGGGCATCAGTCGCCTCCGCGGCGGGCCTCAGCCGCTCCGACACCTACCACCATAGGTGCGGTGGCGCTATTGCGCCCCTCCCCACGCGGCGCGAGCCGCTCCGATCCCCACCGGCAGCAGGTACCCAGGTGCAGAGCCGCGAGCTCCCCCTTTCGGGGTATCCGGTTGCCCTGGCCTACCCCGCCTTGCGGGTTACGGTGCGGCTTCGCAGCCGCCCCCTCCCGAACGGCGCGAGCCGCTTCGATCCCCCACCGGCAGCAGGTACCCAGGTGCAGAGCCGCGAGCTCCCCCTTTCGGGGTATCCGGTTGCCCTGGCCTACCCCGCCTTGCGGGTTACGTCGCGGCTTCGCAGCCGCCCCCCCTCCCGAGTGGCGCGAGCCGCTTCGACCGCTTCGACCCCCGCACGGAAGCAGGACTCCGGATGCATATGGCGGATCCCTCATTGACCCGCCTGCAGAGCCGGTAGTCCTTACGGGTTACGTCGCGGCTTAGCGGCCGCCCCTCCCGGTGTTGAGATCAGCCGCCGGCCCAAGTGTGGTGGCACTCGAAACCGACGTTGCCCAGGGTGCGCCACGAGGAGGCTCTCAACCTGCACCCCAACCTAACCTAACCTTTTTTTTTTTTTTTTTTTTGTTGACGTGGTGGGAAACCCATTATGAGTTCGACCCCCGCCCTGGGAGAGACGGGGGGATATGTGGGGCTCCCGCTCGCAAACTCCCCTCCTCATATCAAAAATGAGCAGGGGCCCGAGGGTATACCCACCAAAACCCACCACGGCGTATTTCCGCCTACCGGTTCGTTGGACACCCACGGTACCCGCCTAAGCATTACCCGCGGGTGCCCACCGGTCCTCGCCCCAGCCGAAGCTAGGGGCGCCCTCTCCGATGGGGAGGCCGAATACGCACGGCCATCCCCTATCCTCTTGGTGACTCGTTGAAAGGCGAGCGGGGGACTCCCATCCCCCGCCCGCAGTCACCGGGGGGTCAGGGCAGCGGGCCTCAGCCGCCCCTTAAGACCCCCCTCCTCTGTGGGACCCCCGGTGCACCGGGGGCCCACGGCGTACGGCGGCATCCGGCCCTCATTGCCAGACGCCGCCTGCCGCCCCTCTGGCGTTTTTTATAGAGGTTTTCTCCTCGCAGCCCAGGCCATACGTGACCCGGGCCCCCGGTCCCGATTGCTCAGGATTACGGGTTGGCAGACGGCTGGGCATAAAAACCAGCCGCCGCCCTCCCGTCCCCCCACGCTGCCGCCGGATACCGGACAGACGCAGCGCAGGTGGGACGCCCTCCTCCGCGGCGCCAGCCGCCCCTCTCCCCCGACTACGTGCCCACGCTGCCGCCGGACTCCGGACAGACGCAGCGGGCACGAGTCCCCCCCATCTCCGGCGCGAAGCGCCCCTCCTCACCACCGACTACGTGCCCACTGCCGCCGGACTCCGGACAGACGCAGCCCGGGCACGAGTCCCCCTCTCCGGTGGCTATAGCCACCCCTCATTCGCGCTGTGCCGCCGCGCTGCCGCCGAATATCGGACAGACGCAGCGCGGGCATCAGTCGCCTCCGCGGCGGGCCTCAGCCGCTCCGACACCTACCACCATAGGTGCGGTGGCGCTATTGCGCCCCTCCCCACGCGGCGCGAGCCGCTCCGATCCCCACCGGCAGCAGGTACCCAGGTGCAGAGCCGCGAGCTCCCCCTTTCGGGGTATCCGGTTGCCCTGGCCTACCCCGCCTTGCGGGTTACGGTGCGGCTTCGCAGCCGCCCCCTCCCGAACGGCGCGAGCCGCTTCGATCCCCCACCGGCAGCAGGTACCCAGGTGCAGAGCCGCGAGCTCCCCCTTTCGGGGTATCCGGTTGCCCTGGCCTACCCCGCCTTGCGGGTTACGTCGCGGCTTCGCAGCCGCCCCCCCTCCCGAGTGGCGCGAGCCGCTTCGACCGCTTCGACCCCCGCACGGAAGCAGGACTCCGGATGCATATGGCGGATCCCTCATTGACCCGCCTGCAGAGCCGGTAGTCCTTACGGGTTACGTCGCGGCTTAGCGGCCGCCCCTCCCGGGGTTGAGATCAGCCGCCGGCCCAAGTGTGGTGGCACTCGAAACCGACGTTGCCCAGGGTGCGCCACGAGGAGGCTCTCAACCTGCACCCCAACCTAACCTAACCTAACCTTTTTTTTTTTTTTTTTTTTTGTTGACGTGGTGGGAAACCCATTATGAGTTCGACCCCCGCCCTGGGAGAGACGGGGGGATATGTGGGGCTCCCGCTCGCAAACTCCCCTTCTCATATCAAAAATGAGCAGGGGCCCGAGGGTATACCCACCAAAACCCACCACGGCGTATTTCCGCCTACCGGTTCATTGGACACCCACGGTACCCGCCTAAGCATTACCCGCGGGTGCCCACCGGTCCTCGCCCCAGCCGAAGCTAGGGGCGCCCTCTCCGATGGGGAGGCCGAATACGCACAGCCATCCCCTATCCTCTTGGTGACTCGTTGAAAGGCGAGCGGGGGACTCCCATCCCCCGCCCGCAGTCACCGGGGGGTCAGGGCAGCGGGCCTCAGCCGCCCCTTAAGACCCCCCTCCTCTGTGGGACCCCCGGTGCACCGGGGGCCCACGGCGTACGGCGGCATCCGGCCCTCATTGCCAGACGCCGCCTGCCGCCCCTCTGGCGTTTTTTATAGAGGTTTTCTCCTCGCAGCCCAGGCCATACGTGACCCGGGCCCCCGGTCCCGATTGCTCAGGATTACGGGTTGGCAGACGGCTGGGCATAAAAACCAGCCGCCGCCCTCCCGTCCCCCCACGCTGCCGCCGGATACCGGACAGACGCAGCGCAGGTGGGACGCCCTCCTCCGCGGCGCCAGCCGCCCCTCTCCCCCGACTACGTGCCCACGCTGCCGCCGGACTCCGGACAGACGCAGCGGGCACGAGTCACCCTCCTCCTCGGCGCAAAGCGCCCCTCCTCACCCCCGACTACGTGCCCACTGCCGCCGGACTCCGGACAGACGCAGCGCGGGCACGAGTCCCCCTCTCCGGTGGCTACAGCCACCCCTCATTCGCGCTGTGCCACCGCGCTGCCGCCGAATATCGGACAGACGCAGCGCGGGCATCAGTCGCCTCCGCGGCGGGCCTCAGCCGCTCCGACACCTACCACCATAGGTGCGGTGGCGCTATTGCGCCCCTCCCCACGCGGCGCGAGCCGCTCCGATCCCCACCGGCAGCAGGTACCCAGGTGCAGAGCCGCGAGCTCCCCCTTTCGGGGTATCCGGTTGCCCTGGCCTACCCCGCCTTGCGGGTTACGGTGCGGCTTCGCAGCCGCCCCCTCCCGAACGGCGCGAGCCGCTTCGATCCCCACCGGCAGCAGGTACCCAGGTGCAGAGCCGCGAGCTCCCCCTTTCGGGGTATCCGGTTGCCCTGGCCTACCCCGCCTTGCGGGTTACGTCGCGGCTTCGCAGCCGCCCCCCCTCCCGAATGGCGCGAGCCGCTTCGACCGCTTCGACCCCCGCATGGCAGCAGGACTCCGGATGCATATGGCGGATCCCTCATTGACCCGCCTGCAGAGCCGGTAGTCCTTACGGGTTACGTCGCGGCTTAGCGGCCGCCCCTCCCGGTGTTGAGATCAGCCGCCGGCCCAAGTGTGGTGGCACTCGAAACCGACGTTGCCCAGGGTGCGCCACGAGGAGGCTCTCAACCTGCACCCCAACCTAACCTAACCTAACCTAACCTAACCTAACCTAACCTACCTACCTACCTACCTACCTACCTACCTACCTACCTACCTACCTACCTACCTACCTACCTACCTACCTACCTACCTACCTACCTACCTACCTACCTACCTACCTACCTACCTACCTACCTACCTACCTACCTACCTACCTACCTACCTACCTACCTACCTACCTACCTACCTACCTACCTACCTACCTACCTACCTACCTACCTACCTACCTACCTACCTACCTACCTACCTACCTACCTACCTACCTACCTACCTACCTACCTACCTACCTACCTACCTACCTACCTACCTACCTACCTACCTACCTACCTACCTACCTACCTACCTACCTACCTACCTACCTACCTACCTACCTACCTACCTACCTACCTACCTACCTACCTACCTACCTACCTACCTACCTACCTACCTACCTACCTACCTACCTACCTACCTACCTACCTACCTACCTACCTACCTACCTACCTACCTACCTACCTACCTACCTACCTACCTACCTACCTACCTACCTACCTACCTACCTACCTACCTACCTACCTACCTACCTACCTACCTACCTACCTACCTACCTACCTACCTACCTACCTACCTACCTACCTACCTACCTACCTACCTACCTACCTACCTACCTACCTACCTACCTACCTACCTACCTACCTACCTACCTACCTACCTACCTACCTACCTACCTACCTACCTACCTACCTACCTACCTACCTACCTACCTACCTACCTACCTACCTACCTACCTACCTACCTACCTACCTACCTACCTACCTACCTACCTACCTACCTACCTACCTACCTACCTACCTACCTACCTACCTACCTACCTACCTACCTACCTACCTACCTACCTACCTACCTACCTACCTACCTACCTACCTACCTACCTACCTACCTACCTACCTACCTACCTACCTACCTACCTACCTACCTACCTACCTACCTACCTACCTACCTACCTACCTACCTACCTACCTACCTACCTACCTACCTACCTACCTACCTACCTACCTACCTACCTACCTACCTACCTACCTACCTACCTACCTACCTACCTACCTACCTACCTACCTACCTACCTACCTACCTACCTACCTACCTACCTACCTACCTACCTACCTACCTACCTACCTACCTACCTACCTACCTACCTACCTACCTACCTACCTACCTACCTACCTACCTACCTTTTTTTTTTTTTTTTTTTTTTTTTGTTTTACAAGGTGGAAAACGCTTTGCGCGTTCGACCCCCCGCCTTGGGAGCGGCGGGATATGTGGGACTCCCTCTCGCAAACTCCCCTTCTCATATCAAAAATGAGAAGGGGCCCGAGAGGTTTACCCACTAAAAACCACCTTGGCGTACCCTCATTCCGGTTTTGTTGTTGGGTATCGTGGCACCCGCACTAGGCATTCTCCACGATACCCACCGGTCGCCCCGGCCTCTGCCGGGGCTTTCCGCGCCGATTGGGGGGGAGTGGCCGGTTACGCTCGGCCATCCCCCAGACCGCCGAGTGACTTTTCACGGCGGGCGGAGGTCTCCCATCCTTCGCCCGCAGTCACTAGGGGTTAAAGCGAGCGGCAAACCGCCGCTGCCTCAACCCCGGCCGTCTACGCCGGAGGGGATTCGCGAGGGGGTCCTCTTCGCGCTTCCGCTCCGCGGTCTCCTTCTGTGACATAATTGAGTCGCAGAAGGAGACCACTGCCTCTCAGGACGTCTCGCTGCTGAGCATCTCAGAGACGATGGTTTGCAGCGAGAGGTCCGCCCGCTGGATGGTGCGTGCCATGCGTACACGCTCCCCGTCCCAACGACTGCACACCAGGAGGGTGTGCTCGGCCGTGTCGTCGGGACCTCCGCACTCATGGCACCGCGGGCTCGGCTCCTTCCCTATTCGGTGCAGGTAATGCCCGAAACAGCCGTGTCCGGTCATCACCTGCACGAGCCGGTACGACGTAGCGCCGACTGCCCTCTCGCACCATTCGTCCATCACTGGAAGGATCGCCCTCACGGTTCGAACTCCGTAGGGGGCGTCCTCCAGGACGGACTTCCATCGGTCTCGCAGTCGGCGCCCCGTCGCACGACGGGAGGCCTCTACCTCCTCAGGGTCCGGGCGTTCTCCTCTTGCCCGGGCCCTGGACCTAACACGGTAGGTCTCTGCCTGCACTTCTGCGTCCAGCTCCCATGGAGGGGTGCAGGCGAGGAGGCAGGCCGCTGAGTGGGCCACAGTGACGTAGGCCCGTATCATCCTCTGGGCCACAGTCCGCTGTGGCCCTCGCAGCAACGCCCTATTCCGGGCGGACAGTTTGTCCGCCCATATTAGGGCCCCATATAGGGCCATGCTTCGCACCACGCCGGCGAACAGCCGCCGGCAAGAGGAGCCCGGCCCCGCGACGTTTGGCAGGAGTCTGCCCAGCGCCCGGGCGGCGCCCCGGATTCGGGGAGCAAGTCTTTTGAAATGCTCCCCGAAGCTCCACCTGCGGTCCAGTATTAGCCCCAAGTATTTTATGTGGGGCTTTATCTGAACCGCAGCACCCTCCACGCTGAGCGCCGCATCAGCGGGCAGTTTCCACTCCCTGCCCCGCCCCCCGAAGACTATCGCCTCAGTCTTCGGGATGGCCACTTTTAGGCCGAGCTCCTGGATCCGGCGGATCGCCAGCCTGGCTTCTTCCTCCGCAGCGCGGAGGGTTTCCCGCTGACTGCTTCCGCACACAGCCACCATCGTGTCGTCTGCATAGCAGACGGTGAGTGTGCGCGGAAGCAGGTCCCCTCTGATGGCCCGGTCGTACCCCAGGTTCCAAAGAAGGGGGCCGAGTACGGACCCCTGGGGCACGCCGCAGGCCATCTTCCTCTCCTCCCTATGCCCGTCCTTGTTTTCGTAGAGCACTACCCTCTCGGTAAGGTAATGCTCTACGATCCGCCTTAGGTAGTGAGGCACTTTGTGATAGCGGAGTGCCTCACTAATCACCCCATAGGGAAGGGTGCCGAACGCGTTTGCGATGTCAAGAGACACCGCGACGACACCCTCTCCCCTGCTCGACGCGTTTTCGCAGAAGTCCTTAAGTGACTTCAACGCGTCGAGCGTGGACCGCCCTTCCCGGAACCCGAACTGTCTGTCAGAGACGTTCGGGCCGGCGGTCTCCAGGTGCTGCTGGATCCGGTGGGCCAGGATACGCTCTAGCGTTTTCCCGGCCTCGTCCAGCAGCACTATGGGGCGATAGGCGGACGGGCAGTCGGCGGGCCGACCGTCCTTGCGGAGGAGGCATAGCCGCCCCTCTTTCCACACCCTCGGGAACTTTCCCTCCTTCAGGCAGTCGTCCAGGATCTGCCTGAAGCGGCTCCCGAGGTGATTCAGGGCGGCTGTAAGGACGCGACCGTGGACCCCGTCTGGGCCCGGGGCCCTCTTGCGGCCCCGGAGTCGGTCCGTCGCTCTTTCGAACTCGTCGTCGCTTATTGGTGCGACGTCGAGCTCGGCCTCCTGCTCCGCTAGGGGGTTGGCCACCGTTTGGGGAGAGATCGACGGGGCTGATGGGAACAGCCCTTCGATCACCCTCTGTAGGAGGACGGGCTCCAAGGAGTCCATGGGGGGGGCGGTGCGCATTTTGTTGCGCACCATCTTGTACGGCCGCCCCCATGGGTCCATATCCAAGGTGGCCAAGAACGAGCAGTGTGCATCGTCCTTGGCCTTGGCAATCGCCACTTGGAGGGCCCCTTTTGCCTCTTTGAGGGCCCTGTGGAGCCCTTCCTCTTCTGCCGGCGTGTGCCGCCTGCGCCTGCAATGCTGGTAGGCGCGGCGGGCACTGTTACTGGTGGTCCGCAAGGCTGCAATTTCTGCGGACCACCAGTATACCTCCTTCCGGGCGGACAGGCGTCTGGCCCGGGGCATGGCCGCGTCGCACACCCTCTGCAGTGCGACGCGGAACCGTGCCGCCCTTTCTTCGACGCCGAGGACGGAGGGTGGGGAGGCACACCATGCCTCCTCCATTGCTGCCTCTTCCGCCCTTTCCCTATTTAAGTGGGGCAGGGACCACCTTGGGAACTTTGGGTCCCGTCCGCCCCGGCCCCTAGTTCCCCCCCTTGGGGTGGGCGACGGCTGGACGCCATTTTGGGAGACCCTCATTCTGATGTACAGATGATCAGAGAGGGTCTCGACGTCCTCCAGGACACGCCAGTTATTGACGCGCGCGGCTATGGCAGGGGTCGCGAACGTGACGTCCACGATTGACCCCCCCAGTCGCCGCACGCAAGTGTTGGCGTTGCCCTGGTTCAGGATCACCAGTCCCGATGCCGTCACCCAGTCCTCCAGGGCAGTCCCTCGGGGGGTCGTGATGCGGGAACCCCACGCCGCACTCTTGGCGTTCAGGTCCCCCATAACCATCACTTGAGTCGGGGCAGCTTTCCTAACTACCCCGCTCAGGACCCCCAGGAACTGCTCGAAGGCACGTAGCGGCTTGTTGGGGGAGAAGTACACCGCCACTATCGTGGTGTCAATCCCCCATTTGGCCGCCACATATCCCGGGCCGCCTTCGATCCTCGTTAGGGGTGGGAAGTCCCCGACCGCCGGCACCGCGATCGCCACCATTCCGTCCGACGCCCCCGCCCAGGTGCGGAGGGGTGGGACAAAATAGGGCTCCGCGACAACCACAGCGCCCATTCCCCACTCCACCATGCTCTGCATGAGCAGATCTTGAGCTCTGGCGGAGTGGTTGGCGTTCGTCTGTAGGATGTCTAGATGCCGGTGTGCTGGCATTTAGACATCCATGTGGTTGTCCTCCTTTTGTGTTTGGCCGGCGGCCGATGTTGCTGGGATGGGGCGAGGGGGACGGGCGGATCTCTGCCTCGCCTCCCTGCCTCTAGCTACTGGTGGGGAGCATTTCGAGCCCCCCATTACGTGGCCGGCTGGGAGTTTGGCGTGGTGGCATATTGCGCACCATGCCTTCTCCTCCGGGCACATCTTGGAGAAGTGCCCCTCTTTGCCGCATCGGAAACACATCCGGCTGCGGTCGATGGTCGAGGGGCACAACTCTCTTGTGTGTCCAACACCCATGCATTTATAACACCGCATGGGTGTTGGATCGGTTGCGACGACCCTGGCCGATGCCCATCCTACCAGAATCCGACCACGTTCTTGTAGGGCCTTTGCCGTCCCCACAGGGCACTGGACTAGGGCCGATCCAGTGCCGTCATGTTGGGAACGGATGCCCCCCACCTTAATGTGGGTCTCACTGCAGGCCCCGGCTTTGGCTATGGCCGCCGTCAGCGACTCTTTTGTCGCTGACTCGTCCAGTCCACTGATCCGGACGGCGGCCATCTTCTGCGGGCGGCTGATGTGGGCGACGTCGCCCACAATGGCTAGCAGTTTTTCTGCTAGCGCATCCGCCGCCCGCACGTTGTCTTCCCCGGGGACCTCAATCACCCTGCCCCCCGTCATCGAAGTCCGCACCCGGACGTGCTGCAGGCCCACCTCTTCCAGGCTCAGGCCATTAATGGCCTTGGCCATGGTGTCCTGCAGCGTGGTGGCGGTGGTGAGGTCCTTCTTCATGGTGATCACCACCGCCGCCGTCTTGGGAATTTGCAGCGCCTTGGGCTTTGGCGCTGCCTTCTTAACGGGGGGCACCTGGGCGGGGGCCTTGGCCTTGCCTTTTCCTTTCCCCTTGTTTTTGCGGGTCACCGTCGCCCAGGTGCCGGTTTCCATTTGTTGGCCTGAGGGTCCCGGACCCTCTTCTATAGTCGCCGGAACAGTTGTGGCTGCCGGGACGGTAGTTTTGGGGGCTTTGGGAGCCTTGGGGGCCTTGGCCTTGGGGGCCTTGGCCTTGGGGGCCTTGGCCTTGGGGGCCTTGGCCTTGGGGACCTTGGCCTTTTGGGGCCGGCCATCTCCCAGTCTGGCCCTTTCAGGTTCCTTTTCTGGGGCTGACGTGGCCGGTCCTGCCGCCTTTCTTTGGTCGGCCACCAACGGGGGGCGGACGAGGGGCTCGGCCGGGAGGCGCCTGTTCACCTCCTCTATTCTCGTATTTATCATCTCCCCTAGGGAGATGAACAGGTCCCTCTTTAGCTGCTCCATGGCCTCAGCCAGGTCCGCCACGCCGAGCGGGTGCGGTGGAGGGGCTGGAGTCTCGCGTTCGCGCTCGATCTCCGTGCGCACCGTCTCGCGGGTCCTCTTTACTTCACCTTTGGCGTCGGAGTAGGCGGTGCGGACGAGCTTCAGGTCCTTTTCCAGCTGCTCAAGGCGGACATACATCTTCATGTTCTCCTCCCTGAGCATTCGGATTTCTTCGATTTCGGGCCTGTCAGCGTCGACTGCTGCCAAGGTCGGGTTGGTCATTGTTTTTGGCAGCCCAGCTGCCCCTTTCCTCTTGGAGCGGAGCTCCGGGAAGTCCTCCTTCCCTTTTTTGTGGAAGAATGAGGCGGCGGAGATTTCCGGCTCCGGGAGCGAGGGCGAGGGCTTCGTTCTTGCCGAGGTTGCACCCGTGTAGATGCTCAGCGGTTTACCCCGACGGAAGGTGCTAATCTTTGGCACGCTCTTGGGCCTCGGATCTTCCTCCTCTTCTTCCTCATTTTCGTTGTGCCCCCTCTTTTGGGGCAGCGAAGTCGTCACAGCCACCAGCTGCACGTCATCCTCCGAGTCCGAGTCGGGCTTGGACTGTTCGGCCCAATCAAAGTATTTGGACGTCACGGGTGACGTCGTGCCTCGTCTCTGCCTGCCCGTGTTTGTACTCTTGCCACGGCAGGCGTCTCCATTTCCTCCTCCTCTTCCGTCCTCCTTTCCTCACCTTTATACATATTTACAACACTCTTATTAACATTCGTCATTCTTTGCTTTGTAAGTTCCTCGATGCACAGTTCTCTTTGGCCGTACCTAGTTCTGCCACTCCGTTACGGTGGTCAGAACTAGGACGTTTCCAGGGGACGCGACGTGGACGCAAGAACTGTGGGGGGTCCCCCACTGTGGGGGGTCCCCCACCTACCTACCTACCTACCTACCTACCTACAGTCAGAGAAAATAATCGAGGATTTGACCTGATGTTTTACGATCCATTCACATGAGTGTTTGATGGCTAGCAGCTCAGCCTGGAAGACCGAGCAGTAGTCGTGTAGCTTGAGTTTTTTGGAGTAGGCAACATCGTTATTTTTTAGGACAACCACTGCAGCGCCACCTTTGCCACTGTGTTTGCTCCCGTCCGTATAAACTTGTGTAGTTTCGAGTAGGCAGAGCGATTGGATGTCTTCGATGGTGTGGGTCTCAGTGAACTGGATGCCGACTCTGAGTGATGGATGCAGGAGATCTTTTAGGGGCGTTGGAGTTTCGATTGAGATGTCAGAGGGGATAAAGTTGGAGAAGCCTTGGAGTTTAGATAGTTCGATGTCGGCAATCTCAGTTATTTTGGCCGGAAGGGGAGTGAGACCAGCTAACAATATGGCGGTGGGGGTGTTGACAGTTCGAAAGCCCCTTATTATATAAAAATTCTTATAATAAAATATCAAAGGATCTCCTCTCAAACAATGTTCTCCACTGCGGCACTACTTTGAATAATATAATAATCTATATATATTTAAAATAATATCATAAAATCCTATATATTATAAAATCATATCTATTTCCTCCTATCGTTTATTACTCTCTCATAACTTAATCTCCCAACCACTCACAAAACCCAACAACCAACCTCAAATGGAAAAGGGCGCAGACGTACACCTTGCGTTACCCCTCTTCGTCCCATATGAGTATTTAAAAAAAAAAAAAAAAAACCTACCTACCTACAGCAATGCATCAGCTACAGCAGCTTTGAAGCAATGCATGGGTGTCGGCCCAACCGGAATGATCCTGATGGACGACCAGCCCACCAGGATCCGACCACCCCCGAGGAGGGCGGAAATCAAATTTGTCTCGAACAATAAATTAAGGGGGGGGTTGAGTTCGAGAATCAGACCCAAAGAGAAATCGCCCTTAAGAAAATTTACGAGTCACTAGACATTTCAGCGGAAAAATCCAGAAAACTGAAACCCATGCTAATACTGAAGAGCATCCCTAAAGAAGTCTTTTGCGAAGAGCTCTATAATCTGATTCTTCGACAAAATGAATTCACCGCACACTCTACCTCCGACATCGCCTTCCGCTTTAAAAGAGGAAATAGAAACGAAGAGCTCTACAACGCCGTTTTCATGGTTTCTCCACCCCTTTGGAGGATCACTATACAACTAGGCAAAATAAACGTGGATCACCAGAGGGTCCACGTCGAAGAATACATTCCTCTCCTCCAATGTTTCTTGTGTCTGCAGTTCGGGCAGTTTTGCAGTCTGTAAAGGTTTGAAGCAATTTTGGAGTAATTTCCACCGGATGTGAACCTTTAATCTTTGGACCAGCTAATACAGCATGCAAGGGTGCCTGCCTGGATTTGAGCTGCATTTGGAATAAAGCGACGATAAAAATTAAGCATTCCTAGGAAACGTCGTAGCTCCTTGACAGTTTTTGGAACAGGGAATTCTTCAATAGCCTGAATTTTCTTTGCCTGTGGTCTCGTTCCAGTTGCTGATATACCTGCCGGTATATCCAAGAAAAGTGACACTGTCTTGTCCCAGCTTACACTTAGAAGTATTGACAAGGATGCAAAACTGCTTGAGGCGTTCGAACAGTAAACGCAGATGAGTCTTGTACTTCTAGTCTCCCTTTGAAAATACCAGAATATCATCTACGTAGCCATAACAAAAGTCAAGACCCAAAAGTACCTCATCAATAAACCTTAAGCACATAAAGCATATCTCAATAGATTTAAAATCAATCCCAACGACCTCGGACCCTGCGATGGACAAGCTACCCAGTCTTGGACACATTTAGTACAGTTTTGCCCCCGTTTTTCTTCAACTAGGAATGATCACTTAACTGTTGCTAAGAATAATGATCCATATTACTTAAGCATAATCAAACCCTGATTCTATTGATACATTCCACAATCATATCTACCATATTATCAAGCAACTGAAATCATTCAATGCACCTATACTGTCTTGAAACTCGTACATTTCTATCTTTAATTTAGCAAAATTAAAAAGCATTAGCATTCCAATATCGTTTAATCATATCTTTCTATTTTAATATGTATATATTAGGTTGGGGAAAAAGTCTTTTCGCATTATAGTATGTATGAACTTGTAATAAAATCTCTTTGACTATACTATTTATATATGGCTGGTTTTGGTATCAATGAAAGTTTAAATTTTAAAGAACATAATTCCGAATTCAAATTAGGAAAATGTGTGATTTGCATTTGTTTTTCGTACCGCCAAGATGAGTGAATCTAATGTAGAAATTCGAGATATTTTAAAATTTTACTACAAAAAAGGTAAAAATGCAATGCAAGCCGCGAAAAAAATTTGCGATGTTTATGGACCTAGTGCAGTGTCTGTGAGAGTAGCACAAATTTGGTTTAAGCATTTTCAATCTGGAAATTTTGATGTCAAAGATGCACGTCGCTCTGGTCGCCCCATTACGGATAAAATGGATGCCATTTTTGAAAAAGTGGAGCAAGATCGGCATATCAGTAGTTACAACGTAGCTGAAGAACTGGGAATTGACCACAAAACAGTTTTGGCGCATTTGAAAAAAACTGGGTACGCAAAAAAGCTAGATATTTGGGTACCTCACGAGTTCACTGAAAGAAACCTAATGAACCGTGTACTCATTTGTGATTCTTTATTACGGCGTCATGAAACCGAACCATTTTTGAAGAAGCTGATAACTGGTGATGAAAAGTGGATCACGTAAGACAAGAACGTGCGAAAAAGGTCGTGGTCAAAGGCCGGTCAGGCTTCACGGACTGTGGCGAAACCCGGGTTAACTCGCAACAAGGTGATGCTGTGTGTGTGGTGGGATTGGAAGGGCATTATTCATTATGAGCTGTTACCACCAGGCAGGACCATCGATTCTGAACTCTACTGCAAACAACTGATGAGATTAAAGCAAGAAGTTGAGAGAAAGCGGCCGGAATTAATCAACAGAAGGGATGTGGTTTTTCATCATGATAACGCTAGACCTCACACATCTTTAGCCACTCAGCAAAAATTAAGAGAGTTTGGCTGGGAGGTATTAATGCATCCGCCGTGTAGTCCTGACCTTGCACCTTCAGATTTCCACCTGTTTCGGTCTCTTCAGAATTCTTTAGGCAGTGTCAGGTTAACATCACGAGAGGACTGTCAAAACCACTTGTCGCAGTATTTTGATCAGAAGTCCCAAAATTTCTATAGCAATGGGATCATGTCCCTACCTACAAGATGGCAAAAAGTTATTGAACAAAATGGTACCTACATACTTTAGTTAAATGTAAATAAACTATATTAAAAATGTTTTGAATTTTCTTAAAAAATGAGAATGAACTTTTTCCCCAACCTATTATATAACTTATTATATACAAATTCTTATAATAAAATATCAATGGTCTCTCCTCTCTAACAATGTTCTTATCCAAAAACTAGACACTTGGAACTAAAGTTACGGCCTGTTGAAAATTGCTGTAATTTTTTTTGATCCTTTAATTTTTTCCGGTAGTGTACTCGTATTTCTGTTATATAGCAAATATATAAATATATATCGGGATAGTTTCAAATATCTGCTTGTAACGGATCCAACGCTACAAGAAAAAATAAAAAAAAAATTGTATGGAGACCCCCCCTATTTTTTATTTTAAGATTTTTTCCTACGCTTACACACAATTACCGATTACTGATTTCATCCTTCTAGGTCATCTGGACGTAGGTTAGGTTTAGGTACTATATGTCAGTCAGTCAATACTAAAATTTACGACTTTTCGACTTTCATATCTAGACACGCGGTAGCGTGTCAAGCCAAGTTCAAGCAACAGAACTAGCGAGCCGCACCGTGTGTAATATTACACGAACCATTTGGAGCCACTTTTGACCCCCTCATAACTCAAAAACTATTTTACATAAACGTATCAAATTTGGCTCATATATTGAGACTTGCGAGATACATATGTGTTCTAAATTTCATTAGCTTATCTTAAACAGTTATTTAGATATTCATTTCCAAAATTCCTCATTTTTATCACTGACTGACCTATAGACCAAAATTCTAACCCAGTTCCAGATGACCTAGAGAGTTAAAATTTGGTATGCAGATAGGTAATTAGATGAATACAAAGGAATAAATAAAAAACTGGCAATTTTTAAATAATTAGATTCTATTATGAACGCTTAACATAAATACCTAATATTACTTAGGGTATACGTACGTTATAAACTGGGATAATTATTATTTTTATATTTAGCGCACATCAATAGTGTAAAATCATTACCTACTCATAAATAATGAAAAATAATAGGCATTTAGATTTTCGGTATATACACGACGCGCGCGCGCCGAGTGACGCCGGAGCGGCTCTCGCTGTGACAACCAAATCGAACCGTTGACGCGAACGTGACCGAGCGAGCGCCAGCCGCGCTCATAAGCGCGAGCGCCGTCTTGCTGTCCGGTTGTCTTCCGATATCTGACCTACATATAAGGTTACGATTTATGCTGCGACATTGCTATTTCTTAAGGAAAACTTATAATGTAGTTATATTTTAATTTTATTATTACAATTTCTTCAATTTATTTATTTATTTATAATATTCTTAGTTACTGTATTTGATTAAGTTTAATAAAACAAAGTGTACATACTAAACTACTTAAAATTAACTTATAAGTAAAGCAATAACCTATAAATAAAAAACTGAATTTAAATTATTGGAGCTGTCTATGGGTAAAGTGCCCAGAAGGCTGGCTACGTTTCCTCTTCAATAAGTAGGTATAGGTACGTACGTACGTATAGTATTATAGTATAGGCAATAGTTTAAATAAATAATAATTGTATTTTTTTGTAAGTAGGTAAGTTAAGTATAGTTAAAAGTAAGTAGGTGTATATACCTACTTAACTCTGAGTTTGAGAACTTGTTGATAATAGCAAATAGTTTTATTATCTTTTTATTATTACGTAGGTAGGTATAGGTATTGTACAATGAGTCGTACAATAGAATTACGGGTGGGTGACACTCTCACCTTACACCAAATTATTCCAATGCCTCCCGATGGAAGCTGCTTATTCCATTCGATTGCATATTCTTTGTTTGAGTGTAGTAATATACAACAAACAAATAGATTGCGTGAAACTATAGTAGAGTATGTATGTCGTAACTGGGATGATTTGTATATGTACACTTGCGCTGCAAACGGGGATGCTTACTGCTCTAAAGAAGAGTATCGAGCAAGCATGCTTTGTTCGACAACTTATGGAGCTGCTTCTGAATTAAAGGCTGCAGCAAATTTGTATAATATTAAGATCGAAGTGTATCATCAGGATGGTGTTCTGCTAGGTTTGTTCGGCGAAACGGGATATCCTACAAAGCGCTTGCTCTTTACAGGAAATCTCTCTTCGGGCCATTATGACGTGTGTATTCCAGTGGAACAAGACATCAATAATGTCTCTATTATTCCCGATATAATTATTCAAGATAAGGAGTCCATGAACGAAAAAAAAAATTGACACTAAGGGGTCGTCCTAGAAAACGTAAACGAGGTCGACCTAAAACTTCTGAGAAATCCCGTACAGAACAACGGCGTGAAATTAATCGGCGTTATAAACAAGCACATCCTGAAGTAGTGCAAAATTCTCAGAAACGTTATACAGCCAAACACCCCGAAGTGCATCAGGCAGCCGTTAAACGTTATACCGATAAAAACCCAGAGATACATAGAACCGCGGTAAAACATTATAATGACAAAAATCCAGTTGTAGATAAAGGATCGTCGAAGTTGTACTACACAAAAAAAAAATTAACGTATACCAATGAAAATGACACAATTAACAAACTAACAGAGAAAATTGGAAAACAGAAAAGGTTAGAAGCTGAAAGAATTGTGAAATGGGTTCTTGAGCGTCGTAAAAATATACTAGATAATTACTGTAAAATTTTAGATCGCGTTCAAAGTAAAATTACAATAAATATGGAAAAAAATAATAGTATATCTTCTGACAATGACATACTAGAAAAAATTATTATTATTGCCGGAGAATCTAAACATGTGAGTACTCAAGAACCATACTATTATGAAAATTCGTATAAAGTGTTCTGTTCAGGTGAAACTATACCAATAAACGATAAGGGTCAAGCTGAGATATTTAATATACAGAATGAACATAATGATGTATCTTGTTGGTCTTGTAATCCCAAACAATGTTTATTAGATGAATCAATACTGAAAAGTTTATTGGATGTTTTTAAATATTTAAATTCAAAGTCAGCGATAAATGTATTTAACTTAATATCTAATGAGAGCCAAGAATTTATAAACAAAATTCAAATACTTTGTAACATAAAAACCCATTTCCCTAAAATACGAACTATTGTTAGAGAACTTTATCAGTTAATATGTTATTGCAAAAATATAAATGCAATAGATTGTGATTTGAACTCTGTTAATGTAGATAAATTACGTGAATTAGGAGTACCTTTTGATATCAAAAATGCTCATTGTGAGTTCAATATGCATGAGGGCGAATTAAACGAAGACCTCATTATAGAAAAATATAAACGCGCTTTTAATAGCTTGAAAAAACGATGCAATGATATACCGATAAACCATTGCATATGTTGTCAAAAACTTCTTTGTTTACGTGACCTGTCCGCTATAAATAAACTAAGAAATCCTATCCAAACTGACATATGGCAAAGGTTACAACTATTCAATGAAACATTTAATATTGAGCCCAGTCCATTTATCTGTCGTTTATGCTTACAAACAATCCGAGCTAATGATTTACCTCCTAATTCTATACTTAATAATTTATATTACAGTGACGTACCTAAGCAATTGAGTGATCTTAATAACTATGAAAAAATGTTGATACAAAGAGCTTAAGCTTTTCAAGTAGTCACCAGCTTGAATCCAGTGGGACATAAAAATATACCTAACAGACAAATGATAAAAAAAGTTAAAGGGAGGACATTTCATTTACCATTACCTACAGTAAATACTTTAAATAAATTGCCAAAACCCGAAGAACCCTTAAATCCAAATCAAGAACTTTTTATACTGGTGCGAAGCTGTTCGACTAAAACTAAAATAATGTGGCAAGATTTAGTAGATATCGGCAATATATACAGGGCATTAGTCTATTTGAAACAGAATAACTTTCATTACACCAACATAATTTTACCGGAGAATTCAGATAATTTATTAGATAACCTCGACCAAAATTTAAACCATGGCATCGAGTCAAATGAAAAAGAAAAGGAGTTACAAAATCAGTCTGCCATTCTCACTCAGGTAACCGAAGATAATGAAGATATTTACGAAGAGTATACAATATATCCGCTACACGAAAAGAAACAAAATAGTACAGCTTGCGCACTATATCAAATGTTGAAAGTGAATGCTGCACCAATCGATAATCGCAATAAGGATATAGATACTTTATGCTTTCCGGATTTATTTAATGAGGGCAAGTATGGTCAATTTTATGATCGTGAAAAAAAAATTACAAGTGCAGAATTCATTAAATCTCGCTTAACTTCAAAAGACTCGCGATTCAGACTTAATCAGCAATACTTATTTTACTTATTAAATGATGCAAATATAAGACAATTAAATGCAGGTATATTTTATAAATTAAACGTAACTAATCTAAACCAAAAATTAACAGCGCAACAGTACTTAGAGAAGATAGAGAAAGGTGAACTCGAAGGAGATCTGATGGCAATATTTAGTAGATTACGAAATACCGAGCAATTCTGGAGAAAACCTAGAAGCGATGTTATGTGTATGACTCGTTATTACGGACCGGCTACTTGGTTTTTAACAATCAGTCCTTCTGAATGGAGATGGACGGACCTCGCGGATTATATTAAACTAATCAATGGTCCAGATGCAAAGAATAAATCTACTTCTGAGTTAGTAGCAATGGACCCAGTTTCAGCGTCGCGGTTTATTGACATAAAATTCAAATCAATATTGGATTTTTTAACATCACCTGATGCTCCTTTAGGTGAAATAGAACATTATTTCTGGCGACGTGAATACCAGTCTAGGGGTTTACAGCATTTCCATCTGATGTTATGGGTAAAAGATGCACCAATACTACAAGTTTCGACTGTTGAGGAGGTACCAGAGTTTATTACTAAATACGTTACATGTTCTGTCCCAGATAAAAAAGTATCTCCAACATTATATCATCGTGTTATAAATTATCAGACGCATAAACATAACTCATACTGTTTACGAAAGAAAAAAACAAAAACAAGCTTTATAACAGTTTGCAGGTTTGCATTTCCACGACCAGTAACCGAATCTCTAACAATTAATAGTGTAACCGAATCAATAGCGACTAGGAAAACTTTAAAAACTAATAGGCTTTATAATATACCTCGCCAAAAAGAATTTCGTTACATTAACGACTATAATCCAGCAATCCTTCTCGCTTGGGATGGCAACATGGATTTACAGTATGTAGGCGAAAAGACAGCTGTACTAAATTATTATATTACCAAATATACGACTAAAAGTGAAAAAAGTCACGCAGTAGACACTTTCGACGACATCAATTCTACTAAATCTGTCGCTAGCAGGCTTTTTAACGTAGGTATCCGAGCACTCAATAACAGAGAATGTGGTGCACTAGAAGCAAGCGATACACTCTTAGGGATTTCTCTTTATGGTACCGATGCACGGACCACAATCCGATGGCTCGATGTAAATATATATCGCAACCGAAGGGTAAAATCTAAAAAAGAGGTAATTGAACTTGAATCAGATTCTACAGACATCTATTTCGAATCTTGGGTTGATAATATTTATCCTCAACGACCTCAAGACTCGTTGGTTTGACATAGTTACAGCTCCACCCTCTTCAGCAACAGCGGCACAGGTGTATAAATTTATCATTAAATAAATATTTAAAGAAACGACAGAGACCTTATTTAATAAATCACTACACATACGACGTAAATAAACACCCTGAAAAATACTATTTCTCACTTTTGTTAATGTTTCATCCATGGAGAGATTTAGCAATACTAAAGTCTGGACAAAATACTTATACTGAAGCCTTCAATTTTCTAAAAGATCAAATTAAGGACGGACTTGATTATGGAGAAATGCAGACTGTATTCTTAAATAACATAGACAGAGCGTTTGAAATGATTGAAGAAAAAGTAGCGGAAATTGACAGAGATCGACAGGAAAATGATCAAGAAGATGATGACCTAGAAAATTCATTAGACTTCTTACCTGTTGAAGCTGTGAATGCAATGGAGGATTTCAGAAATGCTAAAGATTTGGTATCTGAGGAGGAGCTCGAACAAATGATAGAAGGTTTAAATGTAGACCAAAAACGTATTTTCGACAAGATCTGTAAGACTTTATTAGATGAATCTAAAACTTTGAGAATGTTTGTTAGTGGAACAGACGGCACGGGAAAAAGTTATTTGATCAATACAATTCAAAATTGGGTTCAGAAGCGATCGAACAAGTTAGCTGCGGTAGCTGCACCGACAGGTATTGCCGCTTTTAATGTAAACGGTCTTACAATACATAGGCTCCTACAGCTGCCTGTAGAACACGGAAACTGTCCCAAGTACACTTCCTTGTCAGACCAAGTATTAAAAGTTTTAAGATGTGATTTAAAAGATGTAGTACTTTTGATAATTGATGAAGTGTCTATGATTTCCAATATAACATTAATGTACATCCATCTTCGCTTAACAGAAATATATGATACTGGTGACATTGATGACGGATGGTTCGGCAAGATTCATATAGTATTGTTTGGCGATTTGCTCCAACTGCCTCCAGTGAGACAACTGTCGCCATTCAAAAACTTGAAGTCATCTGATGTCCTTAAATGTTTAGGATCCCTTAGTGCTCCAAATTTATGGAAAGAACTATTTTGTTATGAGGAATTAACTGTAAATATGAGGCAAAAAAACGACAAACTTTTCGGTGAAATATTAAATCGTTTAAGAATGGGTATAGTAACAAGTCAAGATAGTTGCACTTTATCTAAACGACTCCTCAAATTAACCGCTAAAAATCAAACCGACCGGCTTAAAGAAATCATATCTTATTTCAGATTGCTGTCCGATGATACAGTATGTTTATTTCCCACTAAAAATATGTGTAACCAGTTTAATACTGCAATGTTGACAAGTATGGAGCAACCAGAAATTAAATTAAATTCGATAGACGAAATAGACTGTCCACGTTATTTGAAAAAACGAGGAAATGACGTACTCAAAAAGTACGAGGATGATTCGTCGCTAACTGCTGGCTTAGAAAATGTCATCACGATAAAAATAGGTTCTCGTGTAATGTTGCGGAGAAACGTAGATGTCAGTAAAGGACTGGTAAACGGATCCATTGGAAAAATAGTGAAGGTACATTGGGACGTCGACAACAGCAATTGTGCACGTAAAATTACGATACAATTTAATCATAATTTAATTTACGAACTAGAACGAGTTAAGACCAAGTTTCAGATATTAAGTAATGTATATGTTCACAGGGAACAATTCCCTATTTGCTTAGCATATGCTATTACTATCTACAAATCACAAGGCCTTAGCCTTGACAGTGCTCTTCTCGACATAGGCTTCTCTATATTTAGTAAAGGGCAGGCTTACGTTGGACTCTCTAGAGTTAAAACTTTAGATGGAGTACATCCTACCAATTTAGACCCGAGTCAAATAAAGGCACAAGAGAGTTCTATTGTAGAGTACAACCGTCTACGTACGTTATACGGCCCCGACTTGGCCAAATTGAGTATAAACAGAAAACGCGTAAAAAAAATTCCGGATACCAAATGGGCAATTCACCCAAATATTTCAAAGGTACAAGAAAATATAGAAAATAACACTGAGAAGAAAATTATACCCCGTAAACGTAGGAAAATACAGTAACTCATTCAATTGTTTTATTTTATATTTATAAAGTCTACTTTTAATTTTATTAATTTATTAAAAATTTTACTAATGCATCATTAAGGCCTCTACCATACCATACCCGCCTGCAATGCGGCTTGGCAATGCAATTGTTTTATATTTATAAAGTCTACTTTTAGTTTTGAATTTGTCCTTTTAAAAGGACCCACGGCGTTACAAGAATATGTACTTACCTGCAAAAAGTAATGATATCCCACCAAAAACATAAATGTGAAAAAGGAGAGCCAAGTTCAATGTAAAAATTATTCTCTGCTGTGGGCTTCGCCGTAAAAAGAATGGAGATCGGAGATTGAGTGCCAAGTTCTATGCAAAATCCAAATATGTAGTCTAAGGGCTGACTAGGCTGGTTTTCCCATACGAATTATATAGCCTTCGCATGTTCTAAACCTGTTACCTTTCGGTTCTTATTTTATTATTCCGAAAATTTGGCTTGCTGGAAGAAACTATCCATCGAACATAAGGCTCTTCCATGACTGTGTAAAAGTAGGTACTTAATAATAATTCGATGGGTAGTTTCTTCCAGCAAGCCAAATTTTCGGAATAATAAAATAAGAACCGAAAGGTAACAGGTTTAGAACATGCGAAGGCTATATAATTCGTATGGGAAAACCAGCCTAGTCAGCCCTTAGACTACATATTTGGATTTTGCATAGAACTTGGCACTCAATCTCCGATCTCCATTCTTTTTACGGCGAAGCCCACAGCAGAGAATAATTTTTACATTGAACTTGGCTCTCCTTTTTCACATTTATGTTTTTGGTGGGATCTGTATAACCGTTTGAGCTTCATTGAGTTATAGAAGGGTCAAAAGTGGCACCAAGTGGTTCGTGTAACGTTAGACCCGCGCTGGCTAGCCGGTTCCTTTGCTTGAACTTGGCTTGACACGCTGCCGTGTGTCTAGATATTTGACAGATAAATGGCTTGGCTGGGCTGTGGAAGTGTATGAAGGAGTGTACATTTTTTCACGGTCAAGTACATAGTTTTAACCGTCGCGGCCTCGCCCGACACAGCTTGGAGCTTCGTGTAGTTAATTGAATTCCAAATCCAGGTTTCCACGCTGTGACAGATACAGTGTAGTACCTTTACAAAATGATTGATTTTATGCAAACATTGTCTTAAATACAAGTGCAAGACTGCTTCCGAACTAGATAGACTGCGTGACTGCTTGTCTGTATTGTTTCGACGTTCGTTACATTTAATTGATAAAGTATTAATAATTACGGTGCCGTGCACTTTCAAAAATACTTTAGTTATTTTAGAAGTCGGAGCCAGACGAAACAACAAAATAAACAAGTGGATATAACAGATACCTACCTATTTATTTAATCTCGAATCGAAATCAACCAAAACAACAAAATGATAAGAGATAACCAAACTATAATTGATATACTTACTTAATTAAATCATGTTGTCATCATGATTATGTTTATGCCTTCTAGTCTATAAAAATGTATATATAACTAAATATACCATATTTGTAGGTTTGTAAACGTATCTTGGCCGGCACTAAAAATACTTCAAAAATTACTAATTAGGTTGTGCGAATAAGGATCAATATTGTTATATAAGTAAGTACTTATATTGCTCTTTTCTATAAAGTATAAGATTAATAAATATTATTTCAAAGCTATTAGTTTCATTTTGGAAATAATAATATGCAGCAAAGTTTTGAAGTCTTTCATTAAAATGATGGTCAAATTTAGACCAGCGCAGCGCCAGCGGGCGAACACTATATATAAAATGTGATTACAATTTAGTCCCTAGTCAGCATTAAAATTTTATTAGCTCATTAGATAAGTGTATGACAATAATCTTGATTTACCAAATGTCAAGTAATTATCAGGTGCATGCCCGTACTGACGCACCCGGCATGAGTGTGTGTGGTGTGGGTACTAGAACTTATTTTGTGGTACTAGTGGGTGATGACCAGGCCCGGATTAATAAAGGCTCTCGACGAAAGATAAATTCCATTTTAGCAATGTTTCGTCGGACCTGGAAACTGTTGGAATCTCAAGACGTACTCCATGATTTCAAACATAATTATCATTCAAACACGAACATATTTAAAGTGTAACATGAAATAGATTTTAATTTATGCATTATCTATGTATTTCTTAACAACTGTATATTGTTGCATATCTACACAGGAACACATATTCAACTGTCACTCACATATACCTGCACATCAACATAGCTAAATATCTTTTAGTAATATCCTCAGTGTTCAGAAAAAGCTTCGGTACGTATTGGTCACCCTGGTCTTTGGGCAAATTTCTCATGCAAAAATGATATTGACTAATGTTGGGTTAGAACTAGATTCGATTAGAATAAACTGTGAATCGATTGCTGATTCAGCTAGTTGTAAACACATTTTCACACCAGAACATAATTTTAAATTTCTATCACTGAATATTAGAAGCCTATAGAAAAACATTGACACTTTACTAGTAGTCATCAAACAAATGTTTTTAAGTCCGGTTGTAAGGAGAATCCTTCTGATTACAGACCAGTTTCCGTTCTGCCAGCACTTAGTAAAATTTTTGAAAAACTGCTGTTTAATCAAATTTTAGGTCACTTTACTAAGCATAAGGTATTGCATGGTCATCAGTTCGGTTTCACGAAGGGAAGATCTAAATCCGATGCGGCAGCAACATTGCTGAGACACATTTATGGCGCATGGGAGGATTCTCAGGATGCGATTGGCATTTTTTGTGATCTATCCAAGGCTTTCGATTGCGTTGACCACCGTACACTACTTCTAAAACTTGACTACTACGGAATTCGTGGAACTGCTCATGATCTTGTTTTATCTTATTTATCAAATCGTCAACTAAAGGAAGGGATTACTGGCACAACATCCAAGGGCTCTTTAGTCGAAATGGGGGTACCCCAGGGTTCAATTTTAGGTCCATTTTTGTTTTTAGTCTATATAAATGACTTGCCATATGTTGTAAATGATCTCACAGATATTGTCTTGTTTGCTGATGATACATCATTAATTTTTAAAGTTGATAGAAAAGACAAAGATCTAACTAAAGTTGATTCATACTATGTCAATTGTTTGTGGGTGGTTTGCTACAAATAATCTATTACTAAATTCAAAGAAAACTAAATGCTTAAGGTTTTCTTTACCGAATGTAGCACAAGTAGATAGCCAAATAATAATAGATGGGAGCCATATTGATCTTGTTAATAAAACGGTATTTTTGGGTCTTACATTAGACAATAAATTGCAGTGGGGACCTCAGGTTGATACTCTAGCTGCTAAGTTAAGTTCGGGTGCATTTTGCTGTTAGGAAAATTAAACAATTGGCGAATGTTGAGACAGCCAAATTAGTTTATTTTGCATATTTTCATAGCCTCTTGTCCTATGGTATTTTATTTTGGGGAGCAGCAGCGGATATAGAAACAATATTTATTATACAAAAAAGATCAATTCGTGCAATTTACGGTATGGGTCCCCGTGAATCATTAAGAGATTTATTTAGGGAAATAAATATAATGACATTGCCTTCATTATATATTTATGAAAATATAATGTTTATACGTAGAAACATAGGAATGTTTGAGTCAAAATTGGATATCCATAATATACAAGACAAAGGGAGAAGTTAGTTGTTCCATATTTTAGACTAACTAAAGTGAACAAGTCATTTCTTGGTAATTGTGTTCGATTTTATAATAAAATACCGCTTTCAGTAACCAAAATGTCTGATCATAAATTTAAAAATTATATTAGGAAAGTTTTGAAAGAAAAAGCGTATTACAAGGTGCTTCATTATATTGAAGATAAAAATGTATGGAAATAGCTGCTCTCTGCACAGTGCACCTCTAATTTTCTTGTTTAAGTTGTAAGTAATTATTGTCATTTTCTATTTTGTAGTCTTGTTATTTCTTTTTTTTTTGTTTTTGAATGTTAGCTTTATTAAGTATTTTGTAATTGTTAAATATAAAAATATGTAAAATTGATATTATAAAATAGCCAAAAAGTCAGAATAGATAAAAAAGAATTTAATAAAATAAAAAAGAATGTAACCTTGCTGAGTTTCTTGCCGGTTCTTCTCAGTTGAAGGCTGACTTCCGAACCGGTAGTAGCTTCAGTAACTTTAAATTTGACCTTCATAAGCGCCTTCTGAGGGCCTAAACTGAATAAATGGTTTTGAATTTAGAAATTTTTTTTTGAATGGAAATATCTATTGATATCATAATCTTAACGGAGTGCTGGCTTTGCGACTCACTAATAATTCCGCAAATACCCGGGTATAACTTTTATAGAACCGAAAAACCGACAAATCAAAATGGTGGAGTAGTTGCATATGTAAAAGGCACCATGTGGAGCCCCACAGTTTTAGAGCCTTCTTTCAACGAAGTCGACTGTTTGAGCGTACATATTCCTAAAGTTATACACATTCTTGGGATATATCGCTCGCCATCTGTTAAACACTTAGATAATTTCTTCTCTTCTTTAGAAGCCTACATAGGTAAAATAAGTAGTACAGAACCGTTAGCTATTGCCGGGGACATAAATGTCAATATAATGGACACCTTAGACAATGCACAAAGCGTGGAATACCATTGTTTTATGGCTGAACATGGGTTTCTTCCTGCAATAACACAGCCCACTAGGAAAACATCATGTATTGACCACATTTATGTCAAAAATATGAGTAGTCGAGTAGTAGTCGGAGTTATCTGCCAATTTGATATAACTGATCATTATCCAGTATTGGCTGGTATGAACATTAATAAACCAAAACATAACCGACCAAATCGCCTCACTATCAAAAGAGACTTTGCCGCTATAAAAAAGATCTTGCAAGTGTCGACTGGTCCATCATTACTGATATCAATGATGTAATTAGAGCAAATGAGGTTTTCACAGAACTCTTATCATGTACTGTCAGCAAGCACTCGCAAGGAGTCATGTTAAGTAGAAACAGATATAATCTAAAGCCCAGGATAACTCCAGTACTCATGCGATGTATGCGGCAACGTGACCGTTTACACTTAAAAGCTAGAAATGATCCGGAAAATAAAATACATAAAATTACTTACACACGTTACCGAATTTTTTTTTTTTTTCTAGACTTATTACGAAAACTAAAAATGGAATATGAAGAAAGAGAACTTAACGCAAATAAAAATAATCCAAAAAAGCTTTGGAGATCAATTAAGGAAATTTGTAACTCAATATAATTTCGAACCCTCAAACTACTAATGTTACAGGGTAACCTGAACGCTCAACAATCAATAGATCAAACTAGTAATTACTTTACAAGTGTTGGCCAAAGACTAGCTGACCAAATTCTGTCTAAAATTAACAAGAGCGAATCGGATTTCGCGAACGCTGTAAGGGGGAGAAACACTCTAGCCGACTCATTCTTTATGACACCTATAAATTATGCTGAAGTCGAGAAAAGTATAATGGACTTACAAAATAATAAAGCTCCAGGTATTGACGGCTTAGGTAATTCTCTCATAAAACACATTAAAGATGAAGTTGTTGTACCACTTACATACATATTTAATTTAAGTCTTTCAAGTGGGACTTTCCCTCATGATTGGAAAATTGCAGTGGTTTCCCCGATTCACAAAAGTGGGCCGAACATCTCTGTGGATAACTACAGACCCATTTCTCTTTTGGGAACTTTCTCTAAATTACTTGAAAAACTAATGTATAAACGTCTTGTAAATTTCATTGTAAAATCTTGAATCCCGCAATTTGATATCTCCAAAACAATTTGGTTTCCGTAGCGGTAAAAGTACTGAAGACGCAGTCGCGCTACTTACGACTGTGGTATCATCACACATGGACAAAAAACAATGATGTGTTGCCATTTTTTTGGATCTGGCTAATGCTTTCGATACAGTACTACTATCACAGATACTAGCATACTTCTAAAAAAGCTGGAAGGAATGGGAATAAGGGGAATCGCGTTAAATTGGTTTAGCATTTATTTGACAGAGCGGAAACAGTGTGTAAGGATTGGCCAGACCATTAGCAACTTGTGATCCATTCCATTCGGTGTACCCCAAGGTAGTATCCTCGGGCCTACATTGTTTCTTCTCTACATAAACGACATTCATGACGTTCCGATAAGAAACGCGGAAATTTTGTGTCACGCTGATGATACTGCAATAATCTTTCACGGTCCTACAGTCCATGGCCTACGGTGTGCTCTTCTGCCGAGCAAGGTATGAAATTAATTTCTCAATAGCTGCAGCATAATCTTCTTACATTAAACACAAAAAAACTTCGTATTTGATTTTTTAAAATTAAAATTCACAGTGAGTTATGCAAGGAAGGGTGCTCATGTGTATCACTAACACTGTCAAAGGTTTAAAACTAAACTGTGTTAATACGAGGTTTGCGCAACGTTTCGGTGTTTTGTAAGAGTACACGTTTAAAATAAGGTCGTCAAATACTGTAACATTAAAGACAAAACAGTTACGGAAGCAAAAACCATTATAAAGAAATGGCTGGCTTCATTAACTTACGACTATACATACACACATACAAGGCTAATATGTACTTTAATAGGTATAAGTTAATATGTTTATGTCTTCTGAGCGGTTAAGTCTTATTTAAATAAATAATCGGAGTATTATTTCCTCGATACAGGCTTGCCTAGTTAGGAAACTAAAAGAAAATCTTTTTGATAGTTTAGATCTGCAAAACTCTTAATTATCATTGTATTACTGTTGAATTTTGTAATAACTGTGTGTTTTTGCTGAAATAAATATTATTATTTATTTTCATAGATTCTATAAAATATCAATAATCTTAGTCTATCTATATATATATACCAATGAATCCCTATGTCCCTTGGTCACGGCATCGCGCATGGACGGCTGGACCGATTACGCTAATTATTTTTTGTTGTGTTTGTTATTGTCACGAGCAGGTTCGTATGAGAGAAAAAAATTAGAAAGTTGGGTGGTAAATTAGAAAACTTAAGAAAACATAACGACCATATTAACATTTTTAATGTAACCTTACCGCTTTTGACAATATATATCCTAATTTCTAACTAATATTATAAATGCGAAAGTAACTCTGTCTGACTATCTGTCTGTCTCGCTTTCACGCCAAAACTACTAAACCGATTTAAATGAAATTTGGTATACAGATAGCCTAGAGCCTGAGGAAGGACATATGCTTACTTTTTAATGCGAAAAAAGGGTTGTTAAAAGTTGGATGAAAAGTTGTATGGAACCATCGTCATTTTTAGAGCTCGAAGCTTTAAACTTATTTTTTAAGCTGATGATTCGATATAAATAAATATGACATTCGAAGTTTGTAAAAGTTTAACCCACAAGGGTATACAATAATAATATGGAATAGGGGATAATAATAGGGAATGTTTTTTTATACGATTTTTGTCTGTTTTTGTGAATCATGCATGTGTTTTTGTTTATTTGGATCAATAAAAGCGGTTGAATAAATTTGGACCAATGTAAAGAAGTTATTTTCGTAGTATCTGTAATAGTTATCTAATACCTACCAACCAACCTTTTTTTTTTTTTTTTTTTTTTTTTTTTTTTTTTTTTTTTTTTTTTTTTTTTTTTTTTATACAGGGGAAATGCTTTGCGCATACCACCACGCCTTGGGGAAAGACGCGGTGGTTATGTGGGACTCCCATCCCGCAAACTCCCCCCCTCATATCAAAAATGAGAGGGGGCCCGGGAGGTTTACCCACTAAAACCCCTGTTTGCCGTCTGTGTCATTCTCCGCCGGGACAAGGGTACGCTCTTTCGAGCACTCGTCACTCGCCCGGCGGTGACCGGCATGACGCCACGTCTACTTACCGCGGGTGTTTCCACCCGCGGCTACGCCGTCATTCGCCACTCGAGTCACTGTGATTTTTTATAGAGGTTTTCTCCTCGCAGCCCAGGCCATGCATGACCCGGGCCCCCGGCCCCGATTGCTCGGGATTACGGGTTGGCAGACGGCTGGACATAAAAACCAACCGCCGCCCTTCCGTCCCCCCACACTGCCGCCGGATGCCGGACAGACGCAGCGCGGGTAAGACGCCCCCCTCCGCGGCGCGAGCCGCCCACCTCCCCTCACTGCGTGCCCGCGCTGCCGCCGAATGTCGGACAGACGCGGCGCGGGCACCAGTCACCCCCCATCACCGGCGCAAAGCGCCCTCCTCCTCACCTTTCACTGCGTGCCCGCGTCGCCGCCGAATGTCGGACAGACGCAGCGCGGGCACCAGTCGCCCTCATCTCCGGCGCGAAGCGCCCCTCCTCACCCCCGACTACGTGCCCACTGCCGCCGGACTCCGGACAGACGCAGCACGGGCACGAGTCCCCCTCTCCGGTGGCTAAAGCCACCCTCCATCGCGCTGTGCCGCGCTGCCGCCGAATATCGGACAGACGCAGCGCGGACACTAGTCGCCCCCTAGCGGCGGGCCTCAGCCGCTCCGACACCTACCACCATAGGTGCGGTGGCGCAATTGCGCCCCTCCCCCCGCGGCGCGAGCCGCTACGACCCCCGCCGGCAGCAGGTTTCCAGGTGCAGGGCACGGAGCTCCCCCTTTCGGGGTATCCGGTTGCAGAGCTGGCCTACCCCGCCTTGCGGGTTACGTCGCGGCCTCGCAGCCGCCTCTCCCGAGTGGCGCAGCCACTCCGCCGCTCCGATCCCCACCGGCAGCAGGTTTCCAGGTGCAGGGCACGGAGCTCCCCCTTTCGGGGTATCCGGTTGCAGAGCTGGCCTACCCCGCCTTGTGGGTTACGGTGCGGCTTCGCAGCCACCCCTCCCGAGTGGCGCAGCCACTCCGTCGCTCCGATCCCCACCGGCAGCAGGTTTCCAGGTGCAGAGCCAGGAGCTCCCCCTTTCGGGGTATCCGGTTGCAGAGCTGGCCTACCCCGCCTTGTGGGTTACGGTGCGACTTCGTAGCCGCCCCTCCCAGGCGGCGCTAACCGCTTCGACCCCCACCGGCAGCAGGTACCCAGTTGCAGGGCACGGAGCTCCCCCTTTCGGGGTATCCGGTTGCAGAGCTGAGGCTTCCCCGCCTTGTGGGTTACGTTGCGGCTTCGCACCGCCCCGCCCCGAGTGGCGCGAGCCACTTCGCCGCTTCGACCCCCGCTGGCAGCGGGACCCCGGATGCGTAGGGCTGATCCTGCCCCCCCCAGGGCTGGTTCTGCCCGCAGAGCCGGACGTCCCCGCCATTGCGGGTGAGGAGCAGTCGTCGCGGCTTTGCAGCCGCCCCTCCCGGTGTTGAGATTAGCCGCCGGCCCAAGTGTGGTGGCACTTGAAACCGACGTCGCCCACCCCACCTACCAACCAACCTTTTTTTTTTTTTTTTTTTTTTTTTTTTTTAGGAGGGGAAATGCTTTGCGCATACCACCGCGCCCGGGGAGACGCGGTGGTTATGTGGGACTCCCTCTCGCAAACTCCCCTTCTCAATTAAAATGAGAAGGGGCCCGAGAGGTATACCCACTAAAACCCCTCCGGTGTTCCTTCACACACCTAAGCGCCGAGGGTCGCGGGCACGAATTCAGCTTCCGCAACCCCCGGCTGGTGCTGGCCCGCCGCCGCGGGCCCCGTCTGGTCGAGGGGGGGGAGTGAGGTGTTAACTCCTCCCCCCCCGACTTCTCTGAGGGGCGCACGTGGAACACCACACGCGCCGCCACCTCGGGTCCTGATGTTGTAGTGGGGCGACGGACGTCCCCGAGTCAGTCGCCCCTGGACCCATTTAGGGGGGCTGGAAGAGGGCGTTGTCCGCCCTCCGCCGACGCCCGGTGCGTCTGCTGCGGATCGGGTGAGGAGTTGAGATCTCCCTCTCCCTTTCCGCAGCCTCCTTCTGCGCGATAACAGTTTCGCAGAAGGTGACCACTGCGTCCCAGGCCTCCTCACCGCCGACCATCGACTCGACCACGGCCGGCAGCGAGAGGTCCGGGCCTACTACGGCAACAAGGGCACGACGCGGCTCCTCCCAAGCGGCACACTCTGCCAGCGTGTGCCGCGCCGTGTCCTCCCGGCAATGGACGCAGTGGTGGCACCGGGCGTCCGGCTCCCTGTTTATGCGACACAGGTACTTCCCGAAGCAACCGTGCCCCGAGAGTACCTGCGTCGCCCGAAACGACAGGGAGCCGTGCCTCCTCCCGAGCCAGCGCTCGAGCACCGGCCGGACCGCCCCGACTATGTCGAGGCCGGCGGTAGGGCGTGAAAGCCTGTCCCGCCATTCCGCCACCAGGACCTCGCGGAGCTGAGACCGACGCAGCTCGACGTGACGCTGCATCGGTCGTTCGCCCCGCTCCGCCTCTTCCTCGCGCCACCGATACAGTGACGCGAGGACTTTCGCCTCTAGGTCCCAGGGCGGGGATCCGGCCAGTGCACAAGCCCCCTCGTAGGAGATCGTGCGATACCCCCATATGACTCTGACGGCCATCGCTCTCTGCGGTTTTCGCAGAACAGCGATCGAGCCGGCCGTCAGGTCGAGGGCCCAGATCGGGGCCCCGTACAGGGCCATGGATCGCACGATCCCCATGTAGAGCCGCCTACAGGCGGAGCTCGGGCCCCCCAGATTGGGAAGCAGCGTTGCGAGCGCGCCAGCCGCGCCCAACAGCTTGGGCGCCAGCCGCCGAAAGTGGGGTCCGAAGTCCCACCGGCTGTCGAGCACCAATCCCAGATATTTCATGGTGGGCTCGACAGCGATTCGGACCCCCCCGACCACGATGTGTGAGCCGGGCGGCGGCGCCCGCCGGGGGCCATGAAACACCATGGCCTCCGACTTGCTGAGGGCCACCTCCAGGCCTAGGCGACGGATGCGGCTCACCACCTGTGACGCCGCAGCCGTCGCCAGCAACGCTGCCTCCCTGTGCGAGCTCCCCCGGGCGGTGACCAGCGTGTCGTCCGCGTAACACGTCAGGTCCACCCCCGGGCCGAGCTCGCCTCTCAGCACCCAGTCGTAGCCGATGTTCCACAGGAGCGGCCCAAGAACCGAACCCTGTGGAACACCGCACGACATCGGGCGCTGGTGAATGCCATCACGTCCCGTGTATGTGACACACCTCTCGGAGAGATAAGCCCCAACGATGCGGCGGAGGTAGGGAGGCACTCTATGATACCTCAGTGCCTCCCGAATGCAACTCCAGGGCAGGGTGTTAAACGCGTTGGCGATGTCTAGAGAGACCGCCAACATCACCCCGCCCCGGGACACCGCTTCCTCCGCCAGGGCCCTTACTCGCGACACAGCGTGCACGGTGGAGCGCCCTTGCCGAAACCCGAACTGACTCCCGTCCAGGTCCGGCCCTTCCTGGCACAAGTGGCTGACGAGGCGGGCAGCGAGGACTCGCTCGAACAACTTGCCCACCTCGTCCAGCAGCACTATGGGCCGGTACGCGGACGGTGAGTCCGCAGGGCGCCCCGCCTTTCCGAGCAGGACCAGTCGACCAGACTTCCACAAACTGGGAAACTGGCCCCGCTCGAGGCACGCTGTGAAGAGCCCTCTCAGTTGGGGCTCTAGCTCCTTCAGAGCGAGGGCTAACACGCAGCCGTGGATCCCATCGGGCCCCGGAGCCACATTCTTAGCCCGGAGCCGGATCACGGCAGCCCCCAACTCTGGGTGTGTCACCTCAGGGACGCTGATGGCGTTCTCCTCCGTGGACTCTGCGGCCGAGGGCAATGCCATCTGCGGCGGAGTATGCTCGCCTCGTGCCGGGAAGAGGGCTGCTACCACCTCCTCCAGCAGCTCGGGTTGGAGACTCTCGGTGAGCGGGGGCGCCGCGGCCCGAAGTTGATTTCGGACCGTGCGATAGGGCCGCCCCCACGGATCTCCGTCTAGAGTCTCCAACATCTCCTCCCTGGCACGCGTTTTCGACTCGCAGATGGCCAGCCACAGAGTCCCCTTCGCCGCGCTGTACACCTCATACAGCGCGGCCTCTTCCTCCGGGACCCGTCGACGTCTCCTCCGGTATCGGGTGTACTGGCGCCTGACCGCCACGCACTCGACGCGCAACTGCGCGATCTCGGCGGTCCACCAGTACACCTGGCGCTTTGCGGACTGAGCGTGGACGCGGGGCATGGACGCGTCGCTGATTTGCGTCATCGCCCCGCGAAACCACAGCGCCTCCCGCTCGACGTCGACGGGTCCGTTCGACCCCCGGACCCAGGCCTGGACAATGGCGGCCTCCTCGAGTAGCTCCTTGTCGATGCGCTTGCGCGACCAGCGCGGACCGTCCGATAACCGGGTCGGCGGACGGCGGCCGCCCGTGGTCTGGGCGGAGACGTCGAAGCGGATATATCTATGATCCGACAACGTCTCCACCTCCACGGCGACACGCCAGCCCGAGACACGGCTCGCGACAGCGGGGCTAGCGAACGAAACGTCCACTATAGACCCGCCCCGCTGCCGCACGCATGTGTGTACCGAACCCCGGTTGAGGACGATCAAGCCCGTCGCGATCGCCCACTCCTCCAGCGCCTCACCCTTAGCATCGGTCACTGGGGATCCCCACGCCGAAGATTTGGCGTTGAGATCACCCAGCAACAGCACGGGGCGAGGGTGGAGTCGGCCCACGACGGCACCCAACTCGACAAGGAACACCTCGAAGTCGGCGAGGCTCTTGTTGGGCGAAAAATACGCCCCAACTGTGCCGATCCCATCCACAAGGGCGGCCACCCAGCCGTGACCTCGGGACGGATCGACCAGAGCCCCACCGATGATGGCCACCAAACCGTCAAGGTCTCCCACCCAGTTGTCCCTGGGGGGGACAAAATACGGCTCGGCGACCACCGCCGCACGAATCGACCACTCTGCCATGCTCTGGAGCAAGAGATCTTGAGCTCTGGCAGAGTGGTTGATATTGCCCTGGAGGAAATGGTATTGCGCCGTTATGCGCAATCCATCCCCTCCGCACCATCCCTAGGCCGGGGGTCGGCCGGAGGGCTGCCAGGCTGCGGGAGGGGTAAAGAGCCCCCGGCAGCTTTGGCAGCCCCTCTCCTCCTCTTCGGGGCGGGCGCAGCGCACGCCTTCCCGCCCGCCCTGTGCCCAGCGGGCTTCCCTGCAGCCGTACACAGGCTGCAGTTCGGCGCCGCCGAGCACTCCGCCGCCTTGTGGCCGGTCTGACCGCAGCGATAACATTGGTCGCTGCGGTCGACTTCGGCGGTGCACCGTGCCCGGACATGCCCCATGTCCAGGCAGCGGAAGCACCGCAAGGCCCTGGGCTGCAGCCCATCCCACCAATAGGCGCCCGGCGTCGGCGACTTTATTCGCCGCCGCCACCGGGCACCGCACCCATATCGCGCCGAGCCCTGACCGCCCGACGCGGATCTCGCCCGTCCGCACGTCTTCCGGCGGACAACCACCGGTGCGGGCGACGGCCGCCACGACCTCAGCCGGGGTCGTCGAGTCGTCCAGGCCATCGACACGCAGTTCAGCGGTCTTCATGGGCCTGGACACCCGAACGTCCTCCGGGTTGAGGACCTCCCTCAATTTGGCGGCCAACACGTCCGCCTTCTTCCCGCTGGCGTCACCGGACACCTCGAAAAGCCGCGCCCCCGTAATCGCCGGCCTCACCTTGAGGCCCGACGATATCCCAAGGTCGGGGAGCGCGACTTTTTCTTTGGCCTCTTTCAGGACCGCACTGTAGGTGATGCCCCTTTCGACGGCTCCGGGCTGCAGTGTGATAACTACAGCCGCGGAGCGTGGGGCCCTAGGCGGTCCTTTGGCCTTCTTCTTTTTCTTGCCCTTCGGTGCCGGTGGCGCACTAGCGGGTGCCGGTGGTGCCGCCTTCTTCTTTTTACGGCGGCCCCTCTTCACGACCGCCGTCCAGGTCTCTGCGGGAGACCCGGTCGCGGCCGCTGGGGGCGCGTTCGCCGGGGGTGCGGTTGCCGGGGGCGCGGCCGTCCGTGAAGCGGGCTTCTTGGCCTTTTTGCCGGCCTTCTTGGCTGGCCTGCCTGTTGTCTCTGCAGGACCCGGCCTCGCGGCCTCCTCCCCTCTTCTCCTGTCCGCAGCGAGCGGCGGACGGAGGGTCTGAGCAGGGAGGAGCCTGGACTCCAGGCCCTGCAGACGGGCATTCACCATGCCCCCACACTGCAACATGCAGACGCGGACGATCTTCTCGATCTCCGCGTCCGGTGTGGGGGCAGGACGCGACGGTGCGGCCGATGACGAGGCCGGCGGTGCTGGGGCGGCGACGGGAGCGGAACCGGTGGCGGCAGGACGCCTCTGCTGCCATTCCGCCCTCTGGGCGGCCAGCTCCCTCCTTAGCTCCTCGAGCTCGGATCGGAGACGGCTGTTCTCCTCCCACAGCTTCGCCGTCTCCTCCGAGCTCGTCCGGTTCAGGAGGACCCCGGCTGCCTCCTTTATTCCTTCAGCCGCCTCCTTCAGAGCCCGCGTGAACGTGCCCTTCAGGCTGCCAGATTTCGTGGCAACCTTCAGGACGACGTCCACGCCGTCCAAAACTTGGCGGCTGAGCGCCACCGCCGACAAACCCTCTCCGGCAGCCGCCTGAGCAGTGCGTCGCTCACGGGCCAGCCGGGCCATCTCGCTGACCTCGTCAGCCGCCAGCGCCTTCCGCTGCGCACGCTTTGCGGCATTCGCCTCCGCCCTGTTGCTTTCCAGCAACAGCGGAGACGCGCACGCAGCGGAGTCCTCACTCATCTCCCCTGAGTGACGGGAGCCGTTGTCGGTACTTTCTACCGGCAACGGCGACGGCGTGGGGGGCCGCAAGAAGCGGCCCCGCAGGTCACGTGTACCTCGACCTCGCCCCCTCTGTGCGGTCCCGACTTTCGGGGCCGACGAAAGGTCCTCCTCGCTGGAGGAGACCCCCACCGGCCCCAAAGCCCCGCTGCGCCGGCGCTTCCTCCAAAATTTGGAGGAAGCGCCCCCGCGCGTGTCCTGATCGGACCTTTGGTCCTTTTCAGGGCCTGAGCCTCCTTGGCTCCTGTTGCCGTCGTTTTCAACGACGGCAAGCGGCTGGCGTGCGTCGCACAGCCGCTCCAGGCTAACCCTCTAGCTCTTTGTGCGACGCACGCGGTTGACGGGGGTCGGCAGTATTCTGCCGACCCACGAGACAGTTGTTGCCCCCCCCAGATACGGTGGGGCAGCCTTCCGTAGAAGGGCGGGATTCTCCCTCCTTTGAAAGGAGGGTACCCGCCTGGGGTAGTTTTACAATTGCCTGTTTGTCCATTTTTTCCTTTTTAGGGGTGAGGTCCCCTCCGCTGCGCTAACGACCGGGTTCCCCCCCGGCCACTCATCCCCTCGGCACGCTAGACCTTGGGATTGGGGTTATTTATTATAGAGGTTTTCTTCCTCGCGGCCTTGCGGCCTCCGATCCCGTCTGGGATTGCGGATTGTCCGACGTCGGCAAAAGCCGAGTGCACCTGGCACATCGTCGCACGAAATGGTCTTGTTTTTTATAGAGGTTTCCATCCTCTTGTCCGGCGTCGGCAAAAGCCGAGTGCACTTGGCAAACGCACCGCACCCGCTGCATCCCCTGTTCCCTCTCATACAAAGAGGGATAGGAGCAGCGTCGCCCCCTCACTGGGGCCCACCTCGCCCCTCACTGGGGCCCACCTCACCTTTTAGCGGGTCTCGGCCCGACGGGGCCGGACGCACCGCTTGCCAACCCCCCAATATGGCCCAGTTCCCTTCACCGACCATCAAAGATGATCGGTGACTAGAACTGGGCCCTTCCCCGTGTGTTGAGATCAGCCGCCGGCCGCAAGTGTATTGTGGCACTTGAGACCGGCGTTGCCCAGGGTGCGCCACGTGGAGGCTCTCAACCTGCACCCCACCTACCAACCAACCTTTTTTTTTTTTTTTTTTTTTATGTGGGGAAATCCTCTGTTGGATACCCGGCGGCTCCGGGGGGAACGGCCGGGTTATGTCAGACTCCTACTGACTAAAACCCCACAGTGTTCCTATCTGTCGCTGCTGGCTGGGTATACGGGGGCGCCGAGGCATTCGTCCGCGTACCCAGCAGCGACGGCCTGGTGGAGGCCACGTCTCGTTAATGACGAAGACGTCTGCGGCAGTGAGGACCGGAGCTCTCGTCCTCACCACCTCGCCTTAAGTAGCGTGCGGGAACACACGCACTACTACCCGAGCCCGATCTTGCTGGGCGGCGGACTCCCCCGAGTCTGCCGCCCTTGGGCTCAAGTGGGGGGAAGGTGGCGTAAAAATGCCACCCTCCGGCGCCCGGTTCTCTTGCGGCGGATGGCCAGGGTGGTTGTTTCCTCCCTGTCCCTTTCCGCCGCCTCCTTTGCGAGCATTACAGTCTCGCAAAAGGAGTGGAGTGCGCCCCAGGACCTCTCGTTGTCGACTATAGCGCGGACCACGCACGGCAACGAGAGGTCATTCCCCACTACGGCGCAGAGCTCGCTGCGCTCGCTAGTCCAGGCTGTACATGCCTCCAGCGTGTGCTGGGCCTCCTCCTCGAGGCATCCATCACAGTGGTGGCACTCGGCGGTCGGCTCCCTTCCGGCTATGCGATACAGATACCTCCCGAAACAACCGTGTCCCGAGAGGATCTGCGTCAACCGGAAGGTCAGCGTGCCGTGTTTCCGCTCCAGCCACTCCTCCAACACTGGACGGATGGCCTCGATGGTCCTTAGACCTGCACTAGGCTGCTCAAGCCTGGACTTCCACTCTTGGATGGCGAGCGCACGCAACTCTGCTCTGCACCTTTCCACCTCGCGTGGTGCTGGCCTCTGGCCCTGGGCACCTACCAACCAACCTACGGCAACCCTATCGATTAGACGTCTAAATTTGAATCGTATTTTAAATTAATTAAAAATTTATATTAAACACAATATTTAATCGAAATTCAAAGCCAAAATCATTGTAAACCTAAATAAATTCATGTTAAAGTGTTGGTGACAAATTATCAATCCAATCATCGGAAAAATTCAACCAAACAACGGCTCGAAACGGACAAAATTTGAACGGAACGACTTAAAACCTGGGGAGTATTGTATTTATTTATGTTCATTTTTACACACAACATAGTATACATTAACCCTACTCACGGCTCAGATCTCTGAGCGACGTCCATTACTCAGTTTGGCACCTTAAAATCTCACCTTGTTTGACAAATTTGTGGAAGCAAAGTTGATGATAGAATAACTTGCCTCAGACACTTTAATACATAGTTTAACACTGTACACTGTACTAAACAATATACATATAATATTTGTATTTAAGTTGTAATAGCCCCTAGTTTAGTTTAATATCCCCTTTTATCATACCTACCTACCTACAAATAAAAGATAAAACAAACATTGAACCTGCTTCATTAATAGATAGCATATAGAATTTTAAATTGTTCACTTTCTCAGCTTTCTGTCCTTGCACTTCAGGGTCTGTGGATTCATGTCTGTTAACATGATGACTCGCAAGGCCTGTGCCCGTGATGTCGAGATCAAGCTCAGAAAGGCTTTAGAAGACCTTAAGGCCTCTCAACTTCTCTGTGACCGGCTAATTCAGGAACGTGAAGAAGGCGAGGAGGAAGTTAGAAATGTGAACAACAGAAATAGTCAGCTGAAGAAGGACCTGGCTGAGCTACACAACAACTACATGGAAGTCACTGATCAGCGCGACCACTTAGAGAAGGTGGTGGCTACATTCAATGAGTGTAGTACCACTTATGAGAAAACACTGACTCGGTTATCTGGTCTGGAGAGCAGCTTGGGTCAGGCGAAGGACAAAATTAACCGCCTGGAAACCGAAGCAAGTTGTCACCAAACCAACAATACATTGAGCCTCTATGATGAGCTGATTGGGAGTGATTTGTGTACTCAGCCGGCAAATTCTGAAGCAAATAGTGCAAAAGTTGAATTAAGAAGTCACAATAAAATTAAGAAATATTTAAAATTAAATAAATTTATTAGAAAAGTAAACTCAGTAGTTAAAAAACAAAAATCTTAATATATATAAATCTCGTGTCACAATGTTTGTCCTCAATGGACTCCTAAACCACTTAACCGATTATAATAAAATTCGCACACCATGTGCAGTTCGATCCAACTTGAGAGATAGGATAGTTTAAATCTCAAATTATAGTCGCAATTTTAATTTATTGCTAATTATTTGTCTGTTATTATTTGACAGTCACAATTATCTGTTAACTCCAAATGATTCTAAGAGATGTCGATACCTTTCGACTGGGTTGAGTAAGTCATCAATAGATGGCGCTGCTATGGTAAATCTACGAACGTGTCATATAAGCTACAATTCAATATCATGATTACCACGTGTTATTGAGGCTAATGTATAAATTAAATTTATTTTGTAGTAAACGAAATACCGTGAAATTCAATTATTTCTTCTTTTTTAATACGGCTGGACCGATTGGAATGTTTTTTTTTGTTTGCGTTTGGGTGGTGCCCTGGATGGTTTAGATTCACAATTGGACCCGGTAGGTGGCGCTGCGAGCGAATTCCTGCATTTTTGTATGGACTTATTTCGACAGAACGACGTCTGTCCGGGCAGCTAGTGTTTTTATAAAAATGTTGAATTGAGGAAAGAAAGGATTCAAATAATTAGAAATTTAAAAGATTGCAATAATAAATTAAATAATTGTCAAAAATTGTATGATACTGACACTCAGCGCTTGCTCTCAGACCTTGAGCACAAGGAGATCTGTCTTAGGGACTTAGTTTCTAGGTATGAAATTGCTCAAAAACAAATAAATGAGCATATATTGGCGGCAACACACCTGGTTGACTTATGTAAGTACAATGAGGACACATTAAGATCTCTGTCCCATAATCATATATGTGATTGTGACCCTTCACCAGCTGGGCCAGGTGAGTCGCTTCCAATATCACAAATGAATCAGACTGATGTTCGGGTCATGCAATTAGATCCAATCCTTGTCCTACAATCACAAAGACAATAGTTTTTTCGGATAAAATAGGATCTGACTTTGGCTCAATAATAAGTAACCAAATAACTGATTCAGTAATAAATTATTGTATGCCAGGAGCATCATACAAACAAATAATAGATAAGATTTTGCATACAAAGTTTGATGAAAATACCATAATAATAATTTTAATTGGCAATGTTATAAATATAAGTAAAAAAGACTTGATAAATAGTCTCAATTCTTTATCAAAATTAGAGGTAATGAAAATAATGTTATGTGCTTTCCCATACTCTTCCAACTATTCAGATATGGAGAATAATTATATTTGGCATTTAAATAACCATATGCATAATGTTACATGTCATAGTGCTAATTTTATTTATTTTGATACTAACAAGTTTGTTAGTAATTTGAAATTGAAACAGGATACCCTGTTTATTCCAAAAAAACTTAAGAAATTGATTGCATCACTTGTAGCATATTATATAAATAGGATAAGGGATAACACAGTAAGAACAAGTCATTTTAACATTAAATCTCAGAATAGTTCTTTAAACAAAAACTTTTGACAACAGAGAAGCTAAACAGTTCGACTTTTTTATTACATCAGAATATTAATCGCTTCTTTGGCAAAATTCTTGATATTCATTTATTATTAGATAAAATAAATATAGATATATTATGTTTTACAGAGACATGGTTGAAACCGGGCACTATGCTTTTTAATATTAAAAACTTTACAGTTGCCAGTATATTCAATAGATTATCTGCAGAAGGTAGCGGCACAATAATTCTTATAAATAATAATATTAAATTCAAGGATCGTAAAGATATTTGTAGCCTCTCTGTTGAGCGTGTTTGTGAGGTGTCTTGTGCAGAGTTGCAGAACTATATTATTGTTTGTGTTTATAGGCCACCGGCATCAAATTTTTTATTGTTTACGTCTATAATGGAAGAGATTCTTCGTAAGTTATTTAATAATTCTAACAAGTCAATAGTTGTATGTGGCGACTTTAATGTAGATACTCTTAGTAATTCATCTGAAAGTCGGAATTTTGTTGCCTTATTCAAATCGTTCAACTTAGATTTATTGTTTAGTGAGTCAACAAGATCTACAGCCACTTCGGCTACTTGTATTGATAATATATTAACTAATAGTAGTATACTAGGGAAATCGATTATTAGTGGTGTTCGCTCGGATCATAAGGCTCAATTAATAGAATTGCCATTTAAAAGACAAGTATTTAAAGTAACGAAAGTAATTAGACCTACTACTAAGGCAAGATTAGACACCTTTAAGAATAATTTAGAGCTGAAACTCTGTAATACAATATATCATAGTGATGAGCCCAATGTCTTGTATAAAGGTTTATTGTCTGGGATTTGCGATAATTTTAATAGAGCCTGTCCTACTAAAATAGTGAAGGTAAATAGTAAAATGGGATTTAGTGACTGGGCTACAAAAGGTATTCGTAAGAGCAGGGATAGGTTGTATGAACTTTATCATTTAAAATCTCTAACTCAGGACGAAGAATTTCATAAATATGTTAGAAAATTTTCAAAGACTTTCAAGTTAGTGTGTAATCAAGCTAAATCTTACTTTATATGTAATAAAATAGGTAATGCTAATAACAAAATAAAGACAGTCTGGAATGTTATTAATACGGAAACTGGTAAAATTAGAAATAATAATGAACAGGTAACTCTTAAAATTAATGAAAAAATTCTAACAAATAATTTAGATGTAGCCTGTGCTTTTGAAAACTTCTTCACGAGTATACCTGGTAAAACTACTAAAAGCCTTAAATCATGTCCTATAGCAGCGGAATCTTTACTCAAGCAGCATATTCATAATACATTTCCAAGTTTTAAATTTGACCATATTAATGCTAGCGATATCATAATAACTTTTAATTCTCTCAATATGAAAAGTACTGAAGATTTATGGGGCTTATCAGTAACAATCGTAAAATCAATAATAACAGTGATTGCACCTGTTTTGTCAAATATTTTTAATGAATGCATTGATCAGGGTTGTTTTCCTGATTTAATGAAATATAGTAAAATAGTACCTATTTTCAAGTCCGGTTGTAGGGAGAATCCATCTGATTACAGACCAGTTTCCGTTCTGCCAGCACTTAGTAAAATCTTTGAAAAATTGCTGCTTAATCAAATGTCAAGTCACTTTACTAAGCATAAGGTATTGCATGGTCATCAGTTCGGTTTCACGAAGGGAAGATCTACATCCGATGCGGCAGCAACATTGCTGAGGCACATTTATGGCGCATGGGAGGATTCACAGGATGCGATTGGCATTTTTTGTGATCTGTCCAAGGCATTCGATTGCGTTGACCACCGTACGCTACTACTAAAACTTGACTTCTACGGAATTCGTGGAACTGCTCATGATCTTGTTTTATCTTATTTATCAAATCGCCAGCAAAAGGTAGGGATTACCGGCACAACATCCAAGGGCTCTTTAGTCGAAATGGGGGTACCCCAGGGTTCAATTTTAGGTCCATTTTTGTTTTTAGTATATATAAATGATTTGCCATATGTTGTAAATGACCTCACAGATATTGTCTTGTTTGCTGATGATACATCATTAATTTTTAAAGTTAATAGAAAAGACAAAGATCTAACTAAAGTTAATCATACTATGTCAATTGTCTGTGGGTGGTTTGCTACAAATAATCTATTACTAAATTCAAAGAAAACTAAATGCTTAAGGTTTTCTTTACCAAATGTAGCACAAGTAGATAGCCAAATAATAATAGATGGGAGCCATATTGATCTTGTAAATAAAACGGTATTTTTGGGTCTTACATTAGACAATAAATTGCAATGGGGACCTCAGGTTGATACTCTAGCTGCTAAATTAAGTTCGGCTGCTTTTGCTGTTAGGAAAATTAAACAATTGACGAATGTTGAGACGGCCAAATTAGTTTATTTTGCATATTTTCATAGCCTCTTGTCCTATGGTATTTTGTTTTGGGGAGCAGCAGCGGATATAGAATCTATATTTATTATACAAAAAAGAGCAATTCGTGCAATTTACAGTATGGGTCCCCGTGAATCATTAAGAGATTTATTTAGGGAAATAAATATAATGACATTACCTTCACTATATATTTATGAAAATATAATGTTTATACGTAGAAACATAGGAATGTTTGAGTCAAAATTAGATATTCATAGTATAAATACAAGACAAAGGGAGAAGTTAGTTGTTCCATACTTTAGACTAACTAAAGTTAACAAGTCATTTCTTGGTAATTGTGTTCGATTTTATAATAAGATACCGCTTTCAATAACCAAAATGTCTGATCATAAATTTAAAAATTATATTAGGAAAGTTTTGAAAGAAAAAGCGTATTACAAGGTAGTTCATTATATTGAAGATAAAAATGTATGGAAATAGCTGCTCTCTGCACAGTGCACCTCTAAATCTCTTGTTTAAGTTGTAAGTACCTAATTATTGTTATTTTCTATTTTGTAGTCTTGTCATATATTTTTTTTTTGTTTTGTTTTTATTAATGTTACCTATAATAAGTATTTTGTAATTGTTAAATATAAAATTATGTAAAATTGAAATTATAAAATAGCCAAAAAGTCAGAATAGATAAAAATTTATATAACAAATAAAAAAGAATGTAACCTTGCTGAGTTTCTTGCCGGTTCTTCTCAGTTAAAGGCTGACTTCCGAACCGGTTGTAGCTTCAGTAACTTTAAATTTGACCTTCATAAGTGCCCTCCGAAGGCCTAAACTGAATAAATGGTTTTGAATTTTGAATTTTGAATAACATATTCTTTAATTGTATAGTTTAAGGTCAAAGGTCCGCTATTCTTTACGGTCCGTAAAGAATATTCCATTAATAAAGGTATTTTAGAGGTACCTATATTTTTTTTATTTACGCTAATATTATAAAGAGGAAAGATTTGTATTTTATATGTAACGAATAAACTCAAAAACTATTGGTCCGATTTCAAAAATACTTTTGCCGTTAGAAAGCTACATTATCACAGAATTACATAGGCTATACCTATCATATTTTCAAAAAATTAGGGATCCCTACTAAATCTCCAATAATGTAACATCCCTCGGGAACGCGGATGAAACCGCGGGGGACAGCTAGTGCCTCATAATGTAGCCTTATGGTGTTTGACATAAATGTCAGTCGTTTGACAATATCGGTTAAAATAGAGGCATGCGTCGGAATAATATTGATAAAATAATTAATTTATCATTAGGTACTTAGTGCATATTTCACAGTCGATACAATCGGAATATTTATGAAAAATTTTACACTTAGGTTTTGAGAAGTGTGTGTTCATCACAGTTAGTTCAGAGCGATCACGGCTCATATTAAAAGTTCAATTGTTGTGTATCTTAAAGCATTCGATTCATAAATACTATGTTTTTGTTTAGTTCGAATTCAATATTCATAGTTAAAACAGGAAGACGACTGTCGGGTCAGCTATCGAATATAATAGTTGTAGTATGATACATTTGTCATGCATAGTTTATAATATGGGAAGTAAATATGCCAACACAACGTTTGCCGGGCAGCTAGTAATAAGTAAAGATAAGCTAAATGTTGGCAAAGATGAGTTTGCAGTATTATTAGGCCACTTACTGCTACAGCTGACTTAACTCGGGCGCGTTCAAATATTACGGAAGCGGATACTATCCGCTTTGAATTCATAATGTAAAAAAGCAATCACTTAGCTTATGAAAAAATCATACATAACTATGCAGCAGCGAATACTCAATCATATCCTAAAAGTTTGTTGACGGTAAGTCGGGATATACGACATTAAACCAGAAAGCTGGGCAGGCAGTCGCGCTGGTAAGCTTTTTATTAGGTTGTGTAGCTTATCATGGCATTTAGCAAAAACGGAACCTATCAAATTAATTTAATAAACCCACCATGTCCGCCAGTCCGTCCGTCTGTGACAGACGTTCAACTCGGTGACTAAGAATCGGACCGCGCCGTGTGCCCGGCGTGTCACACACCCGCCAAACCACAAATAGAAACCTTGAGATTTACACTGTGGTAGTATTAGTATTATTTGTTAAATTGAATCGGATCGAAACGATGCAGAGATATTATGTTTGTTCCTTATTAGTATCACGGCGAGACAGAATATTTATCGTTGTAGTATAGTATGACTTGCTCAATATTAGAATACAGCTGATAAACATTAAAAGGAAAGGCAGATATCGTAGTGATCAAATTTAACTGATTTCATAGCACACAGCGTGAGGGCACTATCAGGCACCTGCCGGCGACAAGCGGCGCACGGCGACACCGACAGTATCTCTCGAGCTGTCAGACGCACCGGTCATAATGAGCTTCGCGAACAAGGTGGTGATAGTGACGGGCGCGAGCTCCGGCATCGGCGCGGCCACCGCCGAGCTGTTCGCCAAGGAAGGCGCCGCCGTGGTGCTGGTCGCCCGCAACCGGGACAAGCTGGCCGCCGTGGCCGCGCGCTGCCAGCGAGCCGGCGCCGGCAGCGCACCGCTCGTGGTGCGCGCGGACGTCGCCGACGACGACGATGTCAGGTCCATCATCCAGAAGACCATCGACGCTTACGGGAAGATCGACGTCCTCGTGAACAACGCCGGAATACTGAGATTTTGCAGTATCAATAGCGGCAACCTACTGGAAACTTACGATCTAGTACTGAACACGAACCTGCGCTCGGTGGTGCACCTGACCAACCTGGCGGTGCCTCACCTCGTCGAGACGAAGGGCAACATCGTGAACGTGTCCAGCTCGATCAGCGTCAAGTCGGTGCCGTTCTACTCGACGTACGGCGCGTCGAAGGCGGCGCTGGACTACTTCACGCGCAGCACGGCCGTGGAGCTGGCAGCGGCCGGCGTGCGCGCCAACATCGTCAGTCCGGGGCCCGTCAAGACCGATATTCTCGAGAACTCGGGCCAGCAGCTGCCCACGTCGGACGACGGCTCCAGCTTTAAGATCCCGCTCGGCCGGACGAGCGAGCCGGAGGAGATCGCCGACCTCATCCTGTTCCTGGCGAGCGACAAAGCCAAGGGCATCACTGGCTCCAATTATGTTTCCGATAATGGAATGAATTTGATGTAAATAAGTAGAGGTATTCCATTAAATATGCTATAGAGTCACAACTGCTAAGTTATATAAATAAATAAATAAATAAATTTAAATCTATAATTATTCTGGTTTTTTTTTGTAACATAATTATTATCGCTGAATCTCGTTCGCTCGGTGGAGGCTGAGCGCGAAGGCATGATTGCTGACAACAATTGCTGTCATCCCGATAATTTCATAAAAACTCGTATCACGACTTACTTACTATCAGACCCTTGCATTCCCTATACCTACAAATCAAAGAAACTATACGTAGATAACTTAATTTTAGGAATCAGTGCATTGAAAATTTATTCGTAGACTTCAATTAAATTGTAAGTACAGATTAACCACTCGACGCAAATTAGAGATGGTTATGACATCAAAACAATCGGTACTATAGTTTTTACCTTGTACGACATCGACACTTTAGGTAATTGAATGATGCTCAAGGTCAGGGCTCTCAATATATTTCTACGACAGGTTTTGAAAATGAGCGGCCAACTATGTAGGTCCATTATTAAATCATTGCTTTACATTAGAGACCGGATTTTATGGGATTCTGGGAATGGATATTTGCTTAGACATATGTACCTATAATAAAGTCGAGTCGCACTCTGTGACTTCATATTATAGTCCTAAGATTAAGGGCTATATATAACCTAATGCGCACAGGGGGGCCTCCAATAAAATAAAGACAATAGGAAAAAGTGTACGTTAAAAACGCACCGAAATATATTATAGTAATTTGTTCCGGATGGTACACTTGTTCTTACCGAGGGCTCGCTACTGGTACTTTTTGTAGAATTATTTCTACCCTTAGGGTTAGGTGCGTTCCCCATTACCGAGTGGTACCTACACTTAACCCTACCCCTACTGCTAGCGAGCTATCCCTACTAGTTGGGGTAAGTGCGTGTTTACAGGCTCATGAGACTTAACAAGTTCACGTATTATTTTCTTAAATAAATAGAAATATCAATGATAGATTTTTTACAATCTTTTTTTTTGTACAAAAAATGAATTAAAAATATGTATATTTTTTATACCATACATTTGCAACGCTAGCGGCATCGCCAACGCGTTGCTGACCCTGAGACCTGAAGTTGTTAAGTCTCATGTGCCTATAAATGTGCACTTATCCCTACCAGTAGGGATAGCTCGGTAGGGTAAAGTGTACCACTCGGTAAGGGGAAGTGCACCTATCCCTACCGGTACAAATAATTCTACAAAAAGTGCACGTATCCCTGCCAGTAGGGATAGCTCGGAAGGGATAAGTGTACCACCCGATTTGTTCTAACTGAATGTATACTGATGCTTTTATGGTAATGAATTAATTTCTCACAAGGATTTATAAATTCACTTACTTACAGAGAACTATAAAATTCGAATTCACTAATTAACATAAAGTGAACTACTTATAACTAGATAGAAAATAAATCGGTGAAATCCAATTTGTAAGCTAAGACTGGCTTAAACACTACAAGTGGGTGATTTAAATAAGACAAAAATCAATATTTGAAATTATTTATTTCGATTTAAAGAAACTATAAGATTTTGTTGCATATGACCTTGTATATACGACCTTTTGAAGATTCATATCAGCTAGTTATCATCATTGCAGTATTTTAAACACACAATACACTTCCGAAAGGAATCTACCCATAAGTATAATAAATAATACGATATTCCACTAGTAGTATGCAGTACCTATGTACATCGTCTTAGAATCGACACAAAAACCAATTGGTTATAAAAATTATAACACTAAAAGATTAGGGACAGGTTGAATATTGTAGAAGCGGCCGGCTCTCGCTCCGCAGTCGCAGTAACAGGTCACTTGAGTAGCACGCCGTTGTCGGAGAGGTAGCAGGAGCCGGTGACGCCGCGAGCCGAGTCGCCGGCGAGGAACAGCACCAGGTCCGCGATCTCTTGCGATTCGCCCATTCGGCCGAGCGGCGTCGACCAGTCGCCCTCGAAGGGCAGCGTCTGGCCCGAGTTCTCCATGATGTCGGTGAGCACGGGGCCCGGGTTGACGGCGTTCACCCTCACGCCGGAGGCCGCCAGCTCCAGCGCCGCGCTCCGCGTGAAGTGGTCCAGCGCCGCCTTAGAGATGCCGTACATCGACAGGTGCGACGCGGGCTTCCCGCTTATCACGCTCGATATATTCACTATGTTTCCTTTCGATTTGACGAGGTGGGGCGCCGCCATCTCGGTCAAAAGTACCACCGCGCGGATGTTAGTTTTCATGATCTCCTCGTAGGTCTCTATCAAGTTCCCCTGCAAAATGCTGCCAAATCTGACTATGCCAGCGTTGTTCACGAGGACGTCGATCTTCCCGTAAGCGTCGATGGTCTTCTGGATGATGGACCTGACATCGTCGTCGTCGGCGACGTCCGCGCGCACCACGAGCGGTGCGCTGCCGGCGCCGGCTCGCTGGCAGCGCGCGGCCACGGCGGCCAGCTTGTCCCGGTTGCGGGCGACCAGCACCACGGCGGCGCCTTCCTTGGCGAACAGCTCGGCGGTGGCCGCGCCGATGCCGGAGCTCGCGCCCGTCACTATCACCACCTTGTTCGCGAAACTCATGGGTAGGTTGTCTCTTCTGCTTGAATGAATGCTAGACACAGTGAAAATTGTTACTCTAAGTACTTATATTTAAACCATTCTTGCGATAAGACAGGTAAACAAGATAGCATATTGTACCTATAATTATAGTTATGATTGTGTTTGCTAATCTGTGTCTAATGTAGTTATAATTGTGTAAGTGTTTAATGTTTGTTTGTTTGCGTTTCAACGTCCATTTTATAGCATGACTTGTTAGTAGATAATTAGGAACGAGACTTTAATGAAATTTTAATAGCAGACACGTTGGCAGCTATACAAGAAAGGTAATTAAAAACTTGCGAAAACTTCGATTTACCCATTAAACTATTGCTACGTGGGTATAAACTTAGCAACAACAATTAGTATACAATAGGTAGGTAACTACTACTAGTCTAGTCGCGGCTACTTCTTATCTGCAGCGCGCGAGGTTTAGTCGCATACTATGTAGCTACTTTGATTTACTAGACTGCAGCTTTAGATAATGCCCAGCCCAGTTTCCCCGCTTCATAATCGGGGCCCTGATACCCCTAAACCCACCGGATGTGCATATTTTCAGTACAGCCAATTACTTAACAGCGGCCATGGAAAAATAGACGGATTCCGTATGTTAACATTTCATGAAAACAAAACCTACCTACATTCTAGTGCTTTAATTAGTTCTCTAAACGGCACTCTAATTGCTTGAAACTCCTACGTCAAAAGATATACAAACTTATACAAGAAAAAAGTTTTGCTATAAACTTATAGTTAGGCGTTTATTTACAAATACGGATTGCTTTTGGTAAATAATGTTATTATTATTAAATTATACGCGAATGGAACCCTGGCACAGCTGGTATTGAAATAAAATCAAAACAATGGCATCTCTTCATTCATTAGTTTTTATAGGTCAGTAGGTCATTCATTTGTTACTATGAAGCTAAAGTGATAAATCGATATTATTGTTAAATCTTACGTACATTTTCTAAGAGTGTAGCTTGAGCAGACAACGCGTTATGGTTTCTCGCCCACCCCAAATACCACCTTACAGTCAAAACGTTTCTTATCGAATCAAGTATTGTCGTGTAGAATCGATTGTCACTTTTTTTGTGCGCGACTGTTAAGTACCGTTTCTTTCCAGATTTCCAAACATTTGATTAAGACAATCAAAGAAAGCAACGTTATAAGACGTATTGTAAAATGTATAATATTTTAAATAATACTGATAATTTCCCCCTTTTTCGTGAATGGTACGTCATATTATCGTCGTACCTATATTCTACTTGTCTAACCAAAAAAAAAAATTAAACTACTATTAATTATTTGATTATGTGACATAAATTCTTAGAATAATAAAAACAAACCGTATACTCGTATAATAATGCTAGTGAGAAATTTCAATACATACATGCCTAGGGCAGTTGTTTAGCAATGACCTTTATGATCAGACATTTTGATTATCGAAAGCGGTATTTTATTAAAAAATCGAACACAATTACCAAGAAAGGCCTTGTTAACTTTAGTTAGTCTAAAATATTGTATAACTTACCATTGTTGTTTTTACTCCAAGTTTCATGTTTCTACGTATAAACATATTTTCATAAATCTTTAGTATAGGTAATGTTAATATATATATTTCCCTAATTAAATCTCTTAGTTATCCACGAGAACCCACTAAGGCCGGGCGCGCACTAGGCAGCCAGGCTGCGGCAGCCAGTAAAACATATGACGTTGTATAGGAGCCCGCGCACTAGGCAGCCACGAAATCTCGGCTGCAGCAGCCAATAAAACGCGCCTGTTTGCACGGCAGCCAGCTGGCTGCGCGCAGCCAGAACGTGTGTAGGCGAATGTATGTGGCTGCAGTCAGTCTCCGCGCACTAGTTGTAGCAGCCAGACGTATTTTGCGTTCCGAACTTTGACAAGATGACTTTCGATACAGAGAAATTTATTCGGGAAATTGAAAGCCGTAAAGCAATTTGGGATATAACATCGGAAGAATACAGTGATCGGGATTTAAAGAAAAGAAGATGGGAAGAAATCACGAACGAAATGTGCTCGGAAAGTTTATCAGAAAATGAAAAACAAGAATTTGGTAAGCATGTATTTTTATTATCTGGATTATACAGTATAATACAGTATATTCTGCAACACCAATCAATATTTTTGTAAAGTATCGCAGAATAACTATGATTGTTCTTTTTTGGTACTAAACTAGGTATTTTCACTTCAAAGTTTTATTTAGATAAATAGGTAGGCACTACTCTAATGCATGTCTGTTTTGCCATTCTAACGGATTTACATTCATAAAATAATCCGCAAATAAATCCCTATAGGATGCTGATGATCGGCTTCCTCTATTTGTGGGTCCACTGGTTATTTCCAATTCTGGTGGAACGTACAGTGTGTCTTGAAACCTATACCCGTCTCTTTCGCGCACGTAGTTATGTAAGACACAGCAAGTTTGTACTATGGCTATTGCAAGTTCCTGTCGGACATCTAGTGGGCGGTGAAAGATTCTCCATTTGTTGGCTAATATCCCAAACGTGCATTCTATGTACCGCCTGGCCCGAGACAGTCTATAGTTGAAGATTCTTTTCTCCGCTGTTAAACTCCTACCTCCATAAGGTCTCATTAAATTTTCACATAAGCCATATGCCTCATCCCCCACTATGACGTATGGCATTGGTACTCCATTATTTGATATGGGGCGCTTCTCCGGAATTTGTATATCTTTGTTGACAAGTTTTTGATACAAAATGGTTTTTTTATATATCGATGAGTCACTACATTTTCCAAAAGCCCCAACATCTATATATGTTAACTTGTAATTTGCATCGCATACAGCAAGTAAAACGATGGAAAAATAATTTTTATAATTATAGTACAGTGACCCTGAATCGCTGGGTTTTATCACTCTTATATGCTTGCCATCGATGGCACCAACGCAATTGGGATAGTTTGCATTTTCATTGAAACCTTTTGCTATTTCAAGCCACCTCTCTTCATTTAATTCTGGAAACGATGACTGTCTCATATTCTCCCAAATCGCCATGCAAACTTCATGTATGATATCTCGGACAGTTGTATGTCCAATCCGATAATTATGACTCAATTCCATTAAAGAACATCCTGTAGCAAGATATCTGTAACAAAGAAAAAATATAATTTTCAGGTAAATCTCTACAGAGCAAGTGGAAGAACAGCAGGGAAGTAAAACACAAAGCTGGTATTAAAAGTGGATCAGCAGCTTCGCGTAAGAGTCCATACATATTTCGAACAACTTCATTTTCTTCGGCCTACCGTGGTAATTAATGAAACTCAAAATAGCATGGAAGAAACACACTGCCGAAACCAACACTAACAGCGGTAGTACTCAAGGTGAACGATCTGTTTCCAAAAAGAAGAAGACAAGTGACGACGATAATTTGGTGCAGGTATTAAGGGAAAGTATTGTAATGAGAGAAGAGCGTGAAAGACAGCAAGAGTCTGATTCAGATAGACTGTTTATACTTTCACTTCTAGATGATTTTAAATACATCCCGAGACATCGTAAGCTTTCTACAAAAATGGAGTTAATTGAAGTTATAAAAAGAGCTCAAATGGAAACTCACGATTCAGAATTTAGTCCGTTTCGCCAACGTTATGTTGATTATGAACCAGGGACATCGGCCGCCAGATCATATAGACGACAAACATCGTTCAGTGGACAATATCGCCAAGGTCGAGGATACTCGACTGAATATGGACCGGAAACCACAAACAGTGGGCAGCATCGCTATGGATACTCGACACACTCGAATTATAGACCAGAAGCCTCGACCACTGAAGACCGCCGTGGGTATTCTACGGCTGTTCCAGACAGGCAAGACAATACTGTTTATACTGATGCGTTATCACCAACTGACACAAATGCAACAGATGTGTCTCAGGGTTCTGAATTACTAGAATTATTTACTACACAGGACAACTTGAACTAGCTAATTCATTACCATACATGTAAGAAATAAATAATAAATGTTAAGACTAATTAACAATATCTTTCATTTTCGTACTCACCTCAAAGTTACCACCAGTTTTTCTTCAGGTTTTATACAAGCTCGCATAGGAGTATCAATGCCCTTGATTGAATTTCGTATTTTTTCCAAAAGGTTATCAAACGATTGCACTGACATCCTCGTGTAGTTAAAAAACCGGTCTGGGAATGCGCGAATATCTTTGAAATAGGTTTGTAATAAGCCTTTTGAGTGTCTTTCTAGAAAAAGAGGATGAATCCAGTGTCTTTTCTTTGTTTTGCGTTTTTTACGAGATAGGTAAGCAATAATAACAAGTTCTTCCACGTCCATATTGCTCGACGGAAGGATCTAGACTAGTCGTTGATTGGCTGTTATAACTGGCTGCGCAAATATTCTGCCTGCCGCAGCCTGGCTGCCTAGTGCGCGGGAGCCCTTATACTATAAATAGCAGTTTGCTCTTTGTTGTATAAAAATTGTTTCTATGTCTGCTGCTGCTCTCCAAAGTATTTGTTATGCTTTTACGTTGCTATACGAATGCATTTACTTATACGCTATTACACATTTTAGAAGCGAGTATATATGAATCTGCTTATGTTAGCTCCATCTTGAACTTAAAGGTGGTTGTACTAGTTCTTGGCAATAGATGTCGCTATTGAGGCATAGAAATAATAGAACATATAATGTGCACGTTCATAAAAATCCTGTATTACTGGAGTCAAAACTCAAAAGTATTAGAATCCTTTAACATTTCTGTTGAGGTTAACCTATCTACCAGCTTGTAGCGAAGTCCGTGGATGCAGGCAGGTCAGGACCATCAACGAGGTGGAAATCCATGAGGAGGTCTATGGCTGTATCAGCAGTGGACATCCGTGGGCTATAATAATGATTTCTCTACTAGCTGCAGCGGGGCAATTGTGCCAAAAGTCAAAGTTGGTTATGAAGCAGTACCCTTACAATTCCGTCCTGTTGTCTATCAGGATGTGATAGTATTTTATTCATACACGAACTGTAATCGGCTAATATACCTAGTAAAATTTGGAAGGTAAGCATATTCACATGATAATATAATACTTTCCTAATAATTACTATTCATTAAAACTGATTTAGTTATTCAGATGAAGCAAGTTATAGCTTTATTTGATATCCCAACAATCCACCTGACCTAGAGAATAATATTACCAAGGAGATTCAAGTAATTCACTAGCACTTAGTTCTAAAATAATTACATGTCCATAGGTAGGTTTCCGCCAGCTATTAGTGCTTGTATCAAGTCAGAAAAGGCTAAATCAAGAATATTTTTCTATAACTTTAATATAAAATCAAACAAAGATAAAAATTGTCAACAAATATATTTCATAGAAACATAAATGCTGTCATGTTACGCTTACACCATAAAATGGAATATAACGACCAGCGCCGCGTACTATAAAAGAGTGCTTAGTCAAAGAGACCGAAGCCCATGTCCTCATCTTCTGATTCAGTCTCTTCTTTCTTGGCTTCCTTCTCCTCTGCAAGTAAACATTAGAGCATTAAGGACAATTCTTAAATATATACATACAACAAAATTTTACTAATAATAAATCAGTATTGAGTTGTTTACAGCACTGTATCATCAGTCGAAAGATGGTGTGTGTTGATAATCATCATAATAAACTTGGCACTGTATAATATACAATCTTGTAATTGTGCAATCCAATAGCCATACACAAATAATGATATATCTCTAACCTTTCTTTTCTTCAGCAGCGGCAGCAGCAGGTGCAGCAGCAGCTGCAGCGGGAGCGGCTCCACCAGCAGGCATGGAAGATAGCTTCTCACGACCTACACAGTTTACATACATTACACTATATGATAATGTTCACAGATGGAGCACGGCGACTAGAGCTTCACAGCATGTTCAGTGAGGATAGGTACAGCAATGTCGTTCAGACGAAAGATGGTGTTGTTAGATGTATCATCATGAAAGTTCAAGTTTAAATATTTAAGAATTAGGTATAAAAAATGATTTCTCAATAATACTATAATAATACCTTAAACAAATCATTTTAAATTTTATTAAAAAGGAAGGCAGAACCTAATTTTGAATATCATTTCAAATGTAAGATATTCAGCATTTTTTTTATTTTATTATTTAAACAGCTTTATCAGTAAGGCCTTAAACTCACACAAAATGCTACCAAGCTGCTAGTAACTAAGCAAAGTAATTTTTTACATTTAACTCCTAAACAATTAAATTAATATATTTAAATTGCATTTAAAACTTACCCTTAGTAATGAGCTCTTCAACGTCCTTGCCGTTGAGCTCAGCGATGACCTTCTTGAGCTTGTCTCCGTCAGCTTCAATGCCCACGGAGCTCAGGATCTTCTCCAGGTCTGCGGCTGCAGGCGACGCCTTGCCCCCCAACACTGCCAGTAGGTACGCGGCCACGTAACGCATTCTGGAATATCACAACATTATTGTAGGTTATATAGGCACTTAGTATTCACTGGAACATGGTTAGTTATTTGCGAATAGATTAGGGTTACACCGATGCCTAGATTTAATATCATGAAAAATAAACTATTATGAACGGGAACGTTAATGTGCTATGTTTGCGTTGTTTGAAATTTACAGAGATAAAAGTGCGAAGCAATATAGTAAGTTCAAAATGCAAGTACCGGTCTGAGTAGCCATAATGTTGGGTTAACTCCTATCCTCTCTCTAGCCATAGAATTAAAATTATCTTAAATATAAACAACACGGTTATTTACTAACAGCGGGCTTTATAACATCGGATAAGTTACCTAGTTACAAACCTATATGGGGAAATGTAGCCTCAATCCCGCGTTGTATTTCACTTGGAACGCGGTAAATACTTACATAGTCACGATATAATTTAAGTAACAAAGGTTTATAACAAAGATTATAGCATGGTCAAATGGTATAAACCTAAAACACAAACTTGCTTTGGCGCGCGAACAACATAGCGTGGTTTTACGACCATTTTAATAATCCGACATTATCTTTCGCAAAAGTAAAACATTTTCACATTAAATACCATCTGCGATAAGTTTAACAGACAACGAATTTATTAATACATATATTTTTCACTTACTTTAAGTCGTTATGACACGAAACGTGTTAAGCCGAAATTAATTAAACGTTCGCCTTGAACAAAATGTCAAGAAGAAAGAACATCCACAATTTTGTTTGACTTTTGTAGACAGTTGTAGTCAGTGCTGCCAGGCCTATTTTATTTCATAATTTATAATGATTGTGATCAAAGTCGTGATTATTTTAATAATATTGAAAATAATTAAATAAAGTAATTATATAAATGTTATATCATAAATGTGTACATTCATGATTAAACAAAATATTTTAAATACATTCTAATAAAATTAATGGATCTGTAGTATTGAAACTTCCTCATTTATTTATTAGAACGACATAAGGATACCTGTTATTTTTTGTGTTCTTGAAAATAAAATTGAAAATATAGTATTGTTTCTAATAATCAAAATTAATTAATCATTAAGGTGGTCTTATTGGAGAACATGAAATCAATTGTATTTAATTGATGTCATCTTGGTTTTAAAATATTTATTCAAGATTAGTTATGAAAATAGTGCTTATAGTTACGTGGAATGAAACTTTTATAAAATGCGAAGGTGAAATTAGTAAACGTCAACGATTGCTTTTTCTATGTATCTTGTTTATATTTCATTCTGTTGCTTCTGTTATATACAATGGATGCGTTCAAAGATCAAACCTGGTTTATTTTTAGATTTACCCGCCAACGGCGATGGTTACTATTACTGGTACTATTAGAATGTTATCAATCCACCTTCGGATCTTTTTAGGTATGGAGTGTAGAAGTAAAGGAGGACCATTTTGTATGGGGGTTTAGTCGAAAAAAAGTCCACTTGTAAACAGCAAATTAGTTTCGAATTCTCACCGAAATAGCGCTAGTGTAGCAAGTGGAAATTATATGAGCTTAGCAGCATAACCAGTTATAAACAGAGTGAAGTGTGCTGGGTTGGTTTCCGGTAATTCTTTAATAATATTTTCTATTTGCTATTTACCATTAATTGGGGTACTTAAAAACACTGTATAATTTTATTCCATACTCATGTTTGTCTATATGTTATTACTAGCTGACCCGACAGACAGTGTCCTGTCTTAACAATGAATTCGAATGTTCCGATTGAATCGACTGTGAAATGTGCAATAAGATTATAGATTAATTATTTTATCAATATAATTCCGACCCATGCCTCTTTTTTAAACAATATTTGCAGCGCGCATTCTGTTAATCGCTCCCGCTGTCAAACGACTGACAATAATAAAAGTTTATATAGTCAAAAGCGCTAGTAAAGCTCTCTTAAATTTTCTAATTTTCCACGCAATTTTCTTAATTTTTTCTTTCATAAGAACCTTCTCCTGACAACAACAAATACAACATAAAAAAAGAATTAGCGATATCGGTCCAGCTGTCCATGCGTGATGCCGTGACCAAGGGAAATAGAGAATCATTTATATATATATATATAGATGGACACTTTTTAATACACTGAGATGGTCCCTCTTTACTTCTACACTCCATATTTTTAGGGGAGTGGTAGTGTCGATGTGTACTACAGCCGATTACGTTTTATATTTCGGTGTGGACACAAACAAATATTAAGGTAAACGACAGTTTATTTTATTTAAACATACACACAATAGATGGCGCTGTATACACACAGCGCCATCTATTGTATATTATATTGGCTTTAAACGAAACAATAGTTTTATACAATGATAACTTTTACTACATCTTATTCTGTGATAATTTGGTATGTAAAATATTTATTTATTTATTTCTTTCTTACACATCGTTCTTTAGCATGCAAACATGGTGTTAACTATACGTTATGATTTTGAAAAGCATCATACCAAGTTTATATGATGTAGATAATCGTTACTCGTTTGGGAATAAAAGTGCTTATTTGTTTCGCGTAGGCACTACAGTTGAATACTTTTTATTCAGCCATGATAGATTTGATTGAATAATTATAATAACAAAAATTTTGATTCCAGATCCTAATACTCTTTTCTATAATCCTTATACTGTAGAATACTACATTATTTTCTGTGAGTTCGTTGCTCAATAAACAGATGGCGCCACATGCCTTGAAAGTTCATTAATATTATTTTGTATTTTATGCGCATAAAATAAATATCTCATTCGTTAAATATAGTAGCGCTTTCCTTTTTGCTGACGATTAAAAAATATGTAAAACTATAACGGATCCACTGGACTGCGAACTGCTACAAAAGGACCTTGACTCAATAAGTAATTGGTGCGCTATTAACAATTTCGTTCACTCGCAAACACTACGTTGTGAGGAGGCAGTATCACATTGATGGGACTACTCTACAGGAAAAAAAAGAGTCAAGGGACTTGGGAGTGATTTTTGACTCCAAGTTGACTTTCGTACCCCATCTTGACAACATCATCAGCAAATCTTCAAAGATGCTTGGCTTTATCATGCGTAAAGGTAGTTTATTCCGCAATCCTGCCACGAAAATTGCCATTTACAACACATACGTACGGAGTCATCTTGAATACTGTTCTATAGTTTGGTCACCTCAGTACAATGTACACAGTTTGAGAATAGAGCGAGTTCAGAAGCGATTCCTAAGATGCCTGGCATTTTCATGTGGACTGCACAAGCAACTGCCATCTTCTAACGACAAATTGAGACACTTTGGAATCGACAGTTTGTCATGTCGCAACAAGTACAGGACATGACTTTTCTGTATAAAGTGTTAAATAGTGAAATTGACTGTCCATCACTACTGGAAATACTGAAATTGTGCGTTCCACGTCGGGTGCCTAGACACGTGCAGATCAATTCGGGATTGTTGAAACCGCCATTTGCCAGAACCAATGTAAAACAATTTTCCCCCATAGCTCGCTTGTCGAAAGCTTACAACGCTATTTGCAGTAAAGTGGATGTGTTCGGTGATAAGCTACATGCACATTCAAAAGAGTTGTTTTGGAGTTGTTAAGACGCAGGGATCAAATTTAATGAATTAATTGTATTGTCTTGTTTCCTTGTTTAGTTATTTAGTTTTTATTTTTCTCATTTTTCACTTTCTTTTTTTAATAATAGATTTGTTTACCTCATGATGCATGCTGTGACATCTTGAAATGCTGTGCATTTAATTGCTATTTTTAAGTTATGTTAAACTAAAATGAAGTAATGTAATAGCTACTGATTGTCCTAAATAAATAAAATAAAATAAAATATAAATAACTAGCTGTCCCCCGGTTTCATCTGTGTTCCAGAGGGATGCCACATTTTTCCGGGATAAAAAGCCTATGTAGCGTATGTTATTCCAGGGCATGCTCTATCTACATAAATGTACTAACTAACTCCTATCGGTAGTTTTTGCGGGAGAGATTAAGAAACATCCATAACTCCGTCCTCACAAACTTTCAAATTTATAATATTTATAGGATAATATTTAAAATTCTTGGGGCATTCTTCACACGGTTCTATAAATTAAATGGAACTTTCAAAATACATACTTGTACATATTTACACCTAGATTGTAGGTACTCTTATTTGTACTGTTACAAACAAACATATTTATGTTCACAAATGTTTAGCCTGGATGGTAATCGAACCCACGACTTGCAGCGCCATTATCAGGGTATTAAATAACCACGCGAACTGGCTCGTTGTAAAATAACCTTAGAATATAAATTCATTACTACTAATAATAGGTTGGGGAAAAAGTTTCTTCGCATTTTTTAAGAAAATTAAAAACATTTTTTAATAAATAAATAAATATCTTGGGACATACTTTACACTCGGCCATCTGATCCCAAACTAAGCAGAGCTTGTACTATGGAAACCAGATAACTGATATACTACATATACTATTTTTTTTTCTAAATACATACTTATATAGATATTTACACCCAGACACAGAACAAACAGACATGTTCATGCACACAAATGTTTGTTCTGGGTGGGAATCGAACCCGCGACCTTCGGTTTGGCAGTCAGAGCGTTAACCACCAAGCCAACTGGCCTGTTTATTTACATTTAACTAAAGTATGTAGGTACCATTTTGTTCGATAACTTTTTGCCATCTTGTAGGTAGGGACATGATCCCGTTGCTATAGAAATTTTGGCACTTCTGATCAAAATACCGCGACAAGTGGTTTTGGCAGTCCTCTCGTGATGTTAACCTGACACTACCTAAAGAATTCTAAAGAGACCGAAACAGGTGGAAATCTGAAGGTGCAAGGTCAGGACTATACGGCGGATGCATTGATACCTCCCAGCCAAACTATCTTAATTTTCGCTGAGTGGCTAAAGATGTGTGAAGTCTAGCGTTATCATGATGAAAAACCACACCCCTTCTGTCGAATAATTCCGGCCGTTTTCTCTCAACTTCTTGCTTTAATCTCATCAGTTGTTCGCAGTAGAGTTCAGAATCGATGGTCCTGCCTGGTAATAACAGCTCATAATGAATAATGCCCTTCCAATCCCATCACACACACAGCATCACCTTGTTGCGAGTTAACCCGGGCTTCGCCACAGTCTGTGAAGCCTGACCGGCCTTTGACCACGACCTTTTTCGTACGTTCTTGTCCTACGTGATCCACTTTTAATCATCAGTTATCAGCTTCTTCAAAAATGGTTCGGTTTCATGACGTCTTAATAAAGAATCACAAATGAGTACACGGTTCATTAGGTTTCTTTCAGTGAGTTGCCCAGCTCGTGAGGTACCCAAATATCGAGCTTTTTTGTGTACCCAGTTTTTTTCAAATGCGCCAAAGCTGTTTTGTGGTCAATTCCCAGTTCTTCAGCTACGTCGTAACTACTGATATGCCAATCTTGCTACACTTTTTCAAAAATGGCATCCATTTTATCCGTAATAGGGCGACCAGAGCGACGTGCATCTTTGACATCAAAATTTAAAAATGTAAAATTTTAAAATGTCTCGAATTTCTTCATTAGATTCACTCATCTTGACGGTACGAAATACAATTGAAAATCACACATTTTCCTAATTTGAATTTGGAATTATGTTATTTAAAATTTAAACTTTCAATGATACCAAAACCAGCCAGACACAAATAGTATAGCCAAAGAGATTTTATTACAAGTTCATACATACTATAATGCGAAAGGATTTTTTCCCCAACCTAGTATATTCTTAATATTATTAAAAAAAACTTCTAATATTATATGATAGGACTTAGATACTTGTAGCAAGGGAAGTCTGATTTTTTTCATAAATGGTTCTAGACAGTTCAGAATTATTATGAGAACAAAATAATAAACTACTCTAACTGACAAATATAACTAGCAACATCGATAATACATTTTCGATCTTTCATGTAACACACCGGTGCCGGTGATGTAGGCTGAATTTGTTGACTTAAGAGGTGTGCGGGGCAAAGCGCTTCACAACTCAATGTGGGTTGGTTGCTGTCTGCCTCACTTTCCGATTCTAGTAGGTGCTAATCAGCTCAAGCAATTCTCGACATAAACATACAGAATACAATGATCCCATGCTCACGGACTCCGCGCCGAGCAACGAGCGTAAATCCGAAGATTCCCGAAATATACCGGACGATGCGGTGCGGTGCGGCTCGCACGCGGCACAATAAAAACTAAAACAGGGCTTTGATTCTGTAAGGCAAATTACACTAGCTCGAGGATGTTTCATCGCGCCTCTATGGTCTGTCTCTTTCGCCAACTACGCAATCGCGGGAGAGGTAAACTCTCCATGGCCTCGTTGAACTGCGACCCGACGAAGTTTGATTTAGCTGAATAAGAGGGCTGATTCGCAAAGCTCGCCGCCGTCGCCGCCGCCCCGTCCGCGTCGCACGCGCACTAATATTAGACGAGACGAGGTGGGACACAGAGCAGCTAACCGTACAGAGCTGCAGAAACCAATACATGCCGATGATGTACTACACATACAAATAATTGAACATAACCTGACAACAAACACTAATGAACCCGAATACAAAGCTAAAACGTTATTAATAATATCATATTAGTACGTACTATAAGGAATCAACTAATTATATCGAATGTTTATCGAAATAAAAGAAAACTGTGGTAGCAATGCAAGTGGAAATCTATGGTAATTTTATAGCCATGATTATGTTAAAAAATAAGAGGTAACATAGTGTAAAATTTGTCATCAATATCATTACGATCACCAATTTTAAGATGAAGGTACCAAATATGAGCTGCTCGATAAGAGCTTAGTAAGTACTATACTAGAAAGTGATATGGCGGTTTGAATGGACAGTCAGATAATAAATAGTACAATCATAGCACCGAGACCTCTGCGTCGAGTGTAACAGTCTATGCGGTCGTATAATCGAGCCCAGTACAGGCGAGTTTATTAGTCAGTCGGCGCGCGCGCGAGCTTATCAATAGAACATTCCACCGCTTACCTGCTCCGCCACGGAGAGCTGCACCGCACGCACCGCACGTCAAGTCGAGTGCACTGCACAGTGTGGACACAATCAAGTGACAATTTTGATTAAAGAAAAAAGAGCTAATGAATTACCAGTGATTTTGTTTTATAAATCGAATGTTGGTTTTTATATTGAGATGATAGATAACAGAGTGAATTTGTAAATATTCAGTGGTCAGTCTATGTTGGTCGTTCATTCGATCGCCTATCGCCGGAGCTCCAGCCCGCGTCGGCTGCAGGAGGCCACACTTAACATCGCCGTTCAACATTATGATCATGTACGTACCTAACAAAGATAAGGTATTCAATAGCTTCATCAGGCACGGTTTTGGTAGCGATTACAATTTCTGAGTCCCCATCACCATCTTACTGCCCTGTTCCTAATCAATTGGTGTCAGTTTTGTGTTCTGCTATTCGGTGCATTACATATTACAAGAGATTTGGAAGAATTTTACGGCCGGCGGCCCGCCTGACGCCAACCCTCTTCTCGAATGCTTTTGTTGACACTCGATGCAAGGTGTAAACTGCACGTCATCATCAATCAATCATCATTGTGGTCATCGGTATACTCATGAGTCCTCTGTTACGACACTCACATTATGAATTAGGGTGCTGGCATGCAAGTGTACAACTTCCACAGCCCATAGGCTGTGAGAGGTTGAAAAGGATCCAATCCTGGCACCGCGTGGTCCTAGCGCGCCGGTAGTCTCAGGGCGAAGTGTATTCACGAGTAGACGTTCTGAAAGGCTTCCTACTCGAAAATACAATAAGCGACCATTTTGTAAAAACAAATCATACCTTTATTATTTTAGGTTTAATGAAATTTAAATATTTTTATTCAGTCACGAGCACTCATAAATACCATAAATATTATTTATTTATGTTGGCTTTCACCAGCTCCGATTAATTGACTTCATAGTTTGACGGCGGTGGTACCGCGCACCGTCGCGTCGCCGCGTCGGCGTCGGTGTCGGTCACAAGTCATCATCACCTGAGATTGAGATTATAAATAGACATGCAACATATGTAAAGGTTTGTCGCTGAGTTCTCCGCGTGGATTACTATTAGGTATAGTGAGGAACAGTCAAATATTGTTAGTAATAAAGTGTTAACGATTTATGTTATTTACCAATCATTACAAGTATCGCTTAGCTCTGCTGGGGACGCGATGGCGAACAAGGCAAAACATTTTATAACGATACATATACGGATCATTGATTCCATTTTCACAGACCAGCTAAGCGACGCCTGGAACTCGTCAAAATGACAGTTATTCATCATATTTAACAAGTGTTCGGAGTCTCCTAAATAAGGCATTGGTGAAATTGGGCAACTTTGATAAATCTTAAATGTCACTTGGGTACAATTTGGTTTATTACGCGTGTCGCTCCTGGACTGATACAGGCGCGGTACAAACGAGCGGAGATCCGTGGAGGCAAATAAATACACGTAACGCTGACAGACAGACAGACGAAGGGACAGGTGAAGTTCACGCACAATGAGGCGTCACGGCGCGGCGGTGCGTCGCTCGGCGGCCCTCGGAGGAGCTCGGAGGAGCTCAGCGGGCCTCGTGTAGTGTGATGGACGGCCGACGGCGCCGACGCTTCGTCAGGGAAACGTCATTCCACCTGTCAAAAGTGCGTGACGTGTGCATGTTACTCTCATGCGTTAAACAGCAATAATTAACATTTCATGTTTTGGGGTATTGTACATACTAGTGTAATGTGAATTGGAATGTTATCATAAACACCCAGTTGCTGGGTGGGGGTGGGTGAGGGCCGGTAACTGGGGGCTGAGGGCCGTAGGCTGAGGCCTTAACTTTACCTCTTTGGGACTCAGGGTGAACTAAATTGCTTGTGTGTCAGGTCGTCAGTAGGTATTGAAATGAAATATTTTATTCAAATAGGCCTTCATAGCCACATATGAATTACTCTAACACCGGTTCGGATGCGTTTACTGAGAAGACCCGCCAATAAATTCAGCTGTTACACTTTTCAAAATAAGATTTTGTACATAAAGATATGTCTTGCTGGAGCGAGCGCTACACCCAAACATTGTCGTCATTAAAATAATCGTTTATGTTGTAGAAAGCCTTCTGTATTAAAACAATCCTAATCCTCTCCTTACATTTTTGTAAAGATAATTTCAGCAGGGATTTTATTACAGATCCGTGCAAGTCTTACAAATGAGCCTTGCACTATTTGAAGTCTATATGCAAAAGTGATATGTTTATGCTTATTTCTAGTAATGTTGGAGAGAATATCACTATTTTTTACATATAGATTAATATTTTTATGTACAAATAATAGTAATAAAAATAGTTTGTATAAATATACTGCGATGCACCTGTGAGGGTATCAATTTGTTCTCAAACCTCCCTCAGACTCCTCTCTGAGGGAAGCTCGATTTATGGAAAAAGGGAAAGAGAAACCAACCTTACCGAATTGCTTCAACTGTATTTTCGACGAATATCATCATTTCCTTCATTTATTCTCTTCTCCGGCTTCTCCTTCATCAAGCCTTACATTATTCCTTTAACATGCCACATGACAAGCGGTGCCCTATAGCCTTCCTCTTCGATACAAACTCCTAATCCATCCATTTTAGTGACCTTATCTCAGCTATATGAACTCGTCGAACTGTAAACAAAAACAATAATAATCAGAATATTCCGAACACCGCGACGTGCGACGTGCGACGTGCGGTGCACCAACAGAGAACCTGCTGCAGAAATAGATAACGCTCAGCAGAAGGAGTCCACGCCCCGAGCCTCGTGAAGCAGACACACGATCGTAAAACTAACAAACAATAAATCTCAAAGAACAGAGCATTCAATATAAAAAAGCACATCTTAAAAGTAATAAATTAATGAACACTATACACGTGTCGTCGAAGCGTTTGCTTAAAAAATAAATCACAGCTGCTGCGGGAAAAACAACGAGATCCAACCCGTTACGTTAGAGCTTCCATTCTATTGTTTGCGTTCATTCTGTTAAGAAAACGTTAACAGCTGGCGAAGCAATCAAATGTGGTGAGGAACGAAAACCGAAAAATGTTTAATGGCGCGCGAGACCGAGTGGTGATCCCATCGCTACGTGGGATAGCTAATCAGCGCTAACCGACACACTCATTACGACAGAGGCCCGATTATGAACTCTTACTTTCACTCGGTCGACAGCTAGCCTCACCGGCGAACAGGCGAGCGGGAAATTTGAGTGTCTGCGCGATGACAGTAGCTGTCAAATAATCCAAGTCTCATAGCTGTCAGAAACAAATATGTTTACTAGAATGCTAAAAGCCCCAAACTTTGAAGCCTATGCTATAAAATGCTCCAGTTACAGATGTATAAACGTATTGATTTTCTTTCGTAGCTGCACGAAGCAAATCTCGTAGCACTGTTAGTGACACTATTCATAAAACCATTTTTAATTACATGGCCTTTAAAAGATTCTGTACAGTTAGGCGGTCCACCTGATAATAGATAAGTGGTCACCGCCACCTAGGGACATTTGCTACACCAGTCGCGTCCTTTTCGACCCTGAGATGTGAAGTTGTTAAGTATCATAATATGCCAGTAAATTCCCCGATGTTTTCAACGGAAACACAATAAAACAAGTGCACTCCTGCTTCACGGCGGCCTGAGGTGCGCTGGTAGTCCGGCGAACTGTGCACTAAGAGCTCTACTACTCTGAAAATAGGCAACAGTTAAAAGAACATTAATATCTGCAATTAAACTTATGGAGTGGAGATCTTTACGATTCTCAAAATCCTAGATATAAAGCTTGCTCGTTGGTACACGCTTTGCATGCCTTATGAACATACAACAGTTTCCTTATAGCTACATATACATACGTATATAACTACATCTATACGAATAGGATTTTCCAAAATTCTACCCCTAAGGGGGTCGAAAAACGGGGGCAAAGTGTGTTTTGGACAACGTGATTCCTTGGTCCTATCTACTTAATATTGAGCATAAACATTCTTTAACATAATTGATGGAAGACGTGTATCGCAGTTTATTGAAACTCATCGCCTAACGGAGTTAAAAAGCTTTTGATTTAAATTACGTTCTATTTTGACAAATATTTGACAATTTGCTATTATGTCTCATGAGCGTCCTGGCAACAAACATGGGACAAAATCTTTAGTTACAACACTCTACAAATGACGGTTTCTGCGAGTTATTTGCATGCCAAATTTGATACAAAACTTCTGTACCAAATTGGTATATATATGCATATACGAAAAATAGGGTTCTTTTGTCACACCATCACCATAGAACATATCGGGATGGGCTTATCACCATTCAACGCGGATTTACTTGTAGATGGTTATAGCCTATATATGATATCGATAAACGCAAGTAAAACCGCGGGGGACAGGTAGTATTACTAATATTATAAATGCGAAAGTTTTTTATTCAACCACGTAACGGATTAGTTGAAATTAGGCACGCAGATAGTCTATGTCTGTATTAACACATACATATAGCTACAATAACTTCCTAGACAACGCGGGTGAAACCGCAAGCCAGTTGCTAGTTAAACATATGTCAAGGGCGCATACTCGTTGGTCGAACATTTTGATCCATGGTATAATCAAACATCCTATGTAATAAGTACGATCATGCGACGTTCCTTGCATTACAATTGAAGCGGTGCTCGAGCACTTGTATCACCGGGCCGGTGAATTTACAGGCAAATGACACCAGGTAATTTTTTTTTTTTTTTAGTACAACCTGGGCCGACAAACATGCAGACCATCTGTACTCTGCTACGCCGATATGGTACTAGATTATGGATATTATGAAGAGGTAACGTTTACCCATTGCATATAACATACTCATATAAATCATCATACGTATATTCTGAAATGATGCCGTCGTTGCTCAGTGTTATTGAAAGGATTTCTCATCGTCGTAATGAATAATCCTTTTGCTTGTCATCGTTTATATGGGCCGACCCGCGGCGGGAGTGGAGCGAGCCCCGAACATCCCGTCTGGATACAATAATCAGTTTAATATGCTGGTCCCTCAGTGAGGGAACTTTCAGATATTAAGCTGAAAAGAACAGATTGATGAAGAACACTTTGATCTTAGCCAAAAGGCCGAGAAGCGATGCCGTGCGCAGTCTCTTCGGAGAGGGTCATTCAACGGCGGAGACTCTTAACATTGCGATGTAGAATATCAACCAAAACAAACAGCGACATCCAATGAGGTTTCAGTTATGGTTCTGTTTCGCTAAGGGTTGTAGCTTCGTAAACATTCTGAACCTTATTTCACGAGTTGTAGGGTTCTGAATTTTCACTTGTTCGCTTACCACGCTACGTAATAGGCAACATGTTAGGTATGATAATATACCAGAGTTTCTTAGGAGTGTAATTATCTATGTTTGTATTAACTGATCATCAAATGATCTGAATGTCGAAATATGACAGAAATAATAAAATACGTAAGGTAAACAGATGCTCTTTGCATATAAGTTGATATCAATACTCCTTAGTGTTTTTGATTTAAATTAAATTACATTTTATTTTGACACATGTTTGATAACTCAATATTAATATTAGTGGGATATAGAAGAAGCAATAAGTAATTCAAAAACCTTCAGACGAAGTACCGGCTGTAACTCGAGTGTGAACTGTGATGAGACTCCGCCAGCTGAGGTAGGGCTTGCCACCAGCAGGCCGGCCGGCGGGGCGGCGGGGCTGGCGGGCCGGCCAGGGCGGGCGGCAGCGGCGCGCTGCCTCGACGCATAAATCTTATTTTACACCCATTTTAATAAAACTACACGTAGGCATACGTCATTGTTACTGTGAGCACAGGCGTGCGGGGCCGCGCAACGAGCGGTCGGAACTATTCATTTACTAATTTAATTGTTGCACTTTTCCAAACACTGGTTAGATAATATTTGTCGCCGCTAGTCACTACGCTGCGTTGCGATAATCGTTGCAATGCACAATATTGGAGAGATTTGTCGCGTAATACGCAAAATATATGAAGTTTGTGCTTGACTGACTCGTTTCGCCGAGTTTTATTGAAATAGGTACCATAATTTTTAAATCACACATCTGAAAGTACTTAATGGTTTGTGAAACCTACTCCACGTGTTTTCCAAATTTAGCCTTACCGCAATAGTTTTTAGTATGTATTTTATAATCATACTAGCTTCCTTCCCGCGGTTACACCCGCGTTCTCGGGGGAACTAATGTATCACTGAATTATAATACAGCCTATTGGCCTACGCTGCACTTGACGGAAACATCGACGCCAAACTTACTGTGCGGTAAATCCGTTATTCAACATTGCAGCTCCATTGAGAATGTACTGGGGCGTTCCGCTGCGTAAAATCGCCGTTGGAATTTCCGCCAAGTGTCACTCGGGAATAGTGTCGCAAACTTTCACTGAAAGAATTTCTGAATTCGGACGAACAAGATTACTAATTGATTCAGGCGTAGCCTTGCGGAAATACATTATAAGCATTAAAAGTTTTTTGTGTAATCTTTAGATGAACCGTTTCGGAGACCAACATCCAAACTTTTAGATATTACATCTAGAATATTACCTTTTTAAAATGATGGTAACAAAAGAAACTGATATCGCCGTGTCCGTGGCCCCGCGGCGGCGGCGCTGGCGGAGCACCGGCCGCGTGGGCGCCCGCGGCTCGACGCGACGTCACACATCAAAGCTCAATCATTTAATTTTACAATATACTTACGTAATCACTGTCGTTTGGCACTCGGCTCGTGCACTACGCAATTATTAAGCCAGCTTTGTTCATAGTACCTACATTAATAATGCCGCGCGGCCACCTGCCTCTACTAAATATCATAATAGTTTAACCGAATGGACTCAAATGTCATAATTATAGTTCCATTGCTTCTTGTACGAAGAGCTTCGGCGGGACCCACTTAGTGATTTCTTTCCGCGATGGCCGGAATGACATTCTTATTCTGAACAATGTTGGTTACTTTCACAAATTCCAAGTCATTCAGTTTAGGCTCCTGAAGTGGCACATAGTCATGGTCAAAGCTAGTTAAGTTACCCCCGGATATGGAAATAACCGGCAAGAGATTCAACACTGTTACATATTGGTGTATGTTTTTTATAATCTGGCTAATCTCAAGTGTCTTAAAGGGGGCATCACAAGATGGTGGTTAGTTCCACTAATATTTCAAATAAAATCTGACATTTTATTCTTTTAATACATTAAGTCCCTAGGGAACGCGAGTAAAACAGCGGACTGAAGCAGAAAGATGAATAAAACTAAAATCAAAGGACAAGAAAATAACATTTTTAATGTTTACCCTTTGTTTTGCTGCGACTTGTTCTGATTTATGTTCAGCGGAGCGTCAAACAACATCGCATTGTGTCCGCGTCACGTCACTTCACTTCACTTCACAGAGAGACAGAGACAGACAGACATGTCTGAAATGCTTCATTAAAATATAAATTGACAGTTCGCGACAGTACCTACATACCGTACATAGGACGGCGAGTATCGAAATAGTCTATTCTTAGGATGTAAGAAGTTGCGTCTTAAGAAAATGGTAAGAATACAACACAGGGAATGAAACTTAACGCTTATATATCATCTTCCTGCCGTGTTCCCAATCATTTGTGGTCGGCGCAATACGTACGCTTTCTGCTTATTCGGTGCATTACGGATTAAATTATTTTTTTTTTTTCACTTTTTAGTTAAACCGCTAATCCTGATTATCCTAGATAACGGGTCAAACTATTTAAAATATTGAATTGTAATCGGTCCTTAATAAGTATGCCAAATTTCGAGTTAATCCGACGTCTTGAAGGGGGTCCAAATCATGTTCAAAGATTCCGTCACATACTAACATACATACGTATGAAACTAATAAAAGCGTTATAATAAAACAAATAGCGCCGGACGCCGGACGCCGGACGCCGGACGGTGCTCGGTTAACGGCGGACGGCGTCCGGGCGACGGCTGCTAATGTCGCGTCGTTACGGTAAATTAATAAATTATGACATCTGTCATGTACCATCTCATTATATGTAATTTATGGAAATAATATTTCATGTAACGAATTTCTTAACGTATTCCGTAGAAGCGACCGCGTGAGGCCTCGCCTACACGCGCGTTTCATCGTTATATCAACCCTACAACATTATACTTATTTGTATATATTATTTTTAGAGTAGTAGAGCTCTTAGTGCAGAGTTCGTCCGGGGAAGTACTACCACCTTACCCATTTCCGCCGTGAAGCAGTAGTGCAATTGTATTACTGTGTTTCGGTTAGAAAGGTAAGGGGGCCGGTGAAATTACAGGCACATGAGACTTAACAACTTCACGTCTCAGGGTCGACAAAGCATTGGCGATGCTCCTAGTGTTGCAAATGTCTATAGGCGGCGGTGACCACTTACCATCAGGTGGACCGTTTGCTTGTTTGTCGGCTCAAGTGGCATAAAAAAAAAAAAATCTCAAGTAATCATTCCTGATAAGCCCCACATCCCAGGAACGCCTCGAGCTGAGGTCCCAGCCCCACCAGGCACAACATTCGGTGAAATTGCTCGCCTAACCGTGAAAAGAGAGCCCTCTGCACTCACTGAATTACCTGTGGTGTAAAAGGTATCAGGGGCTTACACTTCGAGGCAATAAAAAAGGACGTGAAAATATGAGGGTAGTGTTGTAGCTCGCTCACCTGCGGGCCAGCGTGCAGCGGGCGGCACGGGCGGCACTAACCAGGCAGCGGACACTTTTAACTGTCGGATACATAAAGCTCGCGCTGGCCGAGCACACATCCGTCACGGCTCACTGTTGTACAAAAATACATCCACAAGACGGATCACCGCGCACTCCATTTCGGTACTACAACAATAAGTCCGTGTCTACAAATAGAACCCGTAAAAATACGAATATCCAATATTATTAGAATAGTGACAAGAAACCAGTTCCAGATATATAAACAAAGATAATCGTGCGAGTTGATATTTTAAACACTTTAGGTCATTGATACTGCATCCCACGCATTCCTGAGCATTGTATTAATATGACTGAGATATATTTGTATCAACAAACATCATTCGAAGCCAGTATCGATTCTATAGACCCGTTCGTATATCAGACGGATTCAAAGCGTTCGAGATCAAAGCTGGGAGCGGTTTGGGAACTCGAAAGGCTCATGACAATATTATGTCGAAGATACAATATGTAAACAAACATCTAAGATGGATCAGAAGACGACGTCCAGTCGTACAACTACCGGCGTATGACGATGGCCGATTTGATGTTTAAGAATATAAAAAAATATACTTTGTGTGATGATGCAAAATCTTAAAAATCAATGGTGTATATTTTTCTGCCACTCTTAAACGACAAAGCTGTTGGCGCAATATGTATTTATTTGTAGGTGCTGTCTGTCCATTTGGTTCATCACATATTTCAAGATATTGCCTTTTTTATATATATATATATTCGAATATTTCTTTGGGAATCCTTTAGTTGTCCACTCCACACATCTTACGTGCGAAGTGCAAGTTTAATTGCATCTTACTAGGACACCCTAGACATGAGTATTCATCGCTACTATCACACAGCACCGTGCACGTGACGAGAGCTAACATCACCCTGGCATGGTTTAATTGGCAGGGTTCCACCGGGATGTCTTTTTACTCTATGTAGGTATAGGCCTCGATCGACACAACATGGGAATTGATAATGTGGCCGAAAAAGGTAAGCACGTCAAGCATGGGAAGGAAGGAACAGGCTCATGGCAGCTGCCGGAACACATTGGTAGGTGCATGGGGGTAGATTTTTTGTCGAAGGTGTTTTTCTTTACTGAAAGCACTAGTTTACTGTAGGACGTATTGCAAGTCGGCAGCTCTGCAGCGATCATGGTGTGAGCGATGATGTCCGCCACACGAAGGCAGGACCGTTGGGACAGAATCTAGAACAACAAGCCCAGTTTAACATTTTGATAGGAATGTTTACTCAAGCACCGAGTGGAAGAGCGGGGTGTTTGCATAACCCGGCGAGCGGCGGGCGGCGGGCGGCGGCCGCAGTTCGGATATCTGGAGATCGTCCGCGTGCAGTTCCAGGAACAGCCCGCTTTATACGCTTTTGTATCACTTTAACGAGCGCATATATCAGCCGAAGTGAATCCGGTAAAATCTCAATCAATTCTCTCCTGTTTAAACGTGGGCTGATTTATAGAGATGACGTCACGTGCACTGAGAAAGTAAACGTGGTATTGTATGAGTTGCGGCGACGCATGCCGCTAGCCGCCGCAGCGCGTCCACGTGCTATGCACCTTGCAACCGCAAATAGAAGAACTGACGCTATGTAGGACTAGCGCGGCAGCCAAGCCGACGCGCGACGCGACCCCGCCGCGGCGACGTGGGTAGGTACTTACCTACCGAACATTTCTCAATCTCACGTTATAGTTTCAAGGACTCCGTAGCAGGCTGGTAACGTTATCCTATTTTATCTCGCAGTTATTAATCAGCACACTTTACATTCTACATAGCGTTGGCGTTGATTAATAAACGAAACGAAATTAAATTTTTCATCGTGCTGAAATCCAAAATGAATAAATAAATTGGATTAAAATAAATTATACTTCGGCTGGAAAGTTGCGTTATTAATATAAATCAAAATATTTGGATAAGCCCGACGTTTTTGATGTGATTTGTGGAGGTTCCGAAATGGCGATGATCACTTATTATCGGGTGGACGGTCAAGCCTCATTTTGAGATTTTATAGAAAGCATGGTCGTCTTTCGATTTCAAATGTGTTGAATCTTCTCGGTTAGCGCTCAGAGCAAATCTATCAAAGTTGTTTTGTAACAAATTTGTGTAAAGCGTGCGCTCCGGGCATTTTTTTAATATGTGTGTTTACCTACTGCCTGACGTTCACGTCAGATAAAACGCGCGAGTCCTTCGAAAACGCTTAACTCGTGAGAACAAGATTGACGATTACGAAGGCGATTCAGGATTCAACATCATTTGCCTGGCCATTTCCCAATAATTTAGATTTCAAAACTTATCTAGAAATAAATACATGAGGATAGCATATAAACAGACAACTAAAGAATGGCTATACTTAAGAAAACTATCTATCTAACGGCAGGTACTTCATGCCAAAGAAGAAAATCGGGCACTGCCACTGAGCAATAATTAGTAATTTATATGAAGTAAGTTTCATAGTTACTTTATTGCAGACTTAATTTGTATGATGCCTAATATTACAAGAGATTTCATGCTTCACGCCAACCTTCATTGGGAATTTTTTTATGAAAACTCGGGGTCTTCGGTATACTCTGTAATCGCATAGGCAGTAATTCATCGCGATTTGGCTCTGCTCGGTCAGGTTCGGCGCGGGCGGCGCTTGAGTGGACGCCAGGCATCTGTCACCGGCCACTCTCAACTCTACTCGCCATTAATGTTATAAATGTGCATAAATATATGATGCCGCCACGGCCTCTGATGTCCCGGTCAAACCATAAATCAATACCGTCATGTTTATCTGCTTGATTATGTTTTGTTCATATAAGTTTTATTGGTATCCCTTGATTCATATACATAATAATATGTATACGGCATCGTCTGGTTAACAGAGTACAAGCTCTGCTTATTTTACATTAGTTCAGATGGCCGCCTATAAATATATATATACAAGAATTAAAGGATAAAAGACACCCCAAATAGATAATATAATCTAAACTAGTAGGTACTATAAAGAGAGTACGATATTTGTGAGTTTGTGTACATCTGGAGGGTAATCTCCAGGACAACTGCACCTATTTAAAAAAAAAAGTGAGTGTCGAGGTACTCACGAGAGTTGCTGTGTGACCGATACCTAAGCTCTGGGGCACGATGTTATACATAGATGTGTCAGTTAGCCCCTACACTGATAGAAAACTGCACTATTCCCGAGTGTCTCAACTTAATTTAAATCCTCGAATGCGGGTGAAGCCACGATACGGTAGCTAGTTGAAGCAGATAATGTACAGGAACAGAACAAACAGATAGGTGTATTTACGGGCCCGCGACCCGTGGACTCCGCGCCGCGCGGCAAGTCAATAAATAGTTTTGAAATATTCCAGCGCTCGTTAAATTTCCGCCGCTCGCGAATATATTGCAGCGTCGTAATAATTTAAACATGATTTGTCACAATTGTGTGCTCGCGGTGATTTGCGAGCTTCCCGGAAACGCACGAATATCGTAATGTATAAAGTGCGTCCGGCCAGCGGTTGCTACACCGCTCGCCGGCTCGTGAGCTGATCGCGGCGACCGTTGCTCTCGGGTACAAACTAACTAATTGAGTTTAGAGTGCTCATTCTAATATTGTGCTTTACTTATTTACGTTACATTGTGGTTAGTATTATGATAAACAATTGTTAGCATCGATAATATTCGGAGTAACAAGCCCTTTCGGTGCGTTTTATATTACAAGAGCCAAAGGAAGGGTTATTATTTTAGCAGTCTATGTACTTAGATAAACTAGGATTTTGTTAAGTGAGGTGTCGGACGATTCGTAATAGGTGACATATTTATCATTTTATAAGAATAGTCAACTAAAAAGTAATATGACGAATGTTAGATCCTGCTTTAGTTTGTGGTTTTCTATTATTCCGTAGTCGGAATTCGGAAGTCAGAATTTTTTATTTTTTCTCTTATATAATATAATAGAATAAGCTTAAATAATCCACTCTCGGCATTAAGCTATGGCTATGTTACAGGGCAATGGTGTAGGCGTAGCAAAATTAAAAGAACAAAAGTTTCCGTGTTACCATTTACAATACTTTACCTGACCTTTACCCTCTCCGGAGCACCTCGTACAGAAAGCCTACAAGGATAACACACTACAGTTGCTACTTGGTACATTCGTAATGTTGTAAATAACTCTTGAGGTCAATGTTTTGTTGCGAGCCTCCGCAGGACCCGCTACCGTAGTCACCGCGCCACCGACTTCAGCTGGAATAGAAAGCTAAATTACAGATAACGAAGACAAACGGCCTGTCTCGCGTCATGACTCGTGGCTGGCGGAACCTCGGGGGGCCTCGGGGCGCGAGGTACACGCGGGATTGTTCGCAACTTGCCAGACTTCAAGGACCATCGACGAGATGCTAAGTGACAACAGTTCTATTTGTCATCGGCATAAGCCTCGCTACTAATTAGTAACTCCAGCCTTTGAAACATATATAACTTACTAGTAACCGACCCACGGGTTCACCCGTGTTCCCGAGGGATTTATGTTTTTGGGAGATCAAATATATCCGGTATAAATCTTATGTATTGAATCAGAGCATAATAATTGTATCTGTGTACAAAATTTGATACCGCTCCGGTCAGTCGCTAGGGGGCCAAGTGATAATAAACACACACTTTTACATCTGCATCCATATAAGGAAAAACGTATAATTGAGAAGTGCGCGAGACGTGTGTTTAAAAAAAACTTAAATGTCGGTAATAATTTCGAATAAGGTTTTTACGTAAAGATTAATTGCCAAAAAAATAATTTTATCTATTTGGGATTTTATACGTATTCATAACACTTATCGAAATATTACGGATTTCCAATAACCAACTTTATTTATTATCCAGCAAATGTATCGGAAGCTTAACGGAAATTAACAAGTGTAATACTTGTCGCCTTTTTAAGCTTCTTTAAGACTATAGTCGAGCTACAGTTTTTTTTTTACTTTGAAGTCACTTACCATAGCCATTCAGCAACTCTTGGACATAAATTTTAGCGTCCATCTAATTTATCGTATCGATTTGAGTAATTGCAATGGTTTGGATGATAATACGATAATTGGTATAGTGCACCGAGGTAACAACGGAGGTTTTTTTAAGGAATCCAATAGGATATAGCGAAATATTGTTTTACTCGGCTTTAAATGTTGGTTCATCTTAGAATTTATATGAGGTTTGTTTAAAATATATATTTATAAAGCCGTGTTCTGGACATATCTCTAAATGCGACGGTGCTAGAGTTGAAGATGATTAAAATGATCATAATGTTTAGAAGACGAAGGGAAAGATCGGACCTCGACGGGGAAACATCGGGCTACGTTCTAAAACTGCCTCTGTAGCTCTAATAATGCGCTATAGAATAGAAATCCGGTCTTACCCTGTCGCATGACTACGATTTGCTATAAAATTTGTACAAAAGACTTGCCGAGGCAGGTTCGGATCCTAAAATCAAACATTACACACTTTCTCCATATCCTGATGAAATGCCTCCTGACGGTGCTAGGGCAGTCCCCCAACTGATTGGATAGGGACGACAAAATGGCATCGCAGAATATGTAGTCAACAATTAAAAAACCCCCTAGATTAGATAGTTACTCAATCAATACCTTCCCAACCCAGGCAGGGTATTACCCCGGGGCACCTTATCGTCGAGCTGATCAGATGATAGAGCTGGAAGATAGGCACTGGAATTCCACGAGGAAACGACGCGACCTATCCGTGTTCGGCATCGTTAGATCGACTCGATCCTCGATTGGCCTTAGAAGGTTTTCGGAGTCCGATGATGAAGATGAAAACGAATTTAGTTTTCAAAGTATACAAACCGTTTATTGTGATTTAGATATGGTCGCAAGCTAAAAGCCTGTTCTTTTCAGGAGCGCCCAATGAGCGGGTATGTCATAAAGCTCGGGGCGCAGTAGGCGGTGGGGCCGATGGCGGCGCTGGCGGCGCGGGCGGGCGGCGGCGCGGCCGGGCGCGCGGCGTGATGGCGCGGCGCCGCCGCCGCCTCGCGTCGCGCGTGCGCCACTACGCGCGCTCGCTGCTCGCCTTCCTCTTCAGCAACGTCGGGATCATCGTGCTAGTCGTCGCGTACACTATCGCTGGTAATGTACTTTTCACCTATCATATGTCTGTATCCAGTCCGCTGTCCGTAGTTTGGTGGCCACTACGTATCGAAAATATTAAGAGATCAATATATACGATCGAACATAGGTGTGCGATTACCTATATAATATAGTAAAGGACTGAAATGACGACTTATGTAAGAAAACGAGGCTGCTTATCGTTAGCATAAGGAGGAGGCTAGTTGCAGACTGGCTCACCGAAGAATAAGAAGTCTGGGCTTAAAGCGAACAAAAAAAAAAAACTTGTAAAGGTTAGTGTATAGGCTAATCTGCATTAAGCCAGCGTATTGAACTCCAGAATTTAACATTTTCTTTGATACCCCTGAGGCGTACACCTGAAAGTGATACCTCAAATATAGGTCATAAACAATTCTTAGAGCCTATAGAGATATCAGACGCGACAACCTTAATAGAATGCTTGTCGTTTCGCATCATTAAAGAGTTTGAAAGCCTCGAGCTCGTGGAGCGCACGCTTCACTGAACCTTTTACATTTTACAGCGCTTAGCTGCCAACCAGCCCTTTGTTGGGCAATTCTTCAATAGGAAAGGAATAATGCGAGAAACTAGACTCGAACCTTGCTTCAAGTGCGCAGCGACTGTATAGGTACCTTTTGCACCCAATCCGTATACTCTAGATAACTATGAATATTTAAAAATTCTTCAACTGCAACTAGGGCTTCCAATATTCGTTCATTTTTACTATTCGAATACTTCAAATTTTCCGAAGTTTTCGAATAGTAATACAAGTCGGCATAAACAATGTATATAAGCTCGTAATCATAATAGGTACTTACCTACTAATGTATAGTGTGCCCTACTACTACTAGTGCGAAATGTAAACATATTTATTTTATATTTTTTATTTTTCAATAATCTTATAGTAGTAAGTAAGGAACATACAAATGAATGATTGAATGGCATGGATTCACAAGAATATAAAAAAAAAGAAAATAAACTATTTCTACGAATTTCTGTAGTGCGGCCTTGAAAAGCACAAGGCATCGTGACTTTCATCATGGAAGCTGCACCTTAGATGAGAGCAAATATAATATACCAGAAGAGAATACCCTTTCCTGTACCACGCTCGAGGGAGAAATAGAGAACAATAAATTATAAGCATGCAATAAATGCAAGCTTTTTGGTCCACCAGCATTAAAAGAAGCCATTTGGACACAAACGGCAGTCTCATGCTACATTGACACATATATTTCTTGACGGAACTGTTGTTTTATACTCTTCCTTGGTAAGCTATTCTGATGTTCTCTCAGTTCTCTCACCTCGATTAGAGAAATTTCGTCTTCATTATCGTCAGTAATGTTGGCACTGGTGTCATGATGATGATGATGATGATGATGATGATTGTTCCGACCGATTTCGGCCATGGCAACCACTTGGAACCCTAGTCTAAGTGATGGCGCTGGTGCACCCGAAGATGACTTAGGTAGCCTATATTCGCGGCGAAACTCCGTGCACACTGAGGGCACGTGAGTACGCCGTTCTCATAATTATATGGTATGGCAGCAGGTGGGCGAGCCTTTAACTGATCGCGTTCGGTATCAAGGTCAGGTTTACTTTGCTTTGTTGACCTGAAGAAGGCTTTTGACAGCGTGCGGTTGGTGCTAGGTAAGCTCGAGTGCACGGAAAAGTTTGTGAGACTTCGCATGACTTGGCATGACGACATGCAATGCTGCGTTGCCGTAGACGGTGAACAGACAGACTTCTTCTCTGTTACCTGTGGGGTGAAGCAAGGATGCGTCTTAGCACCTACTCTGTTCGCCTTATATTTTGCGGTGGTAGTTAGACAAGTCTTACACACTGTTTTTCAAAGAGTCCGCATTCGTTTCCGCAGAGACGGCAGCCTTTTCAACTTTGCTAGATTTAAGGCTCGCACTAAAGTCTCATAAGCATTGATCGCTGAGATCATGTATGCTGATGACTTGTGCTTCCTAGCAGAATCCCTAGACGGCCTGCTGATGTCTGCATTCCACGTTTCCACGTCGTAAGTTCAGCCTGAAGCTCAGTGTCAATAAGGCGGAGGTGATGTCCCTGGACATACACGGTCACGAGACACTGACTTGATGAGGATGTGTTGAAGCACGTGGATAAATTTTGCTATCTGGGGAACACTGTAACATCTAAGTGTGACCTCGATGCTGAGATCAATAGCAGGGTGAGGGCCGCAGCTGCGGCATTCGGCAAGCTATGTACCAAGGTCTTCTGCTCGCAAGACCTTAAGGTCCAACTCGAGTTGGCCACAAAGATATCGGTATACCTGGCAATCGTGCTGCCAAACCTCCTATACTCCTCTGAGACGTGGTGTGTATACCTTTATTTTTATTTTATTTTATTTTATTATTTTGAGGAAAACTTACAGCTAGGTATATAATTGATTGAATACAGACAGTGTATAAAGTAGAAGGCCAATTACAAGTTTTCACGTATTCTGTGTGCCGCCGCTATATTCGCACTCTGGATCGCTTCCACCTTAAATGCCTTCGTACCATCATGAAGACCAGATGGTCCGATAGATTGCGAAAAACCAAAGTTCTGCGACGAGCCAATGAAGGTGGCATTGAGGCCTATTTAATGCGTCGACAGCTTCGGTGGTGCGGTCACGTATCTCGTATGGCGGAGGATAGAGTAGCGAAACGCATCTTCTACTCTGAACTGGAGAAGGGCAAGCGGAATCATGGCGGTCCCCTCCTCCGGTACAAGGATGCCCAAAAGCGACACATAAGGAGATGCACAATAGAGCCCTCTCGTTGGGAACGTTTGGCAGCACAGCGGATTGTCAGCTTGCCTTGTTGCCTCAGCTTTGGTTGTCTGATTGCAGGATTGTGAACAGCCAAGTACGTGAACATACCTTTTTATATCAACCAAAATTTTAGTAATAATATCATTCGTCCGATTGCCTCAGAAGGTAGTAGTGAATGAATGTTGTTCGCACGCTCCCGCAACCTGTCGCACACTTTACACCACCTCGTGAACGTTTCTTTTTACGTAGTTTAAGGTTCGTTCATTTCAGGAGTACAAAAGTACAATTAAAATTTAGTATTCGAAATATTCGTAATATTCGAGTAATTGTGTCTTATTCGAATATTAAAACAGGCGAATACTCGAATATTCCGAATATTCGAGTATTCGAATAATAAGCCCTAACTGCAACACAATGCAACTCGTTGATGGACTCAGCCTCAGATATTTGTTGCGGATAGGGACAAGAGTTCTGTAATGACGTAAACTTCTTGAAACGCATAAGTAACTCAAATTCAAGTAACAACAGTTCCTTTAAACTATATTGTATCTAATCAAGGCACAGCGGAGCGATCTACCGAGCCAGCTGATCGAGCTCGCGACATGAATGAAGAGAGATTGAATATTATAGGATCGGTGTTCTTGCGGCGCTCAGTGATTTATGCTCACGAGCTGACCTCAGCCGCACTGAATTAATAGTCATATGTCTGGCTCTCGGAGACTAATTATATAAAATATTCGTCATAAGAAATTGGTTTCTTTTGAGCTTATTAATATCGTCGTTCTAACGAAACCACGCGGGTTAAGTATAAGATTAATCATGTAGTTTCAAAGGTTCAAAGCGATTATTTCCAGTTCAATGATCAATTTCTAATTCACTATTTGAATTTCCGCCCACGGTCCCGCCTACGCATCTTTACATTTCGACGTTTCAGGTAAAATTTATTGCAATCAAAGCATGTAGGATTGAAAAACTAGAAAATATCTAGCAATCGTTTATACGATTAGTCTTCCCTGCTAATGGAGCGTGTGTCAAACCGTCGGGCAGGTGCGTTCATGTTCCAAGCGATCGAGGGCGCAGGCGAGGTGGAGCGCGCCAACAACATGACGCGCGAGCGGAACAACACCGCCGAGTACCTGTGGGAGAACGTCACCATCGCGCTCAACCTCTTCAACGAGACGGCGCTCAAGGAGAGGCGAGTACCCACATACCCTCATTTGTACCTTACATGAATTCCCATACCGAAAGCTACTGATACAGTTGAACTAATTTAACCTCTCGTCGACGAACTCAGTTCTTTTAGATTTGGCAGCAAATATTACTAATTTAAATCTTAAAGTCTCTTTGACTCTGGAGGTAAATGATAAATGCTCGATGATTTCGTCGATATGGTCGGTCTCATTGAAATCGCGTGAAGCTCCCCGAGGCCTCGTTCCACCGCCACGCCGGCTCACCGACGAAGTTTGTATGAGCTAAATAAGGGGCCAGAACTTTTTGTTTCTGTTGTTCTGAATATCGGCGCTGTGGTTGACAGAGTGTTCACAAGTAATAAGCAGATCACTGTGTCTTGTAGGATCAGCGTGGAGCTGGTGAAGTACCAGCGCAAGGTGGTGGTGGCAGCGCGCGGCGGGTGGGATGGGGGCGCGGGGGGCGGTGCGGGAGGGCACTCCTCGAGGCAGTGGAGCTTCTCCTCCGCCTTCCTATACTCCCTCACCGTCATCACCACTATAGGTACGTCATACTTACTGTAACTATTTACTCACTAATAGGTGCTAGCATTTTTTTTATTTTTATAGCTCATGCATATAGTATCATGCTAGTAAGTAGTATTACTAGAGCTCTTTCTGGTGCAATTCAATGAATAAGTATAACAATAAGTCAACAATGAAAATGATGGTCAAAATTACTATCAAAGAGACAATAGGTATAATAATTTAGCGGCATTTCTTCATGATCCAGGGTATGGTCACCTGTCCCCGAGGACGAATTGGGGCAAAGTCACCACCATCTTATACGCCCTATTGGGGATGCCACTCTTCCTGCTCTACCTTAGTAATGTTGGTAAGATTAATTACATTTAAGTTATATAGACAATAATATTATTATTGTAATTATACTATTAGTCATGTATCCTGGAGCTGCTCGATAAAACTCTCAAGTATGTGCATATTTTGCTAGTAAGTTTCCGGGTCCATTCCTATTATTCATAAAATTATTATTGACTTTGATATTTTCGGTCACCGAGTCTGGTGTAATGTGTTTGGCAAAATGAAATATTATTTCGTAAATGAAAACCGAATATAAATGGGATATCATTAAATACATTGTCATATTAGGGTCATAGATAAGTAGGTAAATTAGTATTTAATTATCATTACTAGGCGTTTCAAGTATTAAGTACAGCTACATATTAAGGAGTTTCATAGGGAGTATGTGTCAGATCGATCTAAAATTGATCGCTCGTTCGCTTCCACTAGTTGCACGTTGTTCCTGTATCGATAGTCGTCAGGTACCTTAATAGACTTGCAGCACGCTGTTGTCCTAACGACCAGCCATCCATTACAAGCTGGAACTCGACGTCGAATGCTTCTGCACGACGCGAAATAGTGTCAACAGTTGCCATTCATGTAAATGTCGCTCTCAGAGTGATGGATCTGTGCTCCCTCAAATAACGACAGGACCCGCGAAGCTTTTCTTTATTCTGTACGGTCATTCATTGTAATGTGTTTTCAGGAGAACTGCTGGCACGATGGTTTAAGTGCTTGTACGCGCTGGTGTGTCTCTGCCGGGGGTGCCCTGGCTTCACGAGGAGGAGAGTTACTAGGTTTAGGCCCCCGGTAAAATACTGTAACTTTTGAAGTCACATATTCTGGTTTATTAGCGACTTGCTAAATTAAATTCATTTTGATTTCAGTTAGAAATTAGTGAAGCAGAAAGTATAGAACGCCCACAAGCTTGGAGGTCTCGATATTCAGATTCTGATGTCACTCCAGTGGAAAGGATACCGCAGTATCCACGCGGCCCTCAAAGGTACGGGATACCGTCTTCTCGTTTTCAGTTTCGGTATATTGAAAAAGTAACCTTTATACATTCAATCATTTAACCATCCACTAGAAATTAAGATGATCAGGAATCATGTTTTTTTTTAATTATTTGTATTGCAAGGGTTTTTTGGCTTAAAATGAATCAATCGAATATGTTTTGTACCAGGAGAGCAGACTACTTCAGGAGCGCTTCAATGCCGCAGCCATGGGAGAGCGCCCGTTATCCACCTCGCTTTGATCCGCGAGTGCATGCTCGTGGATACCCAGAGCCGCTCGGGTTCAAGAGCGGGACAGAGGACTCAAGCGAGTTCAGCTACGTCACCTTTGATGCTCAAGCTATTACTGTGCCTATTAGTGTTTGTGTCTCTATCATGGTCGGGTAAGTTCACAGTTATTTCTGCTCTTAAGGGGGGAAGTCCATATAGAAGCCTGAAAATCGGACATTTTTTGGATTTTTTTTAAGGTGTAAAAATAATTTAATTGTTTTTAAACTTTAACACAATTTTATTCAATCTTTATAGAGAACAAAAAATATTTTTTTTTCTTTCAAAATGGCGGCTCAGGATCATTTTTTGTCTGCTGCCTTCGACGTGAGGTCCCAAACTGCTGCATTTGTCATTCATCAACTCTTGATCTAAAACAAAAAAATTAAAGTGTTTTCTTCTTAGGACATATTAACGCGAAGGATAAACCTATAAAATAAATATGTAAGTAAAAAGTATAAAATCAATTTAAGCCTTTGAAAAAAAAATTGAATTTAGGGCTATTTTTTGACCTTTTTGACCCCAAATACTTTATCAACCTGAAATATCTAAAGTTTTAGGTTTATCTTTCCGAGAGTACTATAGAGAAATGCCTCACCAAATTTCAGATAAATCGATCGATAACCTTTTGAGTTACAACACGAGCAGTTTTTAAAAATACAGTTTCGAGATAATCGCGTTTAAAGTTATAGTACATGAAAAATATCAGTTTTAGTGACTTACCGATTAATCTGCAATCCCAGGTCCATACAATAGTCCTTCCTCTGATTAAATGTGAGCCGTCACGGGACGCCTGGCAGATGTGAAACATCGAAATTATTTTGTACAAGTAATATGTATAAAATAACAAATTACGATAGGAACTGTGCTGACATCTATGAACACGCATACAATCCTTCACCAGCCGCACCACGCAACACGCGAGAAGCCTACATCGCTATATCGAGATTCTCTCAGGATTCGACATATACGAGTATACAAGCATCCAACATCAACAGTTGGACCGCGGTCCCCAGGCATGATCTGCGGCAGCTTGGCGGAAGATCTTTCCATTTAAAAGGAGGAGTATCATACGTCGCTCCTCCATAGAACTAAATATGGCATAATGTAAAAAAATTATATTACGATTTTTTTCCACAAAAATAATAACTGTTTATTTAACACTAATCATACCAACACTTACTAGGTACCAATTTCTACCATAGCGGGTAAAATGTGACTTTATATTTCCTGCTTGTATGTATGAAATATGGTTGTTAGGAAGGGAAATAAATAAATATAACTGTATATTAATTAGTAAGAAAAAGTCATGAAGTCAAATGTGCAAAAGCAATAATAAAGATGATACGTGCATTTTCAATGCAAAGTTCAAAATGGGTCATTTGACCCGGTTATGGTAGGTATGTTTAGTGTTAATAAACATTTATTTTCATTAAACTCAAAAATCCAAATAAAATATTCTAATTTTGACAACTCATCATATAGCGTCGCCACGCCAGAAATCGGTCAGAGCATGTTTTGTTTCCAAAAAGCTTTTACGATCCTGTCGAGTTATTCGCGCTTCGTCTGTATTATCAGCAAATACTTTCGCATAAGTACAAATATTCAAGTTCAATAAATTAATTATTCTCAATACAAACTGAAACCTTCATTAAATCGACTAAACACTACGAATTCTCCAGCTGAACTAACTGTATTTCTTGATTAACCTTTATGTGTATAGCAATATTACACGTGTACATATAGATACATATATATTTTTATACTTACATACTTACTTGAATATGTATGAGTATTTCCGGTTATAGGATGAATTAAATATTTTGCTATTGTAATGGAAGGGACACCTTTTCCAAGAAGCGCTCCGACTACCTGCCAATTCGCTCTCGGGCCCGCTCCATTATATTAAATATAACTTCATTAATATTCGAGTTTTTTTTTTCCTCTCGTCGGTACACGCTCAACATACTGTACGTTCAGATTATCGAAAAAAAAAAGATTTTTTGAAAATTCTATATTGACTTCTCCCTTAATTAATATTTCTGCAGATTATTAAGTGAGTAAATTTATTTATCATTTCAGTTATTTGTTATTCGGCTCAATGATATTCGGTATGTGGGAGAAGTGGGATCAGCTTGACGGCGCCTACTTCTGCTTCATATCGCTCAGCAGGTGAGCACCACTAATATTTTTTAATGCAGAAGGTTATCTCTCTGCTTCATAAAATTATTAGCTTTGAACCGACATTCATTTTCAGCATCGGGTTCGGCGACTTCGTGCCGGGCGAGCGCGTGTACTCGGCGCGCATCGAGCCCTCGTTCATCGTGTGCTCGCTCTACCTCATGCTGGGCATGGCGCTCGTCGCCATGTGCTTCAACCTCATGCAGGTACCACATCACACAATCACACTTTCTACCTTTATCCTTTGTTGCCGTGATCACCCTTCATTTGATAGATTTGTGGCTGTTGGCAGTGAGCACACGAAGCCGACTGTTCATCTACCATAATAATGTTCCACCAACCCCAGGGGGGTACCAGAAAGTACCATAGGGCGCATATACCTCACAATCGTAAAGTTTTAGCAAAAACTGATGAGATTAAAGCAAACAGTTGAGAGAAAGCGGCCGGAATTAATCAACAGAAGGGGTGTGCTTTTTCATCATGATAACGCTAGACCTCACACATCTTTAGCCACTCAGCAAAAATTAAGATAGTTTGGCTGGGAGGTATTAATGCATCCGCCGTATAGTCCTGACCTTGCACCTTCAGATTTCCGCCTGTTTCGGTCTCTTCTTTAGGCAGTGTCAGGTTAACATCACGAGAGGACTGCCAAAACCACATGTCGCGGTATTTTGATCAGAAGTCCCAAAATTTCTATAGCAATGGGATCATGTCCCTACCTACAAAATGGTACTTACATACTTTAGTTAAATGTAAATAAATGATATTAAAAAGTGTTTTGAATTTTCCTAAAAAATGCGACGAAACTTTTTCCCGAACCTATTATTATTCTCGGGCCTTATTCGTATCAATCCCTTCCCACAAAATAACATAAACAACTACTTAAACACATTATATTGTCCATGACGTCCGCAGGAGCAGGTGATCCATTACTTCGCCGGTCTCAAGCGCGCTCTCAAGCGGATATGCCGCTGCAAGAGATGACGTCACCGCTACTTCGCAACTATCAACTGTATTGTCCTAGTTAAGTATACGAGAGTGTCACCGCTGGCTCTATGTTAATAAAGACTTATTTATTACTATGTTTCATTATTTTTGTCACCGCTGCATACATTCACGTGCCAAACGTTACTCGAACCTGACAGTTCCTAGGTAGAACTGAGACAACTCAAGCCGAACACAAGATAGCTAGACTCCGTCAAAGGATGTTCTTGTTGTTTACGCCGTCAACGTCACTACTGTGATAGAGACTTGACCGGAATCGACAAATATATAAACATTGCACATAATGCAAATCCAAATATTTTGTTAAAAGATTAATAAAATCTATTTAACAAACTAGAGGTTCGTTGAAATAAAGAGGGGCTGAAAGCCAAAAATATATACAAAAATGAAGTTTAGTCTAACTAAGCTCCAACACTGAAACGTAAATAATGTTGAGTAGGCGCCAAACAAACTAACCGGCAAATTAATGATTATATGCAGGGTAAAGCTTGAAGTAAGTATCCAATAAGAAAATATTTATCGTATTCGGACGAATCCATACGACGTTATGCCAGCAGGCCTACTATGAACTCTTATTGCGATTCATTTGACGACCTAAAATAAACTGCCCCGCTATTTCATACCACGACGTCATTAACGCGATTCAGTTTAGGTTGACGCCAAATCAAGTCTGCAATTGGATGGCAAACTGTTTTCATTCGTTCATTTTTCGTACCATGAGGTGACATATCAACCTAAATTGGATAGTTTAAGTGTCAAATTAAGCGATCCAATAAAAGTTGCTTCTTTCTTGGCGTGCAGTGAATCGTTTTGTTAATAACTTTTAAAAAATAGTGAAAATATACGTAATTCAAGGTATTTCAGTTGAATATTTTGTGTTTCTTATGTGTTAATGTAAACAAGTGATTTGTAGAGCATTTTTTATTGTAGATGTCTGACGAATTAGTCCTTTTTGAATTAATGGAAAATGATAATGAAATAAACACAACACGGCGACAAAAAAGACGTCTAACACGGTAACAATCGGACCCCTTTTATTTGGAAGATGCAAAATTCATAAAGAGATATCGGTTGTCTAAACAATTGGTATAAGAACTGTGTGATTAACTGAGGATTTTTTATTAAAGCCCGTTGCTATGTCTTTATTTCGGTTCAGAAATTCCCAAAGCTGCTCAAGTTGACCGAACGTTACTCTTCGACGCGATTCAACACTGTAAAAAAAACCACTTAAAATACATTGGTACTTAAGTTAGGTACGCGTTTGAGATAAAGAAGTTTGTAAGTTTACATTATGAAAATATAACATTATTACACAAACTACACAAGGATACTTGCGCCCTTATTCGTATTACCAATTATTTTAAGTCAGTGAAACGTTAAAACACTTATAAATAAAATAAATATGTACTAATAATAACACGTAATTTTCTTTCAATAATAGTTAGAGATACCTACTTTCAAAACTCTAAAAATCTCAACAATAACAACCGCCTTCTGTCAAATCCAACATGAGTGGAGGCGCGCTCTAAACTCGTCATAATCAATTTATTTTTACGACAACACTAAACAAACCTTTAAATTGTAATGTAAAAAAATTACTAAATAAATTACTATTATTTATTAGTAATTTAGTACTAAGAAAGCCTTAGTGGTATTTAATTTTATGCTCAATAGCGCAATTTTAAAATATATTTGTTGTTATTTTTACACATAGAAACCGCTAAATCATATCAACTAGGTTTCGAAACGCAACACATATGGTTCCAGTAAAAGAGACAGACTTATGCAACGACGGTATAGCGTTATCTCTTTCTCACCGCGGACCAGAGACAAATTTCGTTCGTTCATTCCTCCGTGAGCGATTCAAACGCCAGTCAGCAAAAGGCACTTCATGGTACGAATCTTAGCGATTCAGTTTAGGCACCTAAACTGAATTGCATCGGAATTGAATGGATAAGTAAAAGTTGATGGTAGGCCTGCAGGTCATATATAGAAAAAAACGTGTTGACTCGAGAACCTCCTCAGTGTTACCGTCGGTAAAAATTAATTAACAGTCAAATTACAATGGCCGATTAACTACCCCATTACAAATACTAAATACCGTTGAAATAATAGTAAGCCTACAAGGTAATTTGATCGGTTGTTATAAAGTCTCTTGCACAGCAACATACAGTGAATAAGTTAAGCAACAGCAAGTTTCAGTGCACTTAATGTCCACGGCATAAGCACTAATGAGCACATGCACTTCACCCGGAGGGAAAAGATTGTAGAGGTGTTAAAATATGCATCAGCCGAGCTCCGGCGCGTGTTCCTGCAGCTGCGGGGAGCTCGTGAGCACTATTACTTGTGTAAAAACGCGCGGCGTACAACTCCGACGCCACTTACCAGCATTAGGTGCTTAAAAATGCGCTCTGTGCTTTACAAGCTCGCCTTTAGGAGTCCGTGGAAACGGTAATGGTGAAACGTGTGGTGTTCTAGTCTGCTTTTAAATTGTTTTAAAGCTATTTGTCATGTAGGGTGTTTAAAAGACCGTTGAGACATAAGCAACATCCGCTACCGCATTGGGTACCGTGATATGCCGCGCGGTAGTTATATATAGCTCCGTGGCTAGGCACAGGTAAGAGGTATCTTTTGGCTTGAACAGTATGATTACGCGTACCCACTCAGAACATCGCTTATATCCAAACAGATACCATTAATGGGATCTTCGACAAATGGTGAAACTTTTTTTAGAGTATATACTTGAGAAAATAAACATAAAAACTTGAGGGTAAAAATAATTTTATAAATAATATCAGAATTGTCAGTACTCGTGCTGGTTTAGAAGGTTGGTTTTGCTAAGAAGAGCTGGCAATAATTACAGCATTCTGACGGCCAGTAATATATTTTGTTAAACCTTGCTTTAAAGGTAGAAATTACTCATTCAATTTTAATCAAAATTTAAATAAGTAATAAAAATTAATCACTTAACAACGAACGAGAGAAGCACTGTTAAAAATAAAAAAAAATAAGTAAAAGATGTTAAGTTAGGAAGTAAAAACATATAGTTAGTTCCAATGAGCCCATTCGTCTGAGTACGGAACCGTAACCGCATTTTATTGCACGAACTCGAGCTGGTTTTACCGCTTTTTCCCAGCGCAAGTCGGGGAGGGCCGGGGAGGGCCGGGGAAGGTCGCGGGGGGTGACGTGCACTTGAATGCATTAGTTAGAGGTGTTCCATAAACTTGGTCGGGAATACTCCGGCTCTCAGAAGAATTGTGCGCACAAATTAAAGAGGCAAGTTTAGAAAGTTGGCGCCACCGCCGCGCGCCGGTGCCGCCGCCGGCCCGCGGCCGCTGTAGTGCCATACGTTTCAGTCGGGTAAAACTTTGAGCATTATGGGAATGGCCAGCGATTTATTTTATTGGGTTTTCGTGTCGGGAATGCTACGGACTTCTCTGTTTTTTATGGACAATCGTTTGTATCGGGATTATTCGGTATCGTCTGACCAGCGCGGCAGCGCGAAGAAGGTCCCGGTTTTATTTCTACAAATAAAAGCAATAAACTTACTCAGACGCTTTTGTTTCTTTCAATTATATTTGTTTGTTCCAGTGGCTTTGACCTTCGTACACTGACTAAATAGCTTTGACTTTGACATTGAGTTTGACAAGTGGTTTCTAATACAGCCGACTAACTACCTTACTAATATTGTCTATGCGAAAGTTTGTGAGGATGGGTGTTTGTTACTCTTCGACGCAAAAACTACTAAAAGGATAGTAATGAACCTTGGCTAGATACCTGGAACCTGGAATAACATAGGATATTTACTTATTGACGGGCCAGTTGGCTTGGTGGTTTACGACTCTGACTGCCAAACCGAAGGTGGCAGGTTCGATTCCCACCCAGGACAAACATTTGTGTGTAAAAATGAAATGAAGAAACATGTCTGTTTGTTCTGTGTCTGGGTGTAAATATCTATATATGCATCTGTATCATATCTGTTTTCCACAGTACAAGCTCTGCTTAGTTTGGGATCAGATAATAATAATAATAATAATAATAATAATAATAATAATAATAATAATAATAATAATAATAATAATAATAATAATAATAATAATAATAATAATAATAATAATAAAAATGTATTTATTGCAGACCAACACATAAACAAAATAATTAAGCCCACCAAACTGCGTGGCAGTTTGTCGGCGGGAACAGCGCTTTTTTTAATTTATTTATACTATTAGCTTATTTAATTATGATATACATATAATGTACCTACTTTTAGCCTCGCATTAAAACTAAATTAAATCAAATTAAATACCCAAATTTACAGCGATTTCCGAAATTAGTTGTTTTTTATATTTACATTTAAGGGATTTGTAACTTATATCAATATTTAAGTTTCGAAGCCAATCATTCTTATTATATATTGAAGGGATCAAATACCAATTTGTTCTTTTACCGTAGTAGTTTTTTACTACTGGCTGGATCAGTTTACGTTTCCTGACATTTTTGGTGTTGAACGTGTTTTTTATTTCAATTTTATGTTGTGGATTATAGAATTGTTCCAGAACCACTAGGTATTTGACCCGCTCGTGAACAGGAAGTATGTTACATGCAACAAATAGTTTTTCATAATTTTCTTTACACTCTTGTTTTAGTTTTGGGTCAACAAGATATTTCATGAAGCGGATTTGCAATGATTTAATACCATCTAGATAGGTTTTAAATGTACGGCCATACACACACAATCCGTAGCCTATCAGTGAGTCGGCAAGGGCAAAGTAAATTACTCTTAGCGTTTTTCTACTCAAAGGGGCCGTCAACGTATAAAACTTGCTTAAGACGGACCTAAGCCTTGTGCACACTGAGTCAACCTGCGGTCTCCAATTCATATTATAGTCCACCCACATGCCTAGATATTTAAATTTAGTGACATATTCCAAATTTTGGCAGTCACAATTGGTTTTACCTGCATGCATGCAGTCATATGTGTGGCCTACAATACCAATTGTTGATTTGTCAATACCTTTTGCTACCAAATTGTACGGTGAGTATATATGCATGACTTTAGTCTTATTTACGTTCATTATAATACCGTTGTCATGTGTCCATTTAGCTATATTATTGAAGTCCGTCTGCATTGCAGTTCGAGCCTCCTGTACATTATTCGACGAGTATATAAAGCACATATTATCTGCGTACATAATGACCTTACAGTTTTTCACTACGTTACTGACGCTATTGACATGAATATTGTATCCAATTGGTCCGTATACAGAGCCAGTCGGTACGCCAAGATTAACCGCGGCTCCACGGCTTGACACACCTGCAACACTCGTCTTGAGCGTTCTATCCCTCAGGTATTGTCGGAACCATTTGTTCGTGGGACCCCTGATACCGCACTCTTCCATGGCTTTAAGTAGAACCTTATGGTCTAGTGTGTCAAATGCTTTTTTGTAGTCTATAAACAACGCCAAGATGTGATGACCTGCATCAAGGCTGTTGTTTATCACCTCTGAGAACTGTGAGAGTGCTGTTGCGGTACTGCGTCCACGTCTAAATCCATGTTGTGTGTCTGACAATAAATTATTCTGCTCTAAAAAATCATTAATTTGACCTACGACTATTTTTTCTACTATTTTATTAACAACTGACAAAATTGCAATAGGCCTGTAATTGCCATAATCACTGTGTATACCATGCTTGTATATCGGCCTGATTATAGACGTTTTAAGCAAACTTGGGTATTCACCTCTCGTTAAGCATAAGTTGACAAAGTGTGCCAAAACTGGTGAGATATACTTACGAATTAATTTCAAATCTATAGCTCGAATACCGTCAATCCCTGGCGCCTTCTCACTGCTCAGCTGATCTATTATTTTAATTACATTGTTACTGTTCACAGGTGTGAAACGAAAAGATACATTACTCGACTTAACATATTGATATCTGTCCAAGAAATATTTATTACAATTATGCTTTATATTTTTGATTTCCTGAGTAAATGTATAAGCAAAGTTATTACATATATTATACATTGTCTCATTTTTTCCGAAATATTTCGTTATTGTCTCATCTATATTCATTTTATTCCTACCTATCCAGCTATTAATTTTTTGCCATATCTTTCGAGGGTCTCCCCTACATTTTATTATTTCTTCTTGTCTATATTTGTTTTTTTCTTTATATATTATTTTGTTTACTTTATTCCTAAATCGTGTATATTCAAGTCGTTTCGTGTAATTATTAGGCGTATCTTTCCAATCCCTGAATAGCTGATCCCTATGCAGTAACATATTTTTTAAAAACCCTCTTATCCATGGTTGCGCAACACGTTTCTTAGTCTTTGGCATGATTTTACTTTCATTATAAATATCATTAAAAATACATTGTAACTTATCATACAAGGTTAATGGATAGATGGCCGTGTGTAAGGAATATCCATGGATATTTATTATTATTTCTCACCCGGAATATGTAACATCCCCAAGGAACTCTGGCGAAACCGCGGGGCTGTACTGCTAGTCAATTTATAATCGGATACTTACCCTATACATTTACAAAGGCAGTTCTGCAAGTTCTACTCTAAGGCTTTTAGAAATATTTTTTATTTTTTTACATAAATTCTGTAAAAGATGACGCTTATAATTCTCATAAAATTATTCAATAGTATGAAAAACAATCACGGGAGCGTAAATAATAATAATACAATACAACTGTAAAGGAAAGTAGCATGGTAACTAGGCTGGGCCCACTGCTGGGACCACAGTCTATATACATATTTTGCGGTTTGTTACTTTAGTCACGTACTGAGCAAACTGATTAATAACTCCCGTACAGCTTATATGCATTGTTATACAATTTCAGTATTACGAGGCCATTACCATTAACCAACCAGGAAGACAGACTCTGACTATTGAGTCCCATACCTGCCTGAAACAATGAAGTTTTAGTTGATATTTCCCTTTAAGCCTAAAAATTTGAAAAAAAAGTAATCTTGTTCTCCCTCTCTTTCAAAATTATTTTATAATTTATTAGTAACATTTTTGCTTTCCTCTTATCGATACCCCCATTGCTAAAGTCATGTCAAGATGTCGTCCAGTCAGCTGTTATCCGCAGTCGTTGCATAAATAATAATTATTTACTGATTATAATTTCACCAACCGACATGGATTCATTCACAAGATGACACGGCAAAGTTGGAACAAGTCAATGCTCAGTCGATCCTCATGCCTCACGTATTTCTCAATGGGGTCGGGTCAGTCGTCGGCGGAATCAAATTTGTTTACCCAAAACTTTCGCATATCTGCTTACGATAAAAATTGTGTCTTGAATTGAGAGAAAAAACGAAGCGACCCGATTCCGCCTGTGGATTTATGTTTTCCGCTCGACCGCGGCGACCTTACTTCGTATTATTTACAGCCAAGTGTGTGTCGACAGCCGAGGGACAGCCGGCGCGCGGGGGCGGGGAATTCGTTCACCTTTTTTATTTTTATATTATATAAACTACTTAAAATTGGCCTATTAAGTAAATTTTTGAAACAAGTTTATTTTCATGTACCTAGAAGGTTCATCATCATCATATCAGCCCAGGGAGTTCCACTGCTGATCAAAGGCCTCCTCCCTGGCTCCACTCGGGGCTTTCCTGTACGTGGTCGCCACTCGAGTACCTTTCTTCCCCCCCATCGGCTATCAGTTCTTCGAGCGATGTGGCCTGCGCATTGTTTTCGCTCACTGACTTTACGAGCTTTGTCCAAAGCTTTCGTTTTACTACGAATTTTCTCGTGTTTTTTCCTTTTAAACGGCCGTATCTGACTGTTTACAAAATGTTGACATTAAAAACTAAAAAATAAATCTCATACAAGTTCAGATATTACAGTATCTATCTTTATGGTCAATGTAACAACTGGCATTCTTGTCTGTGCTTTCAGGTATAGAATTACCGTAAAGGCAATTTGAAGTCTACACAACACAACATCCATAGTACTTGTTTTGTTCATTACGGACTATGTTTCAACGTACAATTCCAACATTTATATTTAAAAAAATACAAATCCCTTTGTTCGTTAAATACGTAACACGGTCGGCGTGTGAAGGGATAGGTGCGGTATTATTTAGAAAATGAATGTAATAAAAAATTAGCATAGGCTCGTGTCGCGGCATACGTCCCGCTGTCCACGCGGGGCGGCGCGGGCGGCGTGCGTTATGCAATTAACACGCGACAAAAGGAGATTATAATAATATTAGGTACCTTTTTTCGATTTAATAATTCTCCCCTTTCATTTGATATTTGCCGGCGGCCAATCCCTCCTTGTTATGTTACATTTAAAAACCATTCGATCTTACAGACAATTATTTAAATTGATTACTTACTTACTTTATGTTATAGAACTTAGTATAACAGCATTTTCATTAGCGAATGAATCTTCATACATCCAGTATAACAGCGAACTTCTCACACTGAGAATTGGTGTCAAAGAACATATTAAGAAGTTAATTTCCAAACTACAGAATGGGTCTTTGTATTCGAATGAATCAACTGATTAAGTTTGAGACATAGATCGAGTGCATCCGTATCGAGTGGTGTTGGCCCGAGGGCAGTCGGGTCGGCCGGGGCGAGTGGGGCGAATGGGGCGAGTGGGGCCGTCGGGCAAGCCCGGGGCAAGTTGGCTAACTGGCTAACTATTGCTAAGTAAATAGTTGTCTGCTGCAACTCGAATTTGCACCACTTGCCTTGACGGCGCGCCGTGCTTTCCTCTCCGCTCATTAACGTACTACGCACTGGGTTGATAAAAAGCAGCGTTTTACCGCTACTGATAATAATAACATTAGCAGAGATTATTGAACTTTAGATATATTTTTATATTAAAATGAGCTAGACACGCAAATTAACATAGCGAATTTAAATAATTTCTGTTTGGAGTTTACTGATAGAAAACTATCAAAGATTTATGTAAACTTTTAAAGTGTACCGTACTACTGTTTGTAGTTCAGAGGAGGCGTCTCAACACGCCAGTGCGTGAGCATGACAGCAAATTTGGTGTAGCGAGTTCCATAAGTCGGCCAACCGCGACCTCAGAACCTTGTGTTCGAGCTGCCAATATTCATGCTGGTAATTTAAGCAAAGTGTCCGTCTGGTATGCTCGGTATGCTTATTTTTCCGGGACTTCAGCAGTTACATAGTTTTTATTTAAATTCATTGTATTTGTTAGACTGGCTGGATAGTCTAGTCAGTTAGACACTCGGACGGTCGAGATTTCGATACCGCCCATGAAAATATGTTTCTTTGTGCTACTCTACAAAAATATACATTTTAGAAGTAATATATCGGTTATCTGGAGCGTGTGAAGAAGATGCCAGAAATAAAACATATTCAAGAAATTATAAAAAATACTTTTCAGAAAAGTAGAAGCAGACAGCCTTTGATATATCGCGTCTAACATTGATTTAGATGTAGATTTTCATATTACATCTGGCAAAATATAAACATTCGTGCAGTTTCTGTTGTCTATCGCAACACTTTATGAAACCTATGTACCAACATCTCCTTCTATTTCAATAAGATGAAAAGAGAAGGAAAGTCTTTAATTTATTCCCATTCATTCCCGTAATGGCGACGTGAACAGGTCTGCATTACAATCACGGTGGAGCATCAAAGAGAAAAGAATCATGATGAAGGCAATGGGGCATGATATAGCATACGGCACGACGATTTAATAAAAATATATCATAGAAGGAAAAAGAGGAGAAGGAAGAGCAAGGATGAACTACAATAGTAGACGCGCCGTATCGTAGATGGAGATGCAGGAATTCGTTAAAACCAGAATGGGGTGGAGGAGGCTGCACCAACAAAACCCCAGCTGTCAAATTTTGAAGGACATGGAATATTTTACGTTTTAAAACCCACTGACAGAAATATTTCTCAGCTTTAGGCAAAGAAAGACAGATTCATAGTTTTATGTTAAGTTTAGTTTGCAAAACAGAACCGGACCATTGTTAAATGGGAAGTGTTAATCAGTAAAATACAGTATAACAAATAAAATACAGTAGCGAGTGAGAGACGAAAATAAGTATATCGGTGACCGTGTGCAATTCAAAATTCAAAACCATTTATTCAGTTTAGGCCCCCGGAAGCCACTTATGAAGGTCAAATTTAAAGTTACTGTAGCTACAACCGGTTCGGAAGTCAGCCTTCAACTGAGAATCGGCAAGACACTCAGCAAGGTTACATTCTTTTTGGCTATTTTATAATATCAATTTTATATATTTTTATATTTAACAATTATAAAATACTTGATATAGATAACCTTCAAAAACAAAAAAAGAAAAGAAATAACAAGACTACAAAATAGAAAATAACAATAATTATTTACAACTTAAACAAGAAACTTGTGTATAGTCATGTAAATGTAAATATGTACCGAATAGACAGATACCATATAAATTCTTCGCAAATGCGATAGTTTGTTGCTCAATCACGCCATAGTGACTAATCGGATGTGGATGAACTTTGACACTACCTACTTTGATACCGATAAATGCTTTTATAAATGAACAATTAAGATGAGAGCCAACTTCAAAGCGTCGCTCGAGCTGGGCGACAGGCGCCGCAGGTAACACAAGCTGTTTAGAGAAGCTCAAATGTTCGACTAAGTAACAACTGGTAAATAGTCCCGAGTATTACATTACTAATAACAATTCCCAGAAAGTAAATAAAATAACAACAATTGTTGTTATTTTATTCAATTTGTTGTCTGTGGTATTAAATTGGACACATTTACGTCAGTATAGGGCACAGACTTCTTTGTTGATAGAGAGGGATGTGAAGTTAAAAGCTCAACTGAAAAGAACTGGGAAGTTTCTTACGAACGTAATTTTTGTTTAAATCTCACTATTTCGGCTTTGTCATTCAGCTACTGACGTTACTGACTGTGCGTATTATACAAGTCTCGCTAGAATTTTATTTAAAACGGTTATTCTGTAAAGGATTACTCTTCCAAATACGCCCGAATATACGATAAAAGAACAATCATTTTATTATTTGAAATAGCTGTCCGATGAGTAATGTAATATTGTTTTATTCATATCTATTTCCATTGTTTAGAAACAATCGGAGCTGTATGCAAAGTGGAATAAAACCAAATATGCTCAAAATACTTTGTAAAATTCTATTCGAATAAATTTAAGAACTTTTATTTCAAATTTTACGTTATAATAATATGATTTCACTAACCGAAAATAACCAAATAGAACTTATTAAAGTAATATCTAAGTAGATTGTAGTAAAGTCCCTGTCTGCTTGTTCGCTTATAATATTTTAAACTATGTATTAGATTTTGATGTGGTTCTACCATCATGTAGAGATTTTTCCGAAAGAAATGTATGTAATGTCATCGCAAGCAGACGCAGCCAGGGCAGATCGTAAGTATTAAACAAAATAACCTCGTAAGTCTGCGGGAGATATACAATAAGGTTGAGAGGAGTGATCTTGTGACGGAGTAATTACGAAGTGCGATTATGAAGATTGCAGAGGTCGTCGTCGCTACAAAGTCACGGGCCCGCTCCCGGCTCTCGGCTCGACTTCACTTGAGAAGCCCTCAGGGAATATAGTCAGGCAGCCCGCCTCTTATTGTTGCATCGATATAACTACAAAATTGCAAACCATGCGACAGTGCTTTTTAGGGTTCTGTAGCCAAATGGCAAAAACGGGACCCTTATAGATTCGTCATGTCTGTCTGTCCGTTCGTCCGTATGTCACAGCCAGTTTATTCCGAAACTATAAGAGCTACATTATTGAAATTGTGATGTATTCTGTAAACCGCATTAAGATTTTAAAGTTAAAACAGAAAAAAATCCAAAATTTTTGGTTCCCCATACATAGAACTGAAACTCAAAAAAATTTTTTTCATCAAATCTATACGTGTGGCGTATCTATGGATATGTAGGATAGGTATTTTAAAATGATGTTGAGGTTTCTAACATATTTTTTTTCTAAACTGAATTGTTTGCGCGAGAGACTCTTCCAAAGTGGTAAAATGTGTGTCCCCCTCCCCGTAACTTCTAAAATATGGGCATGATAAAACTGAAAAAAATATATAATGTGTTACTATGTGATTACTATGCAAACTACTAACGAAAATTGGTTTGAATGAGATCTAGACAGTAGTTTTGTTTTTAAATGTCATAAATCAAATTACCTAAATTATTAATTTTACTCAAATATATAACAATAATTTTACTATCACAGGCCTTACGCATAAACTGTGAACCATTATTTTCTTATAGTAAATCAGTGATAAGTAAATAACATTATTAATTCGCTCAAAGCGTGGCTTGATCGGTAGCGCGCGGAGAGGGGGAACGTCGCCAATTGCGCTAACCCGAACTGGCAGACACGTGAGGGCAGACGTCGTTGACACTCGTGCGCGCGTAGCTAACTTTTCCCGATACGTTTGTGAATGCTAAATATTCTATATTTAGGTACGATTTGGTACTGCTTTTTTTTAAATAACAATAATTTCATAAATTGATTTCCTGCCTGTAAATAGGTAATTAATTCGTCAACCTAATAAAAGTTTTGAGATTTTTTTGTAATAATTACCTACTCATATTAGAATAAAACTTAAATTTTGTGTATTGTTTATTAAGTTTGGATTCCTTGGCTAATGATACATTCTCCTATATATTAAACCCCAATATTCACTTAGGTAGCTAATCGTAATATTTATTTATCAATTAAAACAAGTTTGATTAAATAAAATAATATATATTTATAATAACACGTCGATCAAACTTACAACGAACTACAAAAACTTGTATATTACTATGTTACCTACCTGCTGCTAGTGCTGCTACGGAACCCTTCATTGGCGAGTCCGACTCGCTCTTGTTTTTCACGGCTACATCAAACAGGCAGGCGGTCCAAATAATATCTGGTCACAAAGGTACACGACAATGTAGGTATGTAGGCCGTCGCCTACAGACATTTGCAATACCAGGGGCATCGACAACGCGTTGTCGACCCTAACGTGTAGTTGTTAAGTATCACGTGCTTGTAGTTTCAATGACACATTTATGTTTTATAACTGAAATTGTATTTTTATTAACTTTCTCTGACTACAAGCTCTACTACTACTTATATGGAAATAAAAAGTGATCTATTGTTTTTTTAACATAACGATGTGAGGACTCTGTCTCCAGGACTATATTATAATATTGTCTAGTCGACAAGTTGAAAATGGTACAAAATAGAGATAAATAAAAATAAATAAAATAAAAAAGCCTTTTATTCCATGAAATTACAAATGAAATTAACAATAATCTTATTCTTAATCTAATTTCAAATATAATATAAGTATATAAATAATTAAAGTTTTAAAAATAATTTAGGTGTGAATTATTCGAATGTACAGATATATTCGAATAATATTATTATTGCTTATTATAATTGAATTCAAAATTAATATTGAATTTAAATTAATATGTCTTAATATTTCTCATGGACCCCTCTCAGGTGAAGGCCTCCTCCAAAGATACCCATTTGTCCCTGTCTTTTGCTACTTTGATCCAGTCCGGTCCGGTGATTCTTCTAATGTCGTCCTCCCAGCGCATACATGGTCTGCCAACACGCCTCTTCCCCTGAGGACCGTTCCATGTAGTTACTTCAAATGACCATCTATTATCTCTAAGCCGTGCTACATGGCCAGCCCATTTAAATTTCAGTCTTTGAGCAAAGTTGAGCGCATCTACTGTTTTTGTGATATCTCTTATTTTTGTATGACGGATTCTGTGTGTTTTTCTTATCTTTAGCATGCTACGCTCCATTGCTCGCTGGCATGTTACAATTGTATTTTTTACCTTACTGGTGAATTTCCATGTCTGGCAGGCATATGTGAGACATGGTAAAATGCACGAGTCCATCATTTTCTTTTTTAATTCTATTGGCATGTTACTTTTCATCACCTCCTTGTAACTCCAGAACTTATTCCATGCAATTTTTGATCTGCGCTCTACCTCTAGTTCGTTGCTATTGCTTTCAAATGATATCCGTTTTCCTAAATAGATATAATGATCCACATACTGTATTGGTTTTTGATCTAGTGAGATTGTTTGTTTGTAGCTATTGGTCATGATGTTTGTTTTTAATAGATTTATTTCTAATCCAACTTGTCTGCTGGCTTCGTTTAGCGATTGTATCATACATTCTAAGTTTCCACCAGTTTCAGACAGAAGTACCAGGTCGTCTGCGAATCTTAGATGACTCAGATATTTTCCTTTGATATACAAGCCGTACTTTCTCCAGTCTAATTTGTTTATAATTAATTCCAATACTGCAATAAATAGAGTTGGGGAAAGTGGGTCACCCTGTCTCACTCCTCTATTGATACCAAAAGCAGGGCCACATGAATCCAGTTTAACTCTACTAGCCCTGTTGTTATATATATTTTTTATTACGTTTATGTACTCATTTTCTACTCCTTGTTTATTTAAGGCTTCCCATATACTGGTGTGCGAAATTGTGTCAAAAGCTTTTTGGTAATCTATGTAGGCTATGTAGATAGGCCTTTGGTTTTCTTGATATTTTTCCATAATGAGTTCCAGTGTATGTATGTGGTCTATTGTAGAAAATCCTTTACGAAAACCAGCTTGCTCTACGGGTTGCTTCTTTACTAAAGTTTTTGTTATTCTTTGATTTATTATGGAGGAGAAGAGTTTGTAAATCGTTGGGAGAAGGCTTATTGGTCTATAGTTGCCGATGTCATTAGGGTTTCCTTTTTTAAAGAGTAAGATTATATTTGATTCTGACCATTGTGTTGGTGTGTTCGCAGTTTTTAATATCAAATTAAATAATGATGCAAGAGGTGATGCCAGTATTTCACATCCAAAATAGAGATACTACTCTTAAAATTATGTGCGATAGCTCATTGGATCCGGAATGACGTCTAGAAAAATGTGCCAAAAGCGTGTATTAGCACATAAAAAATTGCAAAAGTTATAAACAATTAAAGAAATTAAAAAAATGGCATTTAGTTTTTTGCCAATATTTAATAAACTTTTAATATTTAAGAAATTTCAAAAAAAGATTCTGAAAGAGGAGAAAATTTCCAACAAAAAGCTCCCGGAACTCTATCTCTGGTGTGTTCTGAACACTATAAATAATTTATTCCCGTTGGAAATTTTACTTAAAGTAAATTTTTCAACAAGTTAAACAATTGTTAACTAACGAAATTTTCTCGTACTACTGGCTTTGAAATGAAATGAAATATTTATTCAAATAGGCCTTCACAGGCACTTATGAATGGTCAGACTCTAACACCGGTTCGGAAGGTTGCTTTTTACTGAGAAGAGCCGGCAAGAAACTCAGCAATTACTCTTTTCAAAATAAGATTTTGTACATAAAGATGTGTCCCGCTGGAGCGAGCGCAACACCCATGCATTGTCGTCATTAAAATAATCATTTGTATTGTAGAAAGCCTTTTGTACTAAAACAGTCTTAATTCTTTCCTTAAAATTTTGTAAAGGCAAATTTAATATTTCAGCAGGGATTTTATTATAGATGCGTGCACTAAGTCCTAAAAATGAGCCTTGCACTTTTTGCAGTCTATACGCAGAAGTGACAAGTTTATCCTTATTTCTAGTATTGATGGAGTGCATATCACTCTTTTTGACATAAAGACTAATATTTTGACGTAACCCAAAGCAAAATGCCGTAGGTCATAACACTATGAAAGTAGCTAAAATAAACTAATCTAGCCGTATCGACATCTGTAATCTGCCAGATTTTTCTAACTGCGTAAGCTGCTGAACTAAGTTTTCCCGCAAGACATGATATTTGTGTCCCCCATTGAAGTTTTGAGTCTAAAGTAATTCCTAAGAAAACTGTTGACTCAACTAGGCTAAGAGCTTCATTGTCTAACATTAAACTACAGCCTAGTTTTTTTAACATTTAATTCTTCGTCTTAATTGTAAGTGAAAAAAAATGTTTAAATAATAGTCGTATTAATTTTTCGCTTCGTAGAGCCTTTCTTACATACATACTTAACAAGATCGTGCCATAAAAGTTAAAGAAATATTTATACTTTGTTTATAACAATTTTTTTACTTGAACAAAAACATAAAAATCCAAGTAATGTTGTTAAAAAACATTTATTTTTCTAAATCATCATATTATCGTTTTTCTATTAATACAAGATATTTATTGATTTGCAAAAAAAATTTTTCACACCATTTTTTTATAATTTTTTTATAAACAAATTGATTAAATCAATATTTAAAAAAAAAATCACAGCTTTATTGCATTACAAATATTATGATTTAAAAAAAATCCTTAATAACAACTTTTAATTGTTTATAATCGGTTTTTTTTTATATTTCTATTGTTTAAATAATTAGTTAAGAATTTTTTTATTCTAAAAATCATAATTGACTGTCCTCTATAAAGTAACAAAAAAAAAATATTTTTTTTTATCAACAACTCTATTGTTAAAATTTTTTTTTTTAAATATTGATTTAATCAATTTGTTTATAAAAAAATTATCAACAAATGGCGGGAAAATTTTTTTTTGCAAATCAATGAATATCTTGTATTAATAGAAAAACGATAATATGATGATTTAGAAAAAAAAAATGTTTTTTAACAACATTACTTGGATTTTTTATGTTTTTGTTCAAGTAAAAAAATTTTTATAAACAAAGTATAAATATTTTTTTATCGTTTATGGCACGATCTTGTTAAGTATGTATGTAAGAAAGGCTCTACGAAGCGAAACATTTTTACGACTATTATTTAAACATTTTTTTTCACTTACAATTAAGACAGTAGTACGAGAAAAATTCGTTAGTTAACAATTGTTTAACTTGTTGAAAAATTAACTTTTAGTAAAATTTCCAACGGGAATAAATTATTAATAGTGTTCAGAATACACCAAAATTTTTACAAATTAAAAAAAAATATTCAATACTTTAAATAAATTAATTAATGTGCCATACTCGCTTTTGACGCCTCGCGCGCAACCTAAAAATGTCGCGCGCAGGCCTATTTTCAGCGTTAAATTAAAATAATAAATAATGAAGATAGAGTTCCAGGAGCCGAGAGTTTTTTGTTGGAAATTTTCTCCTCTTTCTTCCTCTTTTTTTGAAATTTCTTAAATATTAATAGTGTATTAAATATTGGCAAAAAACTAAATGCCATTTTTTTAATTTCTTTGTTTATAACTTTTGCAATTTTTTATGTGCTAATACACGCTTTTGGCACATTTTTCTAGACATCATTCGAGATCCAATGAGCTATCGCACATAATTTTAAGAGTAGTATCTCTATTTTGTACCATTTTCAACTTGTCGACTAGACTATTAATACAAATAGCAGCAGTAGCAGCGGGCGCACCGCACTGGCTGGCGGCTGGCGGCTGGCGGCTGGCGGCTGGCGGCTGGCGGCTGGCGGCTGGCGCGATGGTGATGGCGGACTAATATCTGCCGTCTGCTGTATTATGACAGATAGATAACCCGAACAAATGCAATTGCTCTTTGCATTTGGGTTTGTGCACAATATCGAGCTGAAGGGAGTTAGTTATATTTGTGGGGTTTCAATTGCATCACGAGTTAAGAATAATGTAAAATAATGTACAATTGAGAACGTCCAGAGGCATGGTTTGTTCTATTCTTTATAAACTCAAAAGTGACTCTGTCTGTCTGTTTGTTGTTGTGGCGGAACTGATCCTTCTGAAATTTACACCGTAGCATACGTTCAAAATTAAAAACCAATAATTGAGTTTAGCACTCGGAACGCACTTATGAAGGTCAAATTTAACGTTACTGAAGCTACTACCGGTTCGGAAGTCAGCCTTCTACTGAGAAGAACCGGCAAGAAAGTCAGCAAGGTTACATTCTTTTTTATTTTATTAAATTCTTTTTTATCTATTCTGACTTTTTGTCTATTTTATAATATCAATCAAGAAATTCAGCAAGGTTACATTGTTTTTTTTTTATTTTTATTTTATAATTTTGTATATAAATGTTATCTATTCTGACTTTTTGGCTATTTTATAATAAAAAAAAATTGTATTTAAATATTACAAAATACTTGATATAGTTAACATTCAAAAACAAAAATGAAATAACAAGACTACAAAATAGAAAATAACAATAATTACTTACAACTTAAACAAACAAATTAGTGCACTGTGCAGAGAGTACTTATTTCCATACATTACGGATGTAATCAAAATTAACCAATCTTAACGCGGGTGAAACTGAGGGACGAGAGCTAGTATCGAATATAAGAAGTCTAGAAAACTTTGTAAAGGGCCTTGAAGACAAGCCAGCCGTCACTCCGCGCCCTCGCCGGGGGGCTTGCTTTGATACATAATAAAAGGGTTTCTCACTTCAGAATAAACTACATACTAAATGACCTATAACATGTGCCCTTTATGATCCCTTCATTGCGTCTAGGGTACAAAAGGAACCCTATGAGGATACGACAAGATTTAGGGATCAAGTTCGAGACGTCGGAGTGGCGCTGAAATTTTTGACCTCTTTGTAGTCAAAAGGAAAGCTCTTCAATTCTATACAAATGTCATGTGAAAGATTATGTCAAGTCTGAGACATTACTTGGACACAATTTTAGTATATTTGCTATACGATAGCACATTCTTTCAGTAAGTAGGTCTATAAAAGTTATCTGAGTTAAGTAAATGTTTACTATATATATTATATATTTTTAGTATAAATTAATAGAAATTATATTTCTAAGTTGTCAAAACAAATGCGTATCTTTAGGCTTGTAATCGTCCACAATCTCACCACGGCTGTGATGGCGTGACCGTCGGTGGTAAGCACACATAGTCTAGGAGAGCATTGACTTTCAAATGCAGCTGTCGTAACATACTACATAAAAGGAGGTAGCCAGCCAGGCGGCGGGTTCTACCAGAGATGTACAGAATGGTGTATTCAAAGTATTTAAATACAAAAATCTATTACATTTTTGTACAAACATTTGTGTGCATGGACATGTTTGTTTGTTCTGTGTCTAATTATTTATATAAAATAGTAGTATATGTAGTACATCAGTTATCTGGGTCCCATAGTAGGTACAAGCTCTGCTTAGTTTGGGACCAGATGCCCGAGTGTAAAACGTTCCAGGATATTTATTATTATTATTAGTGTTGAGTAAGTGTTCAATATCGCCAGACTTGTGCCCTCATCATTTTAGTTTTGTATGTAGGGTTTCTGGCCAATATAAGCACCTTTAGTTAATTTTATATGAAACTTTACTGGTAATGTTGGCAAATCTTAACAGTAAAGTATTTTGCAAATAGAACATGCGATATATGAAGATCCGCCGCAGCAGTGTGCAATGGAATGAAAATATGCGCCGGAATTGTCCGTCCGTGTAAGGGTGTAAGAGCCATCAGAGGGTAACATCTTAATCCCTTAAATTATGTGGAGTAATACAAAAATGGCATTGGTTTTATTTCGGCCTTTAGTTGGAAAGAGGCGTAACTCATTTATAACTTCTATGGAATATTTTGGCATTACGACATTCCCACCATACCTTTGTTTAACACCATAATCTGACCATAAACCAATTATCATTAAATTGAATTTGCCTTCCATCGTACCTAAATAGCAGGAAAAGAAAATAATTAAAGAAAATTACAAAACGACAAACCATTGAGGAAACTTTTAGAATAAATTATTTTTGGAAATAACATGTTTCTTTGAATGTTTTGGTTGTACCTACCATTTGAATATTATAAATGTTATCGACATCATGCAAGATTGTGTATAGGTATGTATACTGTCAAATACATTAACTTATATATTATTTAAGTCTATAAATGTACAAAACTAATAATAATATTATAAATTTAAAAGTATTTCTGTTTGTTATGTTATCACAACTAAACAGATTAACTGATCCTGCACATTTTTTTTACATACGGAACCTATTATTACGGAGAACAACTTAGCTTAATTCTTTAAATTTTACCACGGGAAAAACCGCGGTATGCAAGCTTATTTTACACTTTTAGAAACTTTTAGACTAAGTGAAATAGAAGAATCGGATCAATTCTCGTACAAATAATAAGTTTGACTGTGGTGGATGAAGTTTTAACAAAATCTATTCGAATGTGACGCTCGTCTCGGCGAGCACGGCATCGTTTGTCCTTTGTGAATTTCAGTCACAAATGATTTGTTTGACAAATATCTGGATGTAAATTTATAACATTATGTTTTGTTATACGTTTATGTTACTACTAATATTAATGCGAAAGTTTGATAGTCAATCACGACATAGCGGTTAAACGGGTTTGGATGACATTTTGGCAATAAGATATATCATAGTATGGAATAGTTTAAATCCCGGGAATATGTAACATCCCACGGGAACGCGGGTGAAACCGCGGAGACAGCTAGTACTATACAAAATGAATGTCCAAAAATGATTTGGTGTCACTTGATGTATCGAGTATCAATCGGCTCGACTCGGCTGGGCTCGGTTCAGCTCGGCACCTGACAACATCGGGACCGAACGACCGGGCGCGGGTCAAACTGAACAACTTATAAAAAGAGGCCGCGAGCCCTCCGGTTAGGTGATTACACGACCACTTGCGGTGGACTACACCGCGAGTTAAGAATCAACCAATTTTGGATATGTTATAACTTTTTTTTTCGCCAACTCATAAAATACTCGCTGTCAAGCGCGGCTTCACCCGTGTTTCCGAGGGAAATAAGCACGCGAGCTTTAGGTTTATTTTTAATGACCTCAGATGCGTGCACTAAGCATCCAAATTGTATGATGTAATAAAATTACCTCGGTGATAGCATACTTTGATTTCGTAAGGGTCCATACACTGTAGGTACATAGGTAGTAGACCCCTTACTTTTAGCCCCTTACTTTGTCTCCATTAGGTGATTTTTCAAAATATTTGAAACACGCATTTCTTTCTTTCTGACCAAAGGCCTAAATAAGAATTTTCAGATCCCTAACTTGACGAATTATGGTTTGCCCGTACAAACTTGCCCATGCAACCCCTATTACAGAGCCTTTGAAATGATTTTTGAGTTACAGTTACCATATATTCATCTACAGGATATAATCTATCTCTTTGCCAAATTTCATTCATATCTCTGTCGTGTCGAATTTTTCTTCTCGAAAATTAGATTTTTAAAATTAAATATTTTCCTAAGTTGGCCATAAGTACCATTTACTTCCCAAAATGTAATTTTTGTTTGCACACTATTTTTATTGTTTTTATTTTAATGATTAGGATTTCCAACAACAAGTACACTGTGTAAAAATACAAATTATTATAATACAAAATATTGCTAAGTGCCCTGTTAATTATAGGAAACCTCAGCATGCGACAAATTTTCGACTATCGAATAGTATAGGTATAATACAGTACGTACCTTTTGTCAAAAAACAGCGGGTTTAATTTCTGGCTAGGAATAAATAATCATTAAAAAGAAACACATTTTGCAGTTTTAGTTTTCATCTAAATCGACCCCGATATTCTTTGAGTATTTTTTGCTTTTCCTTACAGTTTGGAATTTGACCACGCATAGCCACGTGAACAAATGATCCTGCGCCTTCTCCACGCAAGCCATTTGGATCACGCGTGGCGCGTGGCGCGGCTGTGGCGCGCGACATTGATCGATGTGTCGCTGCAATCTCTCCGCTGATAGATGGCGCCCGAATTCACTCACACACACGTATTTTTACTTATTTTAATCAACTACATATTAAAATGATAGGAAATATGGACATGCATTTATTTAGTAGTCGTCTAACAAGAACTCGCTTGCCCTTTTTAGGGTACTGTAATGGCCTATCTTATCACCTTATACTTTTTTGTTTTTTAGAGTTGTAGAGCTCTTAGTGCAGAGTTTGTCCAGGGAAGTATTACCACCTTACCCATTTCTGCCGTGAAGCAGTTGTGCACTTGTATTACTGTGTTTCGGTTAGAGAGGTAAGGGGGCCGGTGAAATTACAGACACATAAGACTTAACAACTTCACGTCTCAGGGTAGACAACGTACTGGCGATGCCTCTAGTGTTGCAAATGTCCATAGGCGGCGGTGACCACTTACTATCAGGTGGACCGTCTGCTTGTTGGTCGGCCCAAGTGACATAAAAAAAAAAGAAAAATTTCTTTAAAGCTTGAAGGAAACGCGTTCCTAGACCTGATCATGAGTTATCACGACGCGACGACGCGACGATTCCAATTTTTTTATTGTACTTGCAGCTTATGTTGCATTGTGAGATCGATAACAATCTGAGCGCATGATATCATATCAGATTACATTTATGCTCGCTTAACGAGTGACCAATTCTTCTACTTCAACACATTCAAATCATGAAATGAGGTAGAGCTGAACAAACAGTATGCGCGTAATTGAGTTTTACTTGGAGATGTATAATTCGATTTCCTTCATGGTTGATATGGTTATAATAAGGGTCTTATCAATATAATGTCACCAAATTGATAAATGCTCAAAAAATCATAAAATCAAATAGAGGTGAACCAACAAGAATGCCCGTAATTGAGTATTACTTGGGTGAATGTATGATTCGATTTCCTTCATAGTAGCTGCTAATGGCGGTGTATTTTGAAATCAATTAGTTACTGGACGCGCCCCCGTCGACCTCGCGTACTATTTAAACGTCGCATAATATCGTATTCAACCACGTGACAGAAGCAGTTGTTGTGGCAAATAGCTCCTATCGCATCGAAGATACCAGTGCCATGTCCATGATTGCCCTGATCGTCGCCCTCGCAGTGCTGGCAGCAGGAGGCAGCCATGCCATAGACCGCGACCGTGCATGGGCGCAGCGGGCGTATGCAGTACATCGTTACCCGCAGTATTTCCTACGTGAACCCCGCGTGCCAAGCATCGGGGTACTTATTGGAAGAGAAGCTGATCCCGAAAGCTTTAAGGGCGGGTGTGCGACAGGGTACGAAAGACTTACCAATGGCAGATGTGTATTGTTATGTCCAAAAGGCCAAGTAAGATTGAATGAAGTATGCGTACCGATTGATTAAATCAGTTTGGGTCGGTGACATTTTACAAAAAAAAAAATATATTGAAAGCATAAACGATTTTTATGATAAAGTACGACGAGGACTCCCGATGGCAAATGCAAGCCGCCGTATTAAAATTAAAATATAGATGCAGTTCAATGCGACGACACCAAAGTACTGGAACCAAACTGACGTACGCTGCTCATGTTCTAACTTCCAATTATATGCAATTTACTTACTTGTTCTATATAATAATATACATACTATGTCACTGGTGATTCTGTCATCTGTTTTATTTTATTAATAATGATATCCCATAAATAAATAAAAAACTTTTAAAATTAATAAGAAGTAAGAAGTGTCGATTATGATAAGGACTTGGATTCAATTTTCACACATATTTCTCGCTGGCCGGTCGCGACATGTAAAACAAAAATCTTGAAAAAAACGCCAATTGTGTGTACCTACCTACTGTGCAATTATAAGTTACGAACGTGCCCCAGGACTCAACGTTTTTAGTAAGCGCGTAGCTTAGCACATCTAGCAGCAGCACAATCTTTCAATTTTGGATTAGTTAATGTTGCCCATAAACAATGGCTTGTAGGAACAGTCTGGTGCCCCGCCAAGTCGAGCGTGCACAGCCGTACCGTTCATTTCTCGAAGCCACTCAGGGCACATTCAACCCCCCTGTAACTTTGTTGTGGATTAATCTAGACCCAGAATTTATATAGTTATCTATACTCCCAAATTATATATTTTTATTGTTTTGTAACATTCTGTATAATACATAATTTACATATTATGTCACGGATGATTATGTGTTACACAACCAGGCAACAGGGAATATGCTGATTGTGCAACGGTGAATACGCTGATCGGCGCATCACTTCATTATTTATTGGAATTGAAGTTATTGCGTCAATCGTCGACACCTGGCGCCGCATCAGCAGATTGCGTTACCACCGGTAGCGGCGTCTCAAATTGTTCACTTGCGTTCTGACATCGAACCTAGTAAAACCTTGTAATTTTAGTCTAATTGTAATTTTCTTTTATTAATAAATTAAGTCTAATTAAATTGGTTTTTTTTGGAACTATCGCTGCCGCTGAACGTAATTGGCGCAGTCGGTAGGATACTCGAGTCAGTGCGTATAGGCGACAAGACTTTCTTACATCGAAAGGACCGGAGCGGAGCCCTGCGTTGCTGACCGGTTTTCAAACCTTAGACGAGTATCCAGAATCTACGGAAAGCTGCAGCATAGACGGTATCCAGACATTGATACATCTAGAGAACCAACGAAATGATATTGTAAGTACACAGAATCTTTCTTGTGTCCTTCCTCTCTTTGTGTTAATATAATCCTTCCAAGATTTTCCATCCAAGGCAATCTCGGACTTGTAATCTTAGGGTAGATAGGCATAGTCAGCGTATAGAACAAATAGACGCTAATAGAAACGTAGATAAAATGTCGGAAATAGATACGATTTATAAAGCACTTCGATTATTACCAGAGTTCGATGGTAATTCGAATGTTTTAACGCGTTTTATTAAACTTTGCGATTCATTAGTTTTACAATATGTTAGAACCGAAGGAAATGAGTTGGCGAATAATGCCATGATCAATGGTATCTTGAATAAGATCACAGGACCCGCCGCACGTTTAATTAACTCGAATGGTATACCAGATAACTGGACAGGCATACGTGAGTCACTTGTGAATAATTTCGCCGATCATCGCGACGAATCCGCGTTGTATAATGATCTTTCCCTACTTAATCAAGGCAATACTACACCTCAAGAATTTTACGAGCGTTGTCAGAATCTTTTTAGCACCATAATGACGTACATAAGTCTACATGAATCATTACCAACCACCATAGAAGCCAAGCGTACCCTGTACAAAAAGTTAACTTTACAAGCTTATCTTAGAGGTCTTAGGGATCCCTTAGGAGCACGTATCAGATGCATGCGTCCTGATACAATTGAAAAGGCATTAGAATTTGTTCAGGAAGAGGTTAATATTTTATATTTACAACAAAGGAGTGATACTATCCCCGAACGTAAAATTCAATCTCAATTAACACATAATTCGAATCCTAAGCAGTCATATACTGTTCCCTTATTTAATTTACCACAGTCTAAGCCAGCGCTCATGTATAATATCCCCGGACCATCACGACCACCTATGCAATCTTATATGCAACCTTGGAAACCAAATCCACATCCAAATCAGTTTCAGCAAAGCCGTGGTCCCACACGCACGCAGCAAATGTTTAAAGCACCCCCGCCAAACTACAATCCCCAAAGTAATGTGTTTAGAATGCAGCCTAGAAATCCACCTGTAAATCCAGGGCCAAGCGGACCAAAGCCGATGAGTGGTATAAGCCATTACGTCACCAAGCCCCTGCCTCCTAGCGGGCATGATTGGCGCAAGTTTGGCAACCCTCCTCCACAAAATTATTTTAAGTCTAGGGAGATGAATTTTAATCAGTGCTATGAATATGATCCTTACTATAATGATTTTTCAGATTATGATTATGATACTAATTACTGTGTTGATTCCAGCGACTACTATGATCAGAACTTTGATCAGTATTCTACATATTATAACCCCATGATTTCGTGTGATGATTCGTCTCAGGAACCAACCCCTGTTAGTGAAAATCAGGATTTTCAGAAAGACCCCAAGTTAGACAAACCCATATAGAAATAAATTTACAGACTCAAAGACAGTTACCTTACATAGAAATTAGTTCACCCCCTCTTAAATTACTGATAGATACAGGAGCTAATCAGTCATTCATAAGCCCAGATGCTGTAGAAAGATTTTATTCAGACATTCCTCTTAACTATGACCCGTTCGAAGTTACTAATGTCCATGCTACCAGTAGGAATGAATATTCTATTTCTCTGCCATGTTTTTCAGAACTTAACGATAATACCGAGATCACACTTTTCATATACAAATTTCACGATCATTGTGATGGGTTAATTGGGTCAGACTTATTAGATAAATGGGAATCAATTATAGATTATAAAAATAAAATTCTTATTACACAGAGAGCAATGAACCCACTTAAAGTTTATAATTCACGGAACGTGAATCTATATGAAGATGTGATCCCAGCTAATTCATCTAAATTATTACGATTACCGATTAATATGCGCGACGGTGACGTCATTGTCTCGGAACAAATGATTTCAAATTGTTTAATAGGTGAATGTATAACGGCCGTAAAAGATAGTAGAGGTTACGTAGAAATTACCAATCCAACCCAGTATGACGTAATTTTCTCAATGGACCGCCCCGTGTGCGCCGAACTACATAGCATTCAGTGCGAACGTACCGAACAAGTCTCTCCGCGTACAAAAGAAGTACTATCGCACTTACGTACAAGTCATTTAAATGAAGAGGAGCGCGCTAATTTAACTTCACTTTGCACTCAATATGCAGATGTTTTCTATATTGATGGCGAAGCCTTAACTTTTACTAATAAGATCAAGCATTGTATAAAAACTACTGACGAAACACCAGTCTACACCAAGACATATCGTTATCCTTATGTCCACCGTCAAGAAGTTAGGGACCAGATTAGTAAAATGCTTGATCAAGGTATTATTAGACCATCTGATTCCGCGTGGAGCTCTCCAATATGGATTGTTCCTAAAAAAGCAGATGCATCCGGAAAAACTAAATGGCGATTAGTTATTGACTTTAGAAAAGTAAATGAGAAGACCGTTGACGACAAATACCCAATCCCTAATATTACTGACGTGTTAGATAAATTAGGGAACTGTCAATACTTTACCACGTTAGATCTCGCAAGCGGTTTTTATCAAGTCGAAATGGACCCCGCCGACATTCACAAAACTGCATTCAATGTTGAACGAGGGCACTTTGAATTTCTTCGAATGCCTATGGGTTTAAAAAATTCCCCTTCTACCTTTCAACGCGTAATGGACAATGTCTTACGCGACCTCCAAAATGTAATATGCCTAGTTTATCTCGATGACATAATTGTCTTTAGTACCTCCCTTCAGGAACATATTGTCAACCTTGAAAAGGTTTTTCAACGACTCAGAGAATCAAACTTCAAAATCCAAATGGATAAATCCGAGTTCCTCAAACTAGAAACTGCCTATCTAGGCCACATCATAAGTACAGATGGCATAAAACCAAATCCAGATAAAATCGCCGCGGTTAAAGCCTACCCCTTACCTAAAACTGCTACTGAGATAAAAAGATTTTTAGGCCTACTAGGATACTACCGAAAGTTCATACCGGATTTCGCTAAGATTACGAAGCCCTTCACTCAATGCCTAAAAAAGGGATGTAAAATAATTACTAATGATCCAACTTACATAAATTGTTTCGAGAAATGTAAAACCTTACTAACAAACGACCCAATCTTGCAATACCCCGATTTCAACAAAGAATTTGTACTCACCACAGATGCCTCTAATTTGGCCATAGGAGCCGTTCTCTCACAAGGACCCATCGGTTCAGATAAACCCATATCATACGCATCTAGAACACTTAACACCAGCGAAATTAACTATAGTACAATAGAAAAGGAGCTATTGGCTATAGTGTGGGCAACAAAATATTTCCGTCCTTATTTATTCGGTCGTAAATTTAAGATCATTACCGACCACAAACCGCTACAATGGGTAATGAATTTAAAAGAACCCAACTCCAGACTTACCCGTTGGAGACTTAAATTGAGCGAGTATGATTTTACTGTTATATATAAACAGGGAAAATATAACACAAATGCAGACGCACTCTCCCGTATAGAAATCAATAATGAGGAGATTAGCTCAATAGTAGTTAATCCTTCTGAAAAGCCACCTTCAGTAGCAGGTTCATCCACCCTTACAGCACATACATCAGCTGAGAATCCTATTTTAGAAGTACCAATAACTGATGAGCCCTTAAATAAGTTTAGTCGTCAAATATCTTTTATCGTGGTAGGTGACATTAAAAGGAAAACTGTAGTTACCAAGCCTTTTGAAACCCACACCCGTTTCGCTATTCAGCTATCTAAATCTAATTTGCACCTGGACGTTCAATGTTGAACGAGGGCACTTTGAATTTCTTCGAATGCCTATGGGTTTAAAAAATTCCCCTTCTACCTTTCAACGCGTAATGGACAATGTCTTACGCGACCTCCAAAATGTAATATGCCTAGTTTATCTCGATGACATAATTGTCTTTAGTACCTCCCTTCAGGAACATATTGTCAACCTTGAAAAGGTTTTTCAACGACTCAGAGAATCAAACTTCAAAATCCAAATGGATAAATCCGAGTTCCTCAAACTAGAAACTGCCTATCTAGGCCACATCATAAGTACAGATGGCATAAAACCAAATCCAGATAAAATCGCCGCGGTTAAAGCCTACCCCTTACCTAAAACTGCTACTGAGATAAAAAGATTTTTAGGCCTACTAGGATACTACCGAAAGTTCATACCGGATTTCGCTAAGATTACGAAGCCCTTCACTCAATGCCTAAAAAAGGGATGTAAAATAATTACTAATGATCCAACTTACATAAATTGTTTCGAGAAATGTAAAACCTTACTAACAAACGACCCAATCTTGCAATACCCCGATTTCAACAAAGAATTTGTACTCACCACAGATGCCTCTAATTTGGCCATAGGAGCCGTTCTCTCACAAGGACCCATCGGTTCAGATAAACCCATATCATACGCATCTAGACCACAAACCGCTACAATGGGTAATGAATTTAAAAGAACCCAACTCCAGACTTACCCGTTGGAGACTTAAATTGAGCGAGTATGATTTTACTGTTATATATAAACAGGGAAAATATAACACAAATGCAGACGCACTCTCCCGTATAGAAATCAATAATGAGGAGATTAGCTCAATAGTAGTTAATCCTTCTGAAAAGCCACCTTCAGTAGCAGGTTCATCCACCCTTACAGCACATACATCAGCTGAGAATCCTATTTTAGAAGTACCAATAACTGATGAGCCCTTAAATAAGTTTAGTCGTCAAATATCTTTTATTGTGGTAGGTGACATTAAAAGGAAAACTGTAGTTACCAAGCCTTTTGAAACCCACACCCGTTTCGCTATTCAGCTATCTAAATCTAATTTGCACCTGGACGTTGTAAACGCCATTAAAGAATATGTTAATCCCAAAGTTAGAACAGGTATCATAATTAATCCACCCTTAGAAATGTACAGCATTATACCAATTATTCAGAATGAATTTAAAAGCTCTACAATGAATTTAATCTTAACAAAAGTTGAACTTGAGAATATAAAAGATTTCCTTCGTCAACAAGAAATAATTCAGAAATATCACGACGGCAAAACCAACCATCGTGGTATTACAGAATGTTATCTCGCGTTATCGAAAAGATACTATTGGCCGAAAATGAAAGAGCATATCACTAAATATATTAATGAGTGTACAATCTGTGGGCAGGCTAAATATGATCGTAATCCAGTCAAACAGCAATTCCACATAGTTCCACCTCCAACTAAGCCTTTCGAAATTTTACATCTTGATTTATTTACAGTCCAAAACGAAAAATATTTAACACTTGTGGATGCTTTCTCTAAGTATGCACAAGCGTACCATTTGAGGGATGGAACAGCAGTTAGTGTTATTCAGGCTTTGTTAAATTTCTGTACGCACCATGGAGTTCCTTTAACGATAGTTACAGACCGTGGGACTGAGTTCACTAACCAAGTATTCGCAGAATTTGTTAAATTACATAAGATACAGCATCATAAGATATTAGCACATGCCCCCAATGAGAATGGAATTGTTGAACGATTTCATTCAACAATACTTGAACATCTACGCATTTTAAAATTAGAACACCGTAATGAGCCTCATGTTAATCTTATGCCTTATGCCATTTTAGGTTACAATAGTTCAATTCACAGTTTTACCAAATGCCGACCGATAGAGATTATTACAGGCCATTTTGATCCTCGTGATCCTATAGATATAGATTTATCCGAACATTTAATTCAACAATATATTTTAGATCATCGTAAACGAGTAAGCCAGGCGTATGATTTAATTAATGAAACTTCGTTGCATAACCGCACAGAATTAACTGAGAGTCGTAATAAAGATAGGGAACCGGAAAAGGAATATGAACCTGAACAGCAAGTTTTCATAAAAAACCCATTAGCGTCCCGTCAGAAGTTAGCACCAAGGTACACACAAGACGTAGTCCTAGCCGACCTCCCGATTCATATTTATACAAAGAAAAAAAGAGGTCCAGTAGCAAAGTCACGTTTGAAGAGAGTCTATAATGTTAGCCAATTGTTACAGGATAATACTGATCTCCGTCCACCTGACCCACGCGCAAGAAGTAATACTTGACAGCCTTGACAATGGACCAGGAGTACTACCCTTTAGCTTAGGCCCAACGAAGGTGACCTCCCATTACCATTCCTTTTTACAAACTATTAATTTAAATGAAATTCAGTCAAATATCGATAAGGTAAAAGTACAATTACGTGAAATTAGGCCCGAACTTATTAATAAAACGTTATCTTTATACGAACCTCACATAGAATACCTCTCAAATAGGCTTGAGAAGATTTCTGATCAATTGCTCACTTTTGAACCAATACGTGTTAAAAGAGGTCTTATAGACGGTCTCGGATCCGTTATAAAAAGTATATCTGGGAACCTTGATTATACAGACGCTATTCGTTATAACGATGCAATAAAAACTTTCCAGAATAATGACGTCAAACTAGCTTCTGAATTTAATAACCATATTAGTTTAAGCAAGCAATGGATGTCCGAACACACTATTATATTAGACAAAATTAAAGAAAATCAGAATAAAATGGAAAACGTACTTAGCTTGATTCGAGCATCTGATGCTAATAGGGATGATAACTTAATTAAATATGCACACTTTGCGCAATATTTAATGATTTTAGGAGATAATATAGAAAATCTCTCTGATGAATTGCATAGGTTAGAAAATATGTTAGGTTTTATACGTGCATCAAGCACATACCATTCTATTTTAAGTTTAGAATCATTAAGAAATATGGTAGATAAGTTAAAATCTTTATATGCTAAAGATGAAATTATAGATAGTAACTTTAGAGAATATTACGATATATTAAAGTTAGGTTATTATTACACTAGCAATGAGATAGTAATAGTCTTCAAATTGCCGATTGCCTTTCCTGATACCTTTACAAATTATCAATTGTCCCTAATAGAAATAATAGTATCCTTATCCCGTTATTCCCTTACATAGCCATTCATGGGAAAGATTTCTGGTACATAGAGACAGAATGTCCGAAGATAGGTTCATGGTATCTCTGTGAGAAGAAGCGCAACTATCATCTTCAAAGCAATCCCGATTGTATGCAGCATCTCATTACTACGCAGCAAATAGTCGACACATGCAGAATCACCAAAGTCAATCTCACTACGGAAGCTGTAGATCAACTGGATGACCGACACTACACATTGAGCTTTCCCAAGCCGACCAAAGTACAAATATCATGCAAGCAGAACCAGTATAGTACTTTAAAAGGAAGCTATCTCATTATAATGCCCTTTGGATGTTCAATGAAAACTTCTGAATTCACTATTTCAAATGACAATGATAGAGTGAAAGGAAGAGTCTTAAAAATTATAGATGTACCTATGAACATAAGTTTGCCTATTCAATTACAACCTATAGTCAAACTTAACAGTATAGACTTGGATAATTTACATTCAGTTAATACTAAGATTGATCTTCAGGCACCTATCAAGTTGGAGCAGACATCTAACGTCGCCCTTTATCATACCACCATACCTATATACGTGTTAATCCTAAGTGCATGTATGTTAGGTATTGGAATAGTTTGCAGAAAGTATTATACGAAGAAAACCCAAGATGGGACAAAACCAGAATCAAAGACGCAGTTTTATGCAGAAATTCCACCCAGGCAACAAGATGACCCCAACCGTCGTGCAGCAATCTTCTCGACCTCTGTTCTCAAATAATTGCTGATCTTCGGGGGGAGATGTTACACAACCAGGCAACAGGGAATATGCTGATTGTGCAACGGTGAATACGCTGATGGCGCATCACTTCATTATTTATTGGAATTGAAGTTATTGCGTCAATCGTCGACACCTGGCGCCGCATCAGCAGATTGCGTTACCACCGGTAGCGGCGTCTCAAATTGTTCACTTGCGTTCTGACATCGAACCTAGTAAAACCTTGTAATTTTAGTCTAATTGTAATTTTCTTTTATTAATAAATTAAGTCTAATTAAATTGGTTTTTTTTGGAACTATCGCTGCCGCTGAACGTAATTTATGTCATCTGTTTTATTTATAAATAAATACAATTAAATTAAAACGCTTACAAAGTGCAAATTTCATGGCCCCACATTCTGTGTGCACGATACAGGTTCACCTAGTGTGGGTATCACAAGAAATTGTTGAACAAATAATTGTACATGTACCTACTTTTGTATTTTTATTTACTTATTGAACCATCTGTCTGTATGTCATATGTATGTATTTGTAACTGTTTTTTTGTTAATAAAAAATATTTGAATTATTTATTTCAATTTACTCAAGGATTGCTGTAGTGTTATAATATTTTTCAAAATATTGAGCCTTGTCTTAAACGTAATACTTTTGTGGTATATAATTTAATTATAGGTAGATTTACATATTATATTATAGTATTTTTATTTAAATACCTACCAGCTTATAGATCAAAGATTTACATTTTCCCGTACTTTTTATTGGTATTATTTTTATTAGTTTTTATGACAAGAAGTTTTGATTATAATAAGGACATGCGATTCCAAGTCTACATTTACATAATCGTAACTGGTGACACAGCAGTGCCCCGCCTAGCCATGTTTACAGCTGTCCCATATACTCGGTGCCGGATTGACCACGTAGCAAGAGTAGCAATTGCTACGGGCCCCGCACAAAAGGGGGCCCCGCGTGTCTAAGACCGCCCACCACCGATTGTTTTTTTCACCACTTTATACTTAAGAACCCAAAGGCCCTCCGACAGAATTTGCTACGGGCCCAGCGCTTGCTACAACAAGTCCCTGCACTGTTCCCCCCTGGATCCGCCTTCCGACCTCAAGTACATCGAAGCGTCGGTATGTAGGCTCGCCATGACCGGACACGAGTCCATAGTGCTTATATCAGCCTATCTCTCGTCAACCTCGACCGAAACAAACCCTAGGACGTTGCTAAAAAGCGACGTCGAATCCCTAATGCAAATGGGTCACTCTGTCATTCTGGCAGGGGACCTAAATGCTAAAATCACCCTCTGGGATTGCGTAACAACCAATACCCGGGGGAAAATATTAGAGTCCCTTCTGGGCGCACTAAACATAGATCTGATCTCGCCCTTAGAGCCGACCCGCTTCCCGGGCGTAGTGTCTCACCGCCCGGATATACTCGACGTGGCGCTGCTACGGAACGTATGCCTCCGCCTGCATTCCGTATCGGTGCTACATGAGCTTACCTCTGATCACAGACCAGTCATATTAGAATTCGCTTCACGAACAGCCCCCACACAAGCCCAAGTCGCACTATGACTAAAAACATAATCAATTGGGACAGACTTGGCGAACGCCTTAAATCTGCCACCAATTCCGTTCACCTCGATAGTATACCCGATACTATAACCACCGCTGTCGACGTGTCGCTGCCGACTATCGACTACACGCTATCGACTTCCTAACCAATCACGTACAATCGACCGTTGTCGATTGCTCTCGGACAGTGCCGGATACGGGTGACCGTAAATGGCAATTGCCCGAAGATACGTGCATTGATCAGAGAGAAGAACGCCATAACACGATATCACGACAAAAACCATACGACCATATACGCGCTCGCATGCGTTATTTACAACGGGCCATTAAGGTCCGCGTAAAATGGGCACGCAACGCTCAATGGGAACGTACTATCGAGGAGATCGAACCCTCTCACACTGCATTTTGGCAACTCTCCCGTAAATTTACTAAAGATATGGTAGCTCCCATGCCCCCCTTGTAGACCTAACCTCCCACCCGCATTCGAGGATAGCGAAAAGTCCGAATGCCTAGCCGACAGCCTGGCGCTTCAATGTACACCCAGCTCCCTTCATGTTGACCCGAGTCACGTGGAGGCAGTCGTTTCCGAAGTGGAACGGAGAAGTTATCTCCCGTCACCATCTTCTCCTCCCTCCATCGCTCCAACCCCCCCCAGCCCCACTGCCACTGTGGAAGTGGAGGACCCCATCCCCCTAGACGACCTGACGAGTTAAAGTCTATCATTAGGAATCTACATCCGAGGAAAGCTCCAGGCTCGGATCGTATCACAAATCGAGTAGTTAAACTCTTCCCCCCGACCCTTATCACCCTTCTGGTGTCTCGTGCGGTAAACCTAGATCCGAGCCCACCAGTTATCGTCCCATAAGTCTACTCAATGTCATGGGTAAGATTTATGAGAGACTCATTTATATTATATATATATATATATATATTTATGCCGATGCTAATAAACTCATTCCCGACGAGCAGTTTGGTTTTCGAACCAAACACTCGTGTGTTCAACAAGTCCATAGAATCGTTGAACCCATCTCTAGTAACTTGCAATCCCGTGCACTGACGGGCGCGCTCTTCTTCGACGTGGCGAAAGCGTTCGACAAAGTGTGGCACGACGGCTTAATTTATAAGCTTTACACTATTGGTGTGCCACCGAGGCTCGTTGCCATCTTACGAGACTACCTGTCGAATCGTTACTTTCGCTACCGAGTCGAAGGGCGCGTACTTTCATCGCCTCATCCCATTCACGCCGGAGTCCCGCAGAGCTCGGTGTTGTCTCCCCTGTTATTCTCGCTCTTCACGAGTGACATCCCCAGGACCAGAGACACACACTTGGCCCTGTTTGCGGATGACACGGCAATCTACTCCTCAAGTAGAAGCGTTCCCCTCATTTCGAAACATCTCCAATGCGCAGCCAACGCCCTAGGCGATTGGTTCCGCAAATGGAGAATCGAAATTAATCCCACTAAGAGTCAAGCCATTCTCTTTTTTAGAGCTTTTTGCGGAACTTACCGAGCTTTCCCCGATACATCCATCTCTATGTTTGGCGTGTCCATCCCTTGGGAGAGGCAAGCCAAATATTTAGGCGTAATTCTGGATGAAAGACTTTCCTTCGGCCCTCACATAGACACGGTGCGTAAGCGCGCCAACTTTGTGTTAGGCGGGCTTCACTTCCTCATCAACTAATGTTCTAAACTCGCCCTAAAAAGCAAGCTTAGACTGTATACCGCGTGTATACGGCCCATCATGACGTACGCGTGTGTAACTTTTGCACACGCCGCCCCCAAGCGGATCCATTCACTTCAAGTCCTCCAAAATAAATTCATGCGCAGAGCTACGGGCTCCCCGTGGTACATGCGAAATCTCCAACTCCACATGGATTTACGATTGCCGACCATCAGGCAATTTATCAAAGGGGCTTCTCGCCGCCATTTCGATTCTGCAATAAACCACATTAATCCCCTAATAATAAAGGCCGCGCCTTACACTCCGTCCCGTATCAGTCGCGTTCGCAGACCGAGGCACGCCCTCGCCGAGTCTGACGACGAAATCACCAAAGCTCAGACAGCTGCAGCCGAATCTTCAGCTCGCGATACAACACACCCGCCGGCGTGGACGTTAGCCGCGCTCCTTCTAATAATTCATTGTTGTTGTTTTTTGTTTTGAAATAAAGAACCACTAATAAGTAAATCAGATAATGTAAAGTCTTTTGACCCCCCTACGCAACGCCCTGAGCCCGAGGTCCGAGCCCCACAGGGGGGACCTTCAGTGCGCTTGTTGCTTAAAATCTAAATCGGCTGAGAGCCTCTAGCGCTCGCCGGAATTGTCCGCGTAAGGGTGAAAGAGCCTTCACAACACCTTTGCCAACACCTTCGTCCCTTCCAAAAAAAAAAAAAAAAGGGTGCACTTTCGTTCCCACTGTATCTTCATTGTGGATAAAGCTATAAAACATTCAGTTAGGTTTAAACGGTCTTGAACCAGTCTACTGTTACAACTTTGTCAGCGGGGAATAAAAAAAAACTAAAATTCCCCGGTTTATGAGAAAGTTAATTTATGAACTTAAAATTAAATATTAAGCTAGACAAAAAGCATAAAAATGAGAGCCAGCTAGACTCAGCGCGTGGGTCTTAAGGTTGTGTTTTGTTTATTATAATAAATCTATAGTTGAGCGCCACTGACAGAAACGGCTGTCAGCCCGTTTAAAAAGTTTTAAAGAAAAAATTGTTATTAATGTTCAGAAGGAACGTTACTTATTAGGGACTAGTAAAGTAATTACATGGGGTATCGCTACAGCATCCTTCAAGCGAAGCAAGCCCAGCAAGCAAGCAAGGCAAGCGCCCATGTCCGGCTTCCGCTCCACACAGCACACTCCGAAAGCTGTCTTCACGGCCCGTACCAAGCGCGTCGCGATGCGCACCGAAACCCTTACGGCCCTTACAAAATACTACACGTACGCACGAACAGAACACGTTACGGCCCGTACAGAACTCGTTACGGCCCGTACAGAACTCCTCCGGGAAATTGAAAGATTGTGCCGATTAGTTAAGCTTGCATGACCCGAGCATAGGCAAAATGGTGGACACCAACCTTCGTGTCACCCATGTGCTCACCACCTACCGAAAAACCGGCCATGTGGTTGGTACCACACGCGACCACACAGAATCCAATAAGAAAAATCTAATCGGCAATCCCAGGTTAAATTCGGACAAGCGGCAAACCAGATTGCAGCCATACTCTTGTCCGTCCGACCAGGCAACACCAAAGCAAAATAAGCTACTAAATAGCGTGATAATTATAAAAGGACGCCATAAATACCTTGTTGAGGAAAATGTTCTTACCCTGGGGAGTGATGCTGAAGAATGTCCACTCCGACTAACACGCGGAACACCGCCCGCGTGTCCGGCAAAATCTTCCCTTACTGTTCTAAAAAAAATGCAACAATTAAATAACGTAATAGATATAATACGACAATAACTTACTGTAGTGTTGGCTTCATACTTACTATGGAATGTTTGAAAAAACGCGTGGCGTGTCTGGCTTCTAGTCCGAGACACGCACCGGTCGTTGGTCCACACAAAACTTCTGAAATAACCCAAACGAATCAGCCTACGTTCGATAATCACAAATAAGAATCCAATTGGAAAATAATATGAGTTTATACTTACAAAAATAAAGGCGCACGCGATTCCGAAGATCGAAATGAAAGAGTGAACGCCCAGAACCAATATAGTCTCATAGGGATGGGATAGCCCTCGCTTTGAATGATTAGCGGTGACCGATCTCCCACCTTCCTTGACAGGAACATTCGACTAGCGGGTGACCGGCAAAAAATCGACTCATCCGTAGAATAAAGTCCGATCTGCAAGATTGATAGTTTTGAGTAGAGGCGAAAGAAGCTCCGCACCATCCCTAGGCCGGGGGTCGGCCAGAGGCGCCTGACTGCGAGGGGGGGGGGGGGGGGGGGGGGGGGGGGTAAAGAGCCCCCGGCAGCTTTGGCAGCTCCTCTCCTCTTCTTCGGGGCGGGTGCAGCGCATGCCTTCCCACCCGCCCTGTGCCCCGCGGGCCTCCCTGCAGCTGTACAGAGGCTGCAGTTCGGCGCCGCCGAGCACTCCGCCGCCTTGTGGCTGGTCGGGCCGCAGCGATAACACTGGTCGCTGTGGTGGACTTCGGCGGTGCATCGTGCCCGGACATGCCCCATATCCAGGCAGCGGAAGCACCGCAAGGCCCCGGGCTGCAGCCGCTTCACTCGGGCTGCAGCCCACCCCACCAACAGACGCCCAGCGTCGGCGACTTTGTTCGCCGTCGCCACCGGGCACCGCACCCAGATCGCGCCGAGCCCGGAACGCTCGACGCGGATCTCACCGGTCCGGACGTCCTCCGGCGAACACCCACCGCAGCGGGCGACGGCCGCCACGACCTCACCCGGGGTCGCTGAGTCGTCCAGGCCATCGACACGCAGTTCAGCGGTCTTCATGGGCCGCACGTCACTCGAACGGACATCCGAACGTCCTCCGGGTTGAGGACCTCCCTCAATTTGGCGGCCAACATGTCCGCCTTCTCCCCGCTGGAGTCGCTGGACACCTCGAAAAGCCGCGCCCCCGTAATCGCCGGCCTCACCGACCACCCGACTATATCCCAAGGTCGGGGAGCGCGACTTTTTCTTTGGCCTTTCAGGAACGCACTGTAGGTGATGTCCCTTTCGACGGCTCCGGGCTGCAGCGTGATAACTACAGCCGCGGAGCGTGGGGCCCTAGGCGGTCCTTTTGCCTTTGCCTTCTTTTTCGGTGCCGGGGGCGCTCTAGCGGGTGCTGGTGGCGCCGCCTTCTTCTTCCGGCGGCCCCTCTTGACGACCGTCGTCCAGGTCTCTGCGGGAGACCCAGACGCGGCCGCTGGGGGCGCGTTCCCCGGGGCTGCAGATGCCGGGGGTGCGGTCGTCCGTTGAGCGGGCTTCTTGCCCTTTTTGCCAGTCTTCTGGGCAGGCTTGCCAATTGTGGCTGCAGGGCCCGGCCTCGCCGCCTCCTCCACTCTTCTCCTGTCCGCAGCGAGCGGCGGACGGAGGGTCTGTGCAGGGAGGAGCCTTGACTCCAGGCCCTGCAGACGGGCATTCACCCCCACCGGCCCCAAAGCCCCGCTGCGCCGGCGCTTCCTCCAAAATTTGCAAAAAGTGCCCCCGCGCGTGTTTTCAGGACCTGAGCCTCCTCGGCTCTTGTTGCCGTCGTTTTCAACGACGGCAAGCGGCTGGCGTGCATCGCACAGTCGTCCTTGTGCGACGCACGCGGTTGACGGGGGTCGGCGGTGTTCTGCCGACCCGCGAGACTATTGTTGCCCCCCCCAGATACGGTGGGGCAGTCTTCCGTAGAAGGGCGGGATTCTCCCTCCTTTGAAAGGAGGGTTTTACCTTAGTCTGCTTTTCCATATTGTTCCTTTTTAGGGGTGAGGTCCCCTCCGCTGCGCTAACGACCGGGTTCCCCCCCGGCCACTCATCCCCTCGGCACGCTAGACCTTGGGATTGGGGTTTTTTTGTTATAGAGGTTTTCTTCCTCGCGATCTTGCGGCCTCCGATCCCAACTGGGATTGCGGATTGTCCGACGTCGACAAAAGCCGAGTGCACCTGGCACATCGTCGCACGAAAGGCTCTTGTTTTTTAGAGAGGTTTCCATCCTCTTGTCCGGCGTCGGCAAAAGCCGAGTGTCACAGAAGGTGACCACTGCGTCCCAGGCCTCCTCGCCGCCGACCATCGACTCGACCACGGCCGGCAGCGAGAGGTCCGGGCCTACTACGGCGACAAGGGCACGACGCGGCTCCTCCCAAGCGGCACACTCTGCCAGCGTGTGCCGCGCCGTGTCCTCCCGGCAATGGACGCAGTGGTGATACCGGGCGTCCGGCTCCCTGTTTATGCGACACAAGTACTTCCCGAAGCAACCGTGCCCCGAGAGTACCTGCGTCGCCCGAAACGACAGGGAGCCGTGCCTCCTCCCGAGCCAGCGCTCGAGCACCGGCCGGACCGCCCCGACTATGTCGAGGCCGGCGGTAGGGCGCGAAAGCCTGTCCCGCCATTCCGCCACCAGGACCTCGCGGAGCTGAGACCGACGCAGCTCAACGTGACGCTGCATCGGTCGTTCGCCCCGCCCCGCCTCTTCCTCGCGCCACCGATACAATGACGCGAGGACTTTCGCCTCTAGGTCCCAGGGCGTGGATCCGGCCAGTGCACAAGCCCCCTCGTAGGAGATCGTTCGATACCCCCGTATGACTCTGACGGCCATCGCTCTCTGCGGTTTTCGCAGAACAGCGATCGAGCCGGCCATCAGGTCGCGGGCCCATATCGGGGCCTCGTACAGAGCCATGGATCGCACGATCCCCATGCAGAGCCGCCTAGTCCGCAACGTAACCTTTTTTTTTTTTTTTTTTTTTTTTTTTTTTCGGAGGGGAAATGCATTACGCATACCACCGCGCCCGGGGAGAGACGCGGTGGTTATGTGGGACTCCCACTCGCAAACTCCCCTTCTCATATCAAAAATGAGAAGGGGCCCGAGGGTATACCCACTAAAACCCCTCCGATATTCCTTCGCACACTTGAGCGCCGAGGGTCGCGGGCACGAATTCAGCTTCCGCAACCCCCGGCTGGTGCCGGCCCGCCACCGCGGGCCCCGTCTGGTCGAGGGGGGGGAGCGAGGTGTTAACTCCTCCCCCCCCGACTTCTCTGAGGGGCGCGCGTGGAACATCACACGCGCGCCGCCACCTCGGGTCCTTATGATGTTGTGGGGCGACAGACGTATCCCCGTGTCTGACGCCCCTGGACCCATTTAGGGGGGCTGGAAGAGGGCGTTGTCCGCCCTCCGCCGACGCCCGGTGCGTCTGCTGCGGATCGGGTGAGGGGTTGAAATCTCCCTCTCCCTTTCCGCAGCCTCCTTCTGCGAGATAACCGTCTCGCAGAAGGTTACCACTGCGTCCCAGGCCTCTTCGCCGCCGACCATAGACTCGATCACGGCCGGCAGCGAGAGGTCCGGGCCTACTCCGGCGATGAGGGCACGGCGCGGCTCCTCCCAAGCGGCACACTCTGCCAGCGTGTGCCGCGCCGTGTCCTCCCGGCAATGGACGCAGTGGTGACACCGGGCGTCCGGCTCCCTGTTTATGCGACACAGGTACTTCCCGAAGCAACCGTGCCCCGAGAGCACCTGCGTCGCCCGAAAAGACAGGGAGCCGTGCCTCCTCCCGAGCCAGCGCTCGAGCACCGGCCGGATCGCCCCGACTATGTCGAGGCCGGCGGTAGGGCGCGAAAGCCTGTCCCGCCATTCCGCCACTAGGACCTCGCGGAGCTGAGACCGACGCAGCTCGACTTGACGCTGCATCGGTCGTTCGCCCCGCTCCGCCTCTTCCTCGCGCCACTGATACAGCGACGCGAGTACTTTGGCCTCCAGGTCCCAGGGCGGGGATCCGGCCAGTGCACAAGCCCCCTCATACGAGATCGTGCGATACCCCCGTATGACTCTGACGGCCGGCTCGATTGCGGTTCTCAGACGGAGCTCGGGCCCCCCAGATTGGGAAGCAGCGTTGCGAGCGCTCCCGCCGCGCCCAACAGCTTGGGCGCCAGCCGTCGAAAATGGGGTCCGAAGTCCCACCGGCTGTCGAGCACCAATCCTAGGTACTTCATGGTGGGCTCGACAGCGATTCGGACCCCCCCGACCACGATGTGTGAGTCGGGCGGCGGCGCCCGCCGGGGGCCATGGAACGTCATGGCCTCCGACTTGCTGAGGGCCACCTCCAGGCCCAGGCGACGGATGCGGCTCACCACCTGTGACACCGCAGCCGTCGCCAGCAACGCTGCTTCCCTGTGCGAGCTCCCCCGGGCGGTGACCAGCGTGTCGTCCGCGTAACACGTCAGGTCCACCCCCGGGCTGAGCTCGCCCCTCAGCACCCAGTCGTAGCCGATGTTCCACAGGAGCGGCCCAAGAACCGAACCCTGTGGAACACCGCACGACATCGGGCGCTGGTGAACGCCATCACGTCCCTCGTAGGTGACACACCTCTCGGACAGATAAGCCCCAACTATGCGGCGGAGGTAAGGAGGCACTCTATGGTATCGCAGTGCCTCCCGGATACAACTCCAGGGCAGGGTGTTAAACGCGTTGGCGATGTCTAAAGACACCGCCAACATCACCCCGCCCCGGGACACCGCTTCCTCCGCCAGGGCTCTTACCCGTGACACAGCGTGCACGGTGGAGCGCCCCTGCCGAAACCCGAACTGACTACCGTCCAGGTCCGGCCCCTCTTGGCACAAGTGGCTGACGAGGCGGGCTGAGAGAACTCTCTCGAACAACTTGCCCACCTCGTCCAGCAGCACTATGGGCCGGTACGCGGACGGTGAGTCCGCAGGGCGCCCCGCCTTTCCGAGCAGGACCAGTCGACCAGCCTTCCACAGACTGGGAAACTGGCCCCGCTCGAGGCACGCTGTGAAGAGCCCTCTCAGTTGGGGCTCTAGCTCCTTCAGAGCGAGGGCTAACACGCAGCCGTGGATCCCATCGGGCCCCGGAGCCACATTCTTGGCCCGGAGCCGGATCACGGCAGCCCCCAACTCTGGGTGTGTCACCTCAGGGACGTCGATGGCGTTCTCCGTCGTGGACTCTGCGGCCGAGGGCAATGCCATCTGCGGCGGAGTATGCTCGCCTCGTGCCGGGAAGAGGGCTGCTACCACCTCCTCGAGCAGCTCGGGTTGGAGACTCTCGGTGACCGGGGGCGCCGCGGTCCGAAGTTGATTTCGGACCGTGCGATAGGGCCGCCCCCACGGATCTCCGTCTAGAGTCTCCAACATCTCCTCCCTGGCACGCGTCTTCGACTCGCAAATGGCCAGCCACAGAGTCCCCTTCGCCGCGCTGTACACCTCATACAGCGCGGCCTCCTCCTCCGGGACCCGTCGACGTCTTCGCCGGTATCGGGTGTACTGGCGCCTGACCGCCACGCACTCGACGCGCAGCTGCGCGATCTCGGCGGTCCACCAGTACACCTGGCGCTTTGCGGACTGAGCGTGGACGCGGGGCATGGACGCGTCGCTGATTTGCGTCATCGCCCCGCGAAACCACAGCGCTTCCCGCTCGACGTCGACGGGTCCGTTCGACCCCCGGACCCAGGCCTGGACAATGGCGGCCTCCTCGAGTAGTCCCCTGTCGATGCGCTTGCGCGACCAGCGCGGACCGTCCGATCGCCGGGTCGGCGGGCGGCTGCCGCCCGTGGTCTGGGCGGAGACGTCGAAGCGGATGTATCTATGATCCGACAACGTCTCCACCTCCACGGCGACATGCCAGCCCGAGACACGGCTCGCGACAGCGGGGCTAGCGAACGAAACGTCCACTATAGACCCGCCCCGCTGCCGCACGCACGTGTGTACCGAACCCCGGTTGAGGACGATCAAGCCTGTCGCGACCGCCCACTCCTCCAGCGCATCGCCCCTAGCATCGGTCACTGGGGATCCCCACGCCGAAGATTTGGCGTTGAGATCACCCAGCAACAGCACGGGGCGAGGGTGGAGTCGGCCCACGACGGCACCCAACTCGACAAGGAACACCTCGAAGTCGGCGAGGCTCTTGTTGGGCGAGAAATACGCCCCAACAGTGCCGATCCCATCCACGAGGGCGGCCACCCAGCCGTGACCTCGTGAAGGACCGACCAGAGCCCCACCGATGATGGCCACCAAACCGTCAAGGTCACCCACCCAGTTGTCCCTGGGGGGGACGAAATACGGCTCGGCGACCACCGCCGCACGAATCGACCACTCTGCCATGCTCTGGAGCAAGAGATCCTGAGCTCTGGCACAGTGGTTGATATTGCCCTGGAGGAAATGGTATTGCGCCGTTATGCGCAATCCATTCCCTCCGCACCATCCCTAGGCCGGGGGTCGGCCTGAGGGCCGCCAGGCTGCGGGGGGGGCAAAGAGCCCCCGGCAGCTTTGGCAGCCCCTCTCCTCTTCTTCGGGGCGGGCGCAGCGCACGCCTTGCCCCCCGCCCTGTGCCCCGCGGGCCTCCCTGCAGCTGTACAGAGGCTGCAGTTCGGCGCCGCCGAGCACTCCGCCGCCTTGTGGCCGGCCTGACCGCAGCGATAACACAAATCGCTGCGGTCGACTTCAGCGGTGCACCGTGCCCGGACATGCCCCATGTCCAGGCAGCGGTAGCACCGCAAGGCCCTGGGCTGCAGCCGCTTCACCCGCGCTGCAGCCCACCCCACCAACAGGCGCCCGGCGTCGGCGACTTTATTCGCCGCCGCCACCGGGCACCGCACCCAGATCGTGCCGAGCCCGGATCGCTCGGCGCGGATCTCACCGGTCCGCACCTCCTCCGGCGAACACCCACCGGAGCGGGCGATGGCCGCCACGACCTCACCCGGGGTCGTCGAGTCGTCCAGGCCATCGACACGCAGTTCTGCGGTCTTCACGGGCCTGGACACCCGAACGTCCTCCGGGTTGAGGACCTCCCTCAATTTGGCGGCCAATACGTCCGCCTTCTCCGCGCTGGCGTCACCGGACACCTCGAAGAGCCGCGCTCCCGTGATCGCCGGCCTCACCTTGAGGCCCGACGATATCCCTATGTCAGGGAGCGCGACTTTCTCTTTCGCCTCTTTTAGGACCGCACTATATGTGATGCCCCTTTCGACGGCTCCGGGCTGCAGCGTGATGACTACAGCCGCGGAGCGTGGGGCCCTAGGCGGTCCTTTGGCCTTCTTCTTTTTTTTCCCCTTTGGTGCCGGTGGCGCTTTGGCGGGTGCCGGTGGTGCCGCCTTCTTCTTACGGCGGCCCCTCTTCACGACCGTCGTCCAGGTCTCTGCGGGAGACCCGGACGCGGCCGCCGAGGGCGCGTTCGCCGGGGGTGCGGCCGTCCGGGGAGCGGATGTGGGCTTTCCGCCCTTTGGTTTGCCGGCTGTGGCTGCAGGGCCTGGCCTCGTAGCCTCCTCCATTCTCGTCCTGTCCGCAGCGAGCGGCGGACGGAGGGTCTGCGCGGGGAGGAGCCTCGACTCCAGGCCCTGCAGACGGGCATTCACCATGCCCCCACACTGCAACATGCAGACGCGGACGATCTTTTCGATCTCCGCGTCCGTTCGCTGTGTGGGGGCAGGACGCGACGACTCGCCCGACGACGTGGCCGACGGTTTCGGGTCGGCGACAGGGGCGGAACCGGAGGCAGCAGGACGCCTCTGCTGCCATTCCGCCCTCTGGGCGGCAAGCTCCTGCCGCAGGTCCTCCAGCTCGGAGCGGAGACGGCCGTTCTCCTCCCATAACTTTGCCGTCTCCTCCGAGCTCGTCCTGTTCAGGAGGACCCCTGTCGCCTCCTTAATATCGTCTGCCGCCTCCTTCAGGGCGCGCGTGAAGGTGCCCTTTAGGCTGCCAGATTTTGTGGCAACCTTCAGGATGACATCCACGCCACCCAGAACTTGGCGGCTGAGCGCCACCGCCGACAGGCCCTCTCCAGTGGCCGCAAGTGCAGAGCGTCGCTCTCGAGCCAGCCGGGCCATCTCGCTGACCTCATCTTCTGCGATCGCCTTCCTTTGCGCCCGCTTCGCCGCGCTCGCCTCCGCCCTATTGCTTTGCAGCAACAGCGGGGACGCAGACGCGGCGGAGTCGTCGCTCGGTCTGTCTCCAGAGTGACGCGAGTCACTCTCCACGCCATCTACGGGCATCGGCAACGGTGTGGGGGGGCGTAAGAAGCGACCCCGCAGGTCGCGCGCCACCCGACCACGCCCCCTTTGCGCGGTTCCTATTTTGGGGGCCGTTAGGTCCTCCTCGCTAGAGGAGACCCCTGACGGCCCCAATTCTCCACTGCGGGGACGCTTTCTCCAAAATTTGGAGGAGCTCCCCGTGTCCCTATCGGGATTTGAGCCTCCCCGGCCCTTGTTGCCGACGACGGCAAGCGGTTGGCGTGTGGGGCACAGTTGCTCCAGGCTGACCCGGAGCTCCCTTTCTTGCCCAGCACGCGGTTGACGGGAGTCGGCGGTGTTGTGCCGACCCACGAGACTATTGTTGCCCCCCCCAGATACGGTGGGGCAGCCTTCCGAGGAAGGGCGGGATTCTCCCTCCTTTAAAAGGAGGGTACCCGCCTGGGGTAGTGTTTCAATAGCCTTTTTGTCCATTATGTCCTTTTTAGGGGTGGGGTCCCCTCCACTGCGCTAATGACCGGGTTCCCCCCCGGCCACTCATCCCCTCGGCACGCTAGACCTTGGGATTGGGGTTATTTATTATAGAGGTTTTCTTCCTCGCGGCCTTGCGGCCTCCGATCCCGACTGGGATTGCGGATTGTCCGACGTCGGCAAAAGCCGAGTGCACCTGGCACATCGTCGCACGAAATGGCCTTGTTTTTTAGAGAGGTTTCCATCCTCTTGTCCGGCGTCGGCAAAAGCCGAGTGCACTTGGCAAACGCACCGCACCCGCTGCATCCCCTGTTCCCTCTCATACAAAGAGGGATAGGAGCAGCGTCGCCCCCTCACTGGGGCCCACCTCGCCCCTCACTGGGGCCCACCTCACCTTCTAGCGGGTCTCGGCCCGACGGGGCCGGACGCACCGCTTGCCAACCCCCCAATATGGCCCAGTTCCCTTCACCGACCATCAAAGATGATCGGTGACTAGAACTGGGCCCTTCCCCGTGTGTTGAGATCAGCCGCCGGCCGCAAGTGTATTGTGGCACTTGAGACCGGCGTTGCCCAGGGTGCGCCATAGTATAACGTTTTTGACTTTAAAAGTTTTGTAAATAATAAGGTTTGGATGAAAGACATCAAAGGCAAAAAGATAAACTGGAATAACATTCGAGATGTTCGGAAAAATTCGGTCACTACCGTCTGCATCCCATCAAGTTGGTTTTTAAATATGACCTAATCAGTACCGCGAATCAGTAAAAATTATAATCAGGTCTCTACCTGGTCTATTCAGTCTGCTCTTTCATCCATACCTTATTATTTACAAAACTTTCAAAGTCAAAATGTTATTCTGGGTTACGTTGCGGACAACATAGGGACGCGCAACATACATTCTCCTTCGTTCTTGACCCATCTAACTAATAAACGCCATTCATGAGGAGTATAGATAGTTTTGGTTTGAGAAGCTCTCTCGATGACAGAGAGTGGACACTGTCCCCCTCATTTTGGGTATGTTCCTTCTGTAAAAAGCGATGTGTTATGCTGATGTTGTACTTTTTGAGATGTAAACGTACAATATAAATAAAAAAGTGGTAACGATTTTGACTAGCACAACTGACCAAAAGCGAATCACTTTGGCCACTTGGTCAACATTAGCCTGGATAAAATATAAGAGGCATGCTAACCTCATTTGCGCCACGTTTTCCCACTGATCCATCCTACATAGTGCAAACGGCCTTCCTTATTTTATTTTTATTTATTTTATTTATTTATTCGGTTTACCAACGTATATTACACAATGTCTTATAGTAAAATTCACAATTGACATAAGCACGATCATAGTGCAAATACAATTAAAGGCAAACACAGCATGCTATTAAAACTAATTTAAATTAGTGCAATGCGGGAACAAAAGGTAAGTAAACGACTTAGTAATAACAAATTTTTAAAATACTAAACTTAAAAGAAATGTTTTATAATTTGTACAAGAACAAGATAATATGTCTGTTTTATGCGTCTTGTAAATTCTATTGTGCTCGTTACAAAGTCTCGTAAAAATGCTATTTACTCCAACATTGGTTCTAGACCTATTCACTGTGAAAGGCTTAAGTTAATTATTCTAAAATTTGGACGAGGGACGGTAAAATAGATTTCGGCAAGTAACTGAGGGCAGTCGACCAGTCCCCTTACAATCTTGTACAATAAAACTTGATCCATAACCCAGCGGCGGTCCTGCAGAGATATCATATTAAAGTGTTTTAATCTAGCCTCGTACGATGGTAATTCAAGCTGTTTTCTTTGATGGACTGTAAGGAAAAACATGAATCTCTTTTGAATTCTCTCAATCCTGTTGATGTGGTTTTTGTAGTAAGGGTTCCAGATACTAGAGCAGTATTCCTTGTAGCGTTTACATTTGACTGCTCAGCATTTCCCTTGCTACATTCTTAGTAATAGTCTGGTGTTGTCGAAAAGTTTATTTTTCTTGGTTTTTTCAATCGGGAAACATGACATTCGTCGCAATGATCCTTTTTCAGAATATGGAAATGTAGATTGCAACGTGAGTTAACAATTTTAGTGGCCCTGACGTTTTCTCGTTGGTTTAGGAGTTACGGTACGATCGCTTGAGTGCGAACTAGTTGTGCTAAATTACAATAAAGAAATAACAGAGAAATTGTCTACAATCTCTACATGATTAAGGCAGAATGTTTTATCGCACATCGAATGGACATGAGTAGGAGACGGCATCGGAGTTGGCTCTGACAGTTCTAAACTAATCGGGGTAGATCCGAGAAACTTCTAACAGCTTATCAAGCTGTATTACTGGTGAATTTTCGAAACTAGAAGGCACTTCTAAAGATATACCAGATTGATTGCTGTAAAAATTCTCGGCAGACGGATCATACATGACATTTTGTATTGAGCTGTCGCAAGTAATTTCTTTGTTCCCACCATCTTCATGTAAAATTTCTTTCCATATATCAGCTACTTACTGGCTGATTTTTTCTGCACCAGGAGGCAAAGGTAACATTTTTTTTGTGGCATCTTTTTCATCCACATTCACAACAGAAATAAAAAACACTTTATGATGAAAATTATAGCATTACCTAATAAAATACTATAATATTATATTTATTGCAAGACATATGTACCTAGCAATAAATTTATCAAATTTTACGTACAAAAACCTTATTTTTTACGATATTTCTAAATGAACAATGTCCTAATTGATTTATTATCACAGTAACATCGTCCTATCTAAATATCGTACCAACAAATCGTATCACAGATTCCGTAGAAACACGTCCTATATTAACATGAACGCTTAGAAGTTCAATAATAAATCAACATAAATCGTCTTAATATTTCATAAGACCCTTTTTTTACTGTTTATTATTACAGAAAGACTGATTATCCTGTGAATAAGCATTACGCCAAACATATTTTCGTACTAAAAATGCGTTCCGATACCTCTCCGTCAAAAAACGTTCTATATAAATATCGAACCCCCACAACTATTTACTGAGAGAAAAAAGTAATATGGACATAATTTATCATAATTTAAGAACTTATTAGTGTGTATCACGAAATAATACACTGAAATCGTCAACATGCCAACATTTACACTTTTTTTCATATAAAAAGTAGGAATATTTGAAAATGATGAACTAAGCTCAGGCCTTTCTGCGTCTTCTTTTAGCGTATCCAACATTTTCCGTGATATTGTCATCTCTAAAAATTGGTTTATACATGCAATCCTTGAAATATTATTTTGTTCATCAAACAGAAGGAAAGCTAACCGCATGATAAAAATACCCCCTCCCTCCAACAAACAACGGCCGGACTGACCATCGGACGGGGCGCCCCGCCGCTGCTACTCACCGCGCGCAGTCGCTTGATCACTCAGCGCGTTTTTATGCGGAGCTAATGTCAGATAGAACGTTATTCGATTCTATATTTCCGAAACTAGATAAGATACGAATATTCTAAAAATGTACGTCTGTAGAGTACGTATTCCTCATCTCATTTAGCTATTTAACTCGTTTTTGCTCTATGATCACATCGGACTATGTTCTACGGATGAGTCGAAATTATCTATAATACCGCCGCGCAGGAACATCACTCTCACACGTCAAAGTGACATTAAATGATAGATCCATCAATCAGGTCGATCGATGTAAACAAACCATTTCAAAACATAATTAAATCCAAATTATGTGCAATTATGGATGAAATGTTGTAAAAAGAAACTACGAAATCAAAATTTTATGTGTTGGAATTGATGGTAATATTGGAATGATGCCTACAGGAACCGTAAGTACAGAAATTTTTACGGTGCCCCGCTTACACACGTTTTACGTTTTACGTTTACACACGAATATTTGAAATCTACGGAAAAAAACTATTCACAGATTCATTGACTCGCTCACGATCATTAAAATTGTGAGGCACTTTTAGCAGTCGCAGAAACATCCAATTTAGACGGACAGCGCAAGAGGCGCACGCGTGCTAACCTATTGGCTCATAATCCATTTGCATCCTGTGTTTAACGTTATATTTTGTGTGTAAGTGTATTGGAATAAAACAAGTGATTGCTATTAATTGCATACGTGGTATTATTTCAACGTTCCTGGTACAACACGCCCACGATGGAGGACAATTGCCAAGACCGCTTCACTTAACCCTACCTGTCAACCCGTTATATACTTTTTTAAATACATACTTTGTATAGACATTTACATCCAGACGCAGAACAAACGGAAATGATCATGCACACAAATGTTTGTCCTGGGTGGGAATCGACCTGCGGCGTGGTAGTCAGGGTCTCTAACCAACAAGCCAACTGGCCCGTCAATATGGTTGGGGTGGTTATATAGTAAGGGTTTTATGAATATAATGTCACCAAATTGATAAATGCTCACAAAATCATAAAATCAAATAGAGGTGAACCAACAAGAATGCCCGTAATTGAGTATTACTTGGGTGAATGTATGATTCGATTTCCTTCATAGTAGCTGCTAATGGCGGTGTATTTTGAAATCAATTAGTTACTGGACGCGCCTCCGTCGACCTCGCGTACTATTTAAACGTCGTATAATATCGTATTCAACCACTTGACAGAAGCAGTTGTGGTGGTGAATAGCTCCTATCGCATCGCAGCAACCAGCGCCATGTCCAAGATTACCCTGATCCTCGTCCTCGCAGCGCTGGCAGTAGGAGGTAGCCATGCCATGGACGTAGACAGATGGCAGCGGGCATATTCAGTTAATCGTGTCCCGCAGTACTTGCTACGAGAAGCCCGCGTGCCAAGCATCGGGGTACTTATTGGAAGAGAAGCTGATCCCGAAAGCTTTACGGGCGGGTGTGCGACAGGGTACGAAAGACTTACCAATGGCAGATGTGTATTGTTATGTCCAAAGGGCCAAGTAAGATTGAATGAAGTATGCGTACCGATTGATTAAATCAGCTTGGGTCGGTGACATTTTACAAAAAAAAATATTTATTGAAAGCATAAACGATTGTTTTGATAAAGTACGACGAGGACTCCCGATGGCAGATGCAAACCGCCGTATTAAAATTAAAATATAGATGCAGTTCAATGCGACGACACCAAAGTACTGGAACCAAACTGACGTACGCTGCTCATGTTCTAACTTCCAATTATATGCAATTTACTTACTTGTTCTATATAATAATATACATACTATGTCACTGGTGATTCTGTCATCTGTTTTATTTTATTGACATCTAGCTGACCCGGCAAACGTTGTTTTGCCATATTTACTTTATTATCAAGTATACATAGAAATTTATCGTACTACAATTATTATATTCGTTAGCTGACCCGACAGTCGTTGTCCTGTTTTAACTATAAATATTGAATTCGAAACAAATCCCTAACTTTGCATGTATGAATCTAATGCTTAAAGATGCACAACAATTGAACTTTTAATATGAGACGTGATTGCTCTGAACTAACCGTGATGAACACACACTTCTCAAAAACTAAATGTAAATATTAGATATTTGAATCGACTGTGCACTAAGTAATGATAAATTTATTATTTTATCAATATAATTCCAACCCAAGCTTCTGTTTTCAAAGATATTTTCAAACGACTGACATCTATGTCAAGCACCATAAGCTTACATTATAAGAGTTTGTATTGTCAAAAGCGGTATGGTATGGTTACATTAGATGGTCATTAAGATTTCTTGAATTTTCTAAATTTTCTTATTTTTTTCTTTCATAAGAACCGTCTCCTGACAGTAACAAACACATAAAAAAAAAGAATTAGAGAAATCGGTCCAGCCGTTCATGCGTGATGCCGCGACCAAGGGAAATAGGGATTCATTTTTATATATAGAGACTAGCTGCCCGAACAGACGTCGTTCTGTCGAAATAAGTCAATACAAAGTGCAGGAATTCGCTCGCAGCGCCACCTACCGGGTCCAATTGTGAATCTAAACCATCCAGGGCGCCACCCAAACGCATACAAAAAAATTACACAAATCGGTACAGCCGTTTAGGAGTTCACTGTCAACACGCGTACAGAAGAATATATATATAAATATAGCTGACCCGGAAAACGTTGTTTTGCCATATTTACTTTATTAAAAACTATACATGAAAATTTATCGTACTACAATCATTATATTCGGTAGCTGACCCGACAGTCGTTGTCCTGTTTAAACTATGAATATTGAATTCGGACTGGTATGTACGATTAATAAAAAAATATACAAAAACATAGTATTTATGAATCTAATACTTTAAGATACACAACAATTGGACGTAGTTATGCAAACTGGAACTCACCCACATCTTTAGTCATATTAGGTTAAATATACCAAACGATTCCAAATGATTCCAAAAAGTGTATTTTATAATGTGGTAAAAAGACCTACGCCTTCGAGTTTGTATGAAAAAATAATATCAACCTAAGAAACTAAACCACCTAAACTAAGTTTCATAAATAGGAAAATAGAACCATGCTGCATAATTCCGAATTCTGAGGTAAATAAACGATTTAAAAAAGAGGCATGTATCTTGGTACTTTTGTAACCTAAATTCTTAGTGAAATAAGAATTTTAAAAAGATCCATATACCTTTTATTTTTAAAAAAGGTTTTTTATAAAAGGAAAATGTGGTCGTACAATTTCGGTATCCACATAGGAAGCGACGATCTAGCACATTGTAACCATTTCGATTCTGCAACTAACCACAAAAATCCCCTCATAATAAAGACTCCGTCTCGTATCAGTCGCGTTCGCAGACCGAGGCTCGCCCTCGCCGAGTCTGACGACGAAATCACCAAAGCCCAGACAGCTGTTGCACCCTCAGTGTGCTTGTTGCTAAAAATCTAAATGTATTTCCGGCTGAGAGCCCCCAGCGCTCGCCGGAATTGTCCGCGTAAGGGTGTAAGAGCTATCAGAAGCTAACACCTTCGTCCCTTCAAAAAAAAATAGCACATTCTAACGTGTGGGTTGAAGGAGAAGCTGGTAGACATGCCCAAGAAGTAGGCTCCTGTATTATTAAGCACGCTATGAAAAGGCTCAATGAAAACATTAAGCAGCTTATGCTTTGGAACTCGTATTTTACAAAAATCTTAGTTATCTCAAAACTGTCATTCTATGGCTTGGTTCTGGTTTGCGTAACTACATCCAATTGAACTTTTAATATGAGGCGTGATTGCTCTGAACTAACTGTGATGAACAAACACTTCTCAAAAACTAAGTCGTACATCGACTGTGAAATATGCACTGAGTAATGATAAATTAATTATTTTATCAATATAATTCCGACCCAGAAACAGAGGCATTGTTTTAAATGATGTTGTTAAACGACTGACATTTATGTCAAACAACTTAAGGTTACATTGCAAGAGTTTATGTTGTCAAAAGCGGTTACATTAGAAAATTTAAAATGGTCGTTACGTTTTCTTAATTTTTTTAATTTTCCGCGCAACTCTCTTATTTTTTTCTTTTTAATAGCCTTCTCCTGGCAATAACAAACACAACAAAAAAAGAATTAGCAAAATCGGTCCAGCCGTTCTGAAGTTATGGGCGTACATACATTTCGCAGATTCATTTTATATATTATGTGACTGTCAATTAATTATAGACCAATAATTTGCAATAAAAAAAAATTGCGACTATAATTAAAGATCTAAGCTATCCTATCTCTTAAGTTGGACCAGACTGCTCACGGTGTGCCAATTTAATTTAAAATCGGTTTAGTAGTTTAGGAGTCCATCGCGGACAAACATCGTGACAGGAGATTTATATATATTAAGATGATATCCCATAAATAAAAAAAAAACTTTTAAAATATTGAACCTTAAAATATATAACTTATATGATATATATAACTTATATATTATTTATTTATCTAGGTATTTTATACTAAAATTCTTTTTTCTTTTTTCTATACAAAAAAAAAAACGCTTTTATGTTAGTGTGAATATAAAAAAATATTTCTGTATCAAAGAGCAAACAATATGTTTGATCTTTAATACAACGTTTTTTAAAATATTCATCGACATTTGTTGCACATGTTAGAAGTGTCGATTATGATAAGGACTTGGATTCAATTTCCACGCATATTTCTCGTTGGCCGGTCGCGACATGTAAAACAAAAATCTTTTTTTAATTATTATTTTTATTTATTACTTATAGTTTCCGAATCAAAACCAGTCAGCGTTTTTTAATTTTATCACTGTTTCGCTGACTCACTTACCATCATCAAAATTGTGAGGCACTTCTAGCAGCCGCACAAAATTTCAATTTTAGATTAGTTAATGTTGCCCATAAAGAATGGCTTGTAGGAAAAGTCTGGTGCCCCGCCAAGTCGAGCGTGCACAGCCGTACACACCGTATATGAGCGCATATACAATTCAAATAAAAATAGATGTCTAATATTGATACAACAATTGATGACAAAGATAAAGATTATGTATTTTCATACGAACTAAAATAACAGTTTTTTTTTTTTTTTTTTTTTTTATACTATTAAGGTAGCAAACAAGCTGACGGCCCGTCTGATGGTAAACGGTCCCCGCAGCCTATGGACGCTTGGAACACCGTGGGTAACACTCGCGCGTTGCCGACCCTGCAAAAATCTCTTCACACTCTTCTTGAAGAACCCCATGCTGTACTCCCTTGGGAAAACCTCGGCAGGGAGCTCATTCGACAGCTTAAGCGTGCGCGGCAGAAAGCTCCTTTGGAATCGCACCGTGCGAGACCAGTTTAGTTCCAATGTGTGAGGATGAACTCCCCGTCTGTGGCGAGAGGTGCGATGGTAAAAAGTAGCCGTGGGCATCAAATCAAACAATTCCTCAGAATTCACAGTCCGTTGTACAAGCGGTAAAAAAACACATAAGGAGGACATGTTTAAGTTTCATGAAATGATGGTAAGGTAAGAATTTTAAGTTTCATGAAATGGGGTTTGCAACTGTCTCTGGCCCGTTGCAAACCCCATTTCATGAAACTTAAAATTCTTACCTTACCATCAATTTACATTTTAGAAATTGCCATATTTGTCAGGAAAAATATTGAATTATATAGTTTCAATAATAATAAACGGCGTAAAAATAAATTGGCCATATCAGCCCCAAGATTAGAAATGTTTAGAAACAGCCCCGAGTACCGATGTATACAAATATATAATAAATTGCCAGACTATCTAAAGAATGTAAGCAGTGATACTAATTTTAAAAATAAACTAAAGTTAATTTTAGAAGAAAAATGTTATTATACATAGTATAAAAGAGTTCATGGATGATAAAATTCAATGACCACAGTTCCCACACTAAATGCTATTAATTTTTTTTATTTTTTATTGTAAAACTTAGTTCTAAGAAGTGTTCCTGTTGCAATACTCTATCAGGGTCCTTGTATTGATAATTGTAAGTTAGGTTAAGTATATCTGTACGAACATTGTGCAATAAATAAATAAATGTCTCTCCTTAGAGTTAGGGGCTCTAAACCGCTTGTAAGCTCGGGATCGTTGACAATTCTGACGGCACGCTTTTGAACCGAGTCAAAAGGCCCAAGCTGGTATCCAGGTGCCCCCGCTCATAGATGACAGCAGTACTCCATATGGGGCCGGACTTGCGACTTATGTAGTTTCAGTCTTTGCCCCGATGTGAAGTACCGCTTGGCTCTGTTGAGCACACCTAGCTTTATAGATGCCAGCTTAACGTTGTCTTCCAAGTGACTACGGAACTGAACGCCGTCAGAAATATCAACGCCAAGGATTCCGATGCTCTTTGTGATGTTGAGGGACGTGTTCTGGAATTGTGGAGCCACTGCAAATGGGGTTTTCTTAGCAGTTAACGCGCAGGCTTGTGTCTTTCGTGGGGTTGAAATCGACTAGGTTTAGTCGACCCCAATCGGAGATACTAGTAAGTGTGCTCTCGATTCCAGACACAAGTCGTTCGCGGCTTTCCTCTACCACGGAACGAGGGATATTTGCACGGCCCGTGTAATAAGCATCCCCAGTACTGTCGTCCGCATAGTAATGAATGCCGTCAATAGACAGCATATCATTGATATGCAGAAGAAACAGGGTTGGCGATAGCACAGAACCTTGCGGGACACCGGCGTTTATGTCCATGCTATCGGAGCAACTACCGTCGACGACGGCTTTTATGCATCTGCTGGACAGAAAACTGGTGACCCATTTGCATAATCCCTCGGGGAGCCCGTACAGTGTATAGAAGACCCCGGTACCAGACCCGATCGAACGCCTTCGCCACATCTAGGCTCACCGCGAATGCCTCACCTTGAGTTTCTATGGCGAGTGACCAACGATGCGTGAGGTACACTAGGAGATCACCAGTCGAGCGACTATGGCGAAAGCCATACTGTCGGTCGCTCAACAAGTCGTGATACTCCAAGTACCTCAGCAATTGTGTATTGCTCACCCGCTCCATCACTTTGGAGAGAAGGGAGGTGATGGCGATCGGCCTGTAATTCGTCGGGTCTGATCTGTCGCCCTTTTTGGGCACAGGGTGCACGTGGGCAATTTTCCACGAAGACGGAACTTCCCTTGGAGTAGGAAACCGCGAAAAGGCGCGTTAGTACAGGACACAATTCAGGAGCACACCGCTTCAGAACCACTGCCGGTATACCGTCTGGCCCACTCGACTTATGGACGTCCAGGGAGAGCAGCTCTTGCCGGACTACCCGTTGGGAAATACGAATTTCCGGCATGGAGCTATCACACCGCGGGATGGTAGGCGGAGTGGTGCCCCCGTCATCCAAAGTCGAGTTCGAGATCCAAAGAGAGAGCCTAAAAGGTCAGCCTTCTCTTTAGCACTATGGGCCAGGTTTCCATTCGGCAACCGTAGTGGTGGCAAGGACGACTGACAAAAGTTTCCCTCAGCAGCTTTGGCAAGAGACCAGAAAGCCCGACACCCAGAGGGGACGCTCGTCAGCATCTTGCCAATTCTGCCGACGAAATCGAACTTAGCCCTGGCGATAATTCGCTTACTGAACTTCGAGGCAGCGTTAAACTTGCGTTTCGCATGAGAGATGTTAGTGTCCTGATTAGTGCGGGCCGTGGTCCAAGCCTCATACAAGGTTTGCTTGTTACGTCTAGCTTCTTTGCAGGACTGATTAAACCACGGCCGTTTTTTCACCCCCACAGCAACTAGCGGGTTAGGGATATAACATTCCATACCCGCTAGTATCGCTTCAGCGACTGCAGCTGCACAGGTGACAGGATCGTCTGATGCGAAGCAAAGCTGCCTCCACGGGTATGATGCGTAGAAATCACGCAATCCATCCCAATCTGCTGACTTGTAGTGCCACACTCGACGCCCGCGAATCGGGCAGCGCGCAAGGCACTTGCGTTCGGACGAGACAGTGGTCCGAAGATGCCAATCGCATCCTGAGAATCCTCCCATGCGCCATAAATGTGTCTCAGCAATGTTGCTGCCGCATCGGATGTAGATCTTCCCTTCTCACGAACCGAACTGATGACCATGCAATACCTTATGCTTAGTAAAGTGACCTAACATTTGATTAAACAGCAGATTTTCAAAAATTTTACTAAGTGCTGGCAGAACGGAAACTGGTCTGTAATCAGAAGGATTCTCCTTACAACCGGATTATTTCATTAAATCAGGAAAACAACCCTGATCATTACATTCATTAAAAGTATTTGACAAAACCGGTGCAATCACTGTTATTATTGATTTTACGATTGTTACTGATAAGCCCCATAAATCTTCAGTACTTTTCATATTGAGCGAATTAAAAGTATTTAAGATATCCCTAGCATTAATATGCTCAAATTTAAAGACCTACGTACCTATTTTACCTAATAATTGTCTACTTTAATAATTTTCAAATTTTTCATTCATAAAAATAATTTTTTTTATTTGTTTGGGGTATGTTATACAGCGTTACTACAATTCTTAAATATTGTGAATGGACTCGTTATAAGGCCCCATTTAACCTCCTTTCGGCTTTACGGATAGTTTTGTAACATTCTGTATAATACATAATATACATTTATGTCACGGGTGATGACGTCATCTGTTTTAGCTTTTAGCAAGGATTGCTGTAATGTTATAAACTATTTCAAAATATTGAGCCTTGTCTTAAACGTAATACTTTTATGGTATATAATTTACTATATGTATATTTAGATATAATATTCTAGTACTTTTATTTAAATGATGACCAGCATATAGTTTAAAGTTTAACAGTTTACAGTACTAGTATAATATGGTACTGGAGTGATAAATTTTAAATGAAAAGTATCGTATCTGTCGGCTTAGCAACTCAATAAGGATAGTTGACCAATATACAAGCCGACTTGGTCTATGTAACTTTTTCAACTATTGAAGCTACGATATATATATGTTTGTATCTATAAACAAAAATGATGAACTATGAAATGAAATGAAATGATATGAAATATTTATTCAAATAGGCATTCACAGGCACTTATGAATGGTCAGGATCTAACACCGGTTCGGAAGGTTGCTTTTACTGAGAAAAGCCGGCAATAAACTCAGCAATTACTCTTTTCAAAATAAGATTTTGTACATACTCTTGCATACATTGCTTACATTGTCCTGCTGGAGCGAGCGCTACACCCAAGCATTGTCGTCATTAAAATAAGCATTTGTGTTGTAGAAAGCTTTTTGTACTAAAACAGTCTTAATTCTTTCCTAAAATTTTTGTAAAGGCAAATTTAAAATTTTAGCAGGGATTTTATTATAGATGCGTGCACTAAGTCCTAAAAATGAGCCTTGCACTTTTTGCAGTCTATATGCAGAAGTGACAAGTTTATCCTTATTTCTAGTATTGATGGAGTGCATATCACTCTTTTTGACATAAAGACTAATATTTTGATGTACAAATATTATGTTTGCATAAATATACTGCGATGCAACTGTGAGGATATCAATTTGTTTATACTTTTCTCTGAGGGAAGCTCGAGACTCAAATTATAAATTGCTCGAACTGTTCTTTTTTGAAAAATAAAAATTGTTTCTACATCAGCAGCTTTACCCCAAAAGCAAAATGCCGTAGGTCATAACACTATGAAAGTAGCTAAAATAAACTAATCTAGCCGTATCGATATCTGTAATCTGCCTGATTTTTCTAACTGCGTAAGCTGCTGAACCAAGTTTTCCCGCAAGGCATGATATTTGTGTCCCCCATTGAAGTTTTGAGTCTAAAGTAATTCCTAAGAAAACTGTTGACTCAACAAGGCTAAGAGCTTCATTGTCTAACATTAAACTACAGCCTAGTTTTAGCCAACATTGGGTAATGCAAATTTAATACATTTCATTTTTCTTGCATTTAAAACAAGATTATTAACAGTAAACCAATTTAATACCTGGGCTAATGCACCATTTATATCGTCATAATTGTATTTCAGTCTATCAACACCAAAAATCAGTGAGGTATCGTCAGCAAACAGTACAATTCCACAGGTATTTCTTACGTAAAATGGTAGGTCATTGATGTATACTAAAAACAGAAAAGGCCCTAGAATAGAGCCTTGGGGTACACCCATATGCACAGGAGAACCAGATGATTTAACTCCATTCACATTAACACTTTGAGTTCTCTCACTAAGGTACGATTTCATCAAATTAAGTGCTGCACCCCTAACTCCATAATAGTCTAATTTACACGCAAGTGTCTGATAATCAACACAATCAAAAGCTTTAGATAAATCACAGAACACTCCAATAACATTCTGCGACTTCTCCCAAGCGTTGAAAATTTGTTTTAAGAGTGCTACCCCGGCATCAATAGTGGAACGACCTTTAGTAAAACCGTACTGCTCACTATGTAAAAGTTTATTTAAATTAAAGTGAGCCAGTAGTTGCGTTAAAATAATCTTTTCGAATACTTTGCTTAGGGCTGGCAAGATAGAAACGGGCCTATAATTGGTTACTAGGATCTCCTGCCTTGAACAAAGGTATAACTTTGCTATGTTTCATTAAATCCGGAAATTTACCAAAATCTACGCATCGGTTAAAAATTAGAGCTAAATGGGGAGCAATATTATCAATTATACCCTGCAAAACTGTTACTGATATACCCCATAAGTCGCCAGTTCGTTTAACTTTTACACTTTTGAAAGTTTTGATGACATCGAAGGTGTGATATGCCTAAACCTAAACAATTCATTGCACTCTGATACGTTGGTTTTTAAGAACGAATCACCATCTACCGGTGAAGAATCCAAGGAGCTGGTTGTGGCAATAGGTATGTCAGTAAAAAAATTACTAAAAGCAAGTGCAATTTGATCATCTTCACAGGTAATATTTCCTTTAATATTTAATTCAATGCGCTTATTATTGTTCTGAAATCTTTAATCGCTTCTCATATAGTTTTAAATTTTCAAGATATTTATCGCCCATTGTAGTATTCGTTTTTATGTCAAGAAGTTTTGATTATAATAAGACCATGTGATTCCATGTCCACATTTCATCATATTTAGATAATGGTATCTGGTGGCACAGCAGTGCCCCGCCTAGCCGTGCTTACAGTTGACTCATACTTATGTCGAAGCCACTCGGGGCACTTTCGTGTCCACTGTATCTTCGTTGTAGATAAAGCTATGGCTGAATTGTATGAAACATTCAGTTAGGTTTTAAGCGGACTTGAACCCGTCTAAACAAGAATATTTGAAATCTATGAAAAAAAAGTATTCGACGTCGATCCGCATCACCGTGGCGGCACGGCAACACTGAAGAACACTGGTGAAGATTTCCCGCGCCGGCCGCCTGGCCGCGACAAGTTATACAAAATCTTGAATAAACGCAAATTGTGCGTGCTGTGTAATGTATGGTATAACATGTATAATGTTATTATTGGTTTACGAACGTGCCTCTGTAATTATGTCACAGATTCATTGACTCGCTCACGATCATTAAAATTGTGAGGCACTTATAGCAGTCGCAGAAACATCCAATTTTGGATTAGTTAGTGTTGCCCATATAGAAGCTTGTACGAACAGGCTGGTGCCCCGCCAAGTCGAGCGTGCACGGCCGTACCGTCCACTTCTCGAAACCACTCAGGGCACATTCTACTTTCTGTAACTTTGTTGTGGATTAATCTAGAAGCCTGAATATTCCCAAATTATAATTTTTCACGCCATAGTTAACGATCTATCACCTGATGTGTGCTGATTTTCTGACTCACTTACGCGCCTCAAAATTCTGAGGTACTTGTATGTAGCAGACAGATACGGCATTAGGCAGGTAGGTTGACTACCCCTATAGGTATCTGCCGGATGGTTGGTTATTTGATTATAATAATAATAATAAATATCCTGGACATTCTTTTACACATGGCTATCTCATACCAAACTAAGCAGAGCTTGGAATATGGAAACCAGACAACTGATATACTATTATATACAACTTTTTTTAAATACATACTTATATAGATAGATATTTACATCCAGACACAGAACAAACAGACATGATCACAAATAGTTGTCCTGGGTGGGAATCGATCCCGCACCAGCGGCGTGGTAGTCAGGGTCTCTAACCAACAAGCCAACTGGCCTGTCAATATGGTTGGTGTGGTTATATAATAAGGGTCTTATGAATATAATGTCACCAAATTGATAAATGTTCAAAAAATCATAAAATCAAATAGAGGTGAACCAACAAGAATGCCCGTAATTGAGTATTACTTGGGTGAATGTATGATTCGATTTCCTTCATAGAAGCTGCTATTGGCGGTGTATTTTGAAATCAATTAATTACTGCACGTGCCCCCGTCGACCTCGCGTACTATTTAAACGTCGCATAATATCGTATTCAACCACTTGACAGAAGCAGTTGTGGTGGTGAATAGCTCCTATCGCATCGAAGTAACCAGCGCCATGTCCAAGATTACCCTGATCCTCGTCCTCGCAGTGCTGGCAGTAGGAGGTAGCCATGCCATGGACGTAGACAGATGACAGCGGGCATATTCAGTTAATCGTGTCCCGTAGTACTTGCTACGAGAAGCCCGCGTGCCAAGCATCGGGGTACTTATTGGAAGAGAAGCTGATCCCGAAAGCTTTACGGGCGGGTGTGCGACAGGGTACGAAAGACTTAGCAATGGCAGATGTGTATTGATATGTCCAAAAGGCCAAGTAAGATTGAATGAAGTATGCGTACCGATTGATTAAAACAGCTTGGGTCGGTGACATTAAAAAAAAAAATTAATAATTAAAAGCATAAACGATTGTTTTGATAAAGTACGATGAAGACTCCCGACGGCAAATGCAAGCCGCCGTATTAAAATTAAAATGTAGATGCAGTTCAATGCGACGACACCAAAGTACTGGAACCAAACTGACGTACGCTGCTCATGTTCTAACTTCCAATTATATGCAATTTACTTACTTGTTCTATATAATAATATGCATACTATGTCACTGGTGATTCTGTCATCTGTTTTATTTTATTAATAATGATTTATTTATTTATTTATTAACTCTTTATGCACTAAAGTACAAAGGCGAACATAATGCCTTAGGCATGCAAATGATATTCCATAAATAAAAAAAACTTTTAAAATATTGAGCCTTAATATATTATATAATAACCATAATATTATATAGCAAAACTGTATAAAATCGATAGATTCGGTGATCTGTTTTAGCAAAAATACAAATTTCAGAAATTTTCTGCGTCACGTCTGACCTGACCGCATTTTCGAAGATGTTAAAAAAAATTACCGAACTGTTTCATAGTCATATCATCTGCCTGATTTTCAGAATGTAGATGAAGGATAAATTTTAGATACTGAAAACAGAAACTTTTTAGAGTAGTAGAGCTCTTAGTGCAGAGTTCGTCCGGGGAAGTACTACCACCTTACCCATTTCTGCCGTGAAGCAGCAGTGCAATTTTATTACTGTGTTTCGGTTAGAAAGGTAAGGGAGCCGGTGAAATTACAGGTACCTGAGACTTAACAACTTCACGTCTCAGGGTCGACAACGCATTGGCGATGCTCCTAGTGTTGCAAATGTCCATAGGCGGCGGTGACCACTTACCATCAGGTGGACCGTCTGCTTGTTTGTCGGCCCAAGTGGCATAAAAAATAAATAAATAAAAAAATAAAAAACACAATTTTCAGACACCACAAGCTTCGCACGTGGACGCAGAATAATATCAGACAAATTTTGTGTTGTACTTCATTAATCAGACAACTTTTCGAGTCAGAAATGATTAAAAACGTAAATACGTCTGTTAAACAAATGAATAAGCTGCAACTCGCAAATTTTTAGATGATCGATAGAGAGATGGATCTCGAAACCATCGAACTAAAATTGAAGGACATTTTTAATAAATTGGACAAAAGGAAATTGGGATAACGTTTGAAAAATACTGTTTATTGAAAAATAGCATCGTTTTCAATTCACTGTCAGACTCGTCAGTAGTCAGAACAGGTGATGGACGCTTGCGCTGTAGGCCAGCCAGGGATAGGAACGTAGCAAGCACCGCACGTTACCGGGTGACTCCGAAAAGTTCTCTTCGTTTTTGGAGTATTTGGTGATATTTAAAATGTCTGAAAACCATCTCTCATAAGTCATTAGAGTAGTAGAGCTCTTAGTGCAGAGTTCGTCTGGGGAAGTACTACCACCTTACCCATTTCCGCCGTGAAGCAGTAGTGCAATTGTATTACTGTGTTTCGGTTAGAAAGGTAAAGAGGCCGGTGAAATTACAGGTACATGAGACTTAACAACTTCACGTGTCAGGGTCGACAACGCATTCGCGATGCTCCTAATGTTGCAAATGTCCATAGGCGGCGGTGATCACTTACCATCAGGTGGACCGTCTGCTTGTTTATGGGCCCAAGTGGCATAAAAAAATAAAAAAAAAAGTCTGGCATACAAAAGATTTAAAAACAATGAACTAAGCTCCGATGAGACAGGACGGGTACATTTTTTTAAATTTTGAAAATGCGCTTTGGCCACATACGACGCGGAAAAGGTGTGAAAATAAATTCTTTCGTAATAAAATGGCGAAACCTATGTACATTTTTATTATCAGACATATTGTGATAAAACTGTTTGCCTATTTTTTTTAACGTACCAGAAATGCCCCCCATAAAACTGCGACGTTTCTAGCCGGTACTGCCCACTTACTCTAACGGTATTTTTTGGCCGTAAAACGATACGACATGGTTTTCGTCGTGAGCTCTCTTACTAATAGGTATTATTTATTTATTACTAAAATTCATTTTTCTATACAACAAAAAAAACCGCTTCTATGTTAGTGAGAATATCGAAAAACATTTCTGTATGAAAGAAGCAAACGATATATTTGATCTTTAATACAACTTTTTTTTAAATTATTCACCAGTAAACAAGCTGACGGCCCGTCTGATGGTAATGTCGCTCCTTAGAGTAAGGGGCTCTAAACCGCTTGTGAGCTCGGGATCGTTGAAAATTCTGACGGCACGTTTCTGAACCGCCCACAGATGGCAGCAGTACTATATATGAGGCCGGACTCGCGACCTATATAGTTCAAATTCAAATTCAAATATTTTTATTCAAATAGGCCTTTACAAGCACTTATGAATAGTCAGACTCTAATACCGGTTCGGAAGGTTGTTTTTTACTGAGAAGAGCTGGCAATAAACTCAGCAATTACTCTTTTTAAAAACAATCTTAGATTTATTACAAAATATTTATTTAGTCTCACTGACAAAACCTGTGTTGTATTGCAAAAGTGAAGAATTATTAAACAATAATAATATGAATATCTAATAATAATAAAAAATACATACAAACAAACTAAAGCTGACCAGCCCCCACAAGCAGCACCTGTTCACAAGCATGACGCATGTGGCAGCCATCGCCCTCCTCGCCATACTGTAGAGAAGTGAGCGACCCGCCAAATAACGCCGCCGCAAGCAAAGGCATTTAAGTGAGCATGACTAACTTAAGCTTGTTAACATCAAAATAGGAATATTGAATTTTAAAATACACACAAAGTGTTATCACTGTGACTATAACATGTTCATAAAAGTAATAGCCAACGTATTAGGTACACTAGAATAGAATATAAATGTATATATTTATAAATTCACTTATAAAAATACTTAAATGGGTAGCTTGTCAGGCGAACAATTCATTGCCATGCCAAAGATTATTATCTTCTAAATAATCAGATATACTATAAAATCCCTTTTGATATAAAGTATTCTTTACCACCTTTTTAAATTTATGCACGGGTAATTCTTGTATGTTTTTAGGTAGTTTATTAAAGAAAAGTATACATTGCCCTTTAAAAGATTTTTTTACTTTACTCAGACGAGTTACAGGTACTACGAGTTTGTGCTTGTTTCTAGTGTTAATTCTATGAGTGTCGCTAATTTTGGAAAATAGGTTTATATTTTTACGAACATACATTAAATTCTCATAAATGAATTGTGACGGCACTGTCAGAATATTAATGTTCTTAAATTTAGAGAGTCTCTAGGACTCATATTGTAGATTGCGCGAACAGCCAGCCCTCTTCTGCAGAATAAAAATAGAATTGATATCGGCACTACTACCCCAAAGGAGGATGCCGTAGGACATCAAACTGTGAAAATAACTAAAATAAACTAATCTAGCTGTATCTACGTCAGTAAGAGAACGTATTTTCTTTACTGCATATGCTGCAGAGCTGAGTCTGTTCGCCAATCGAGATATATGAGGTCCCCACTGAAGCTTTGCATCTAAAGTAATACCTAAAAATACAGTGGCTTCTACAAGTTCTATCTTTTTATTTTTTATTTGAATGTCGGTATCTACTTTCCGTACATTCAGTAGACTAAATTTGATACATTTCGTTTTCATTTCATTTAAAAGCAGATTATTTACAGTGAACCAGTTTACCACTTCAGAGAGAGCATTGTTCACATCGTCATAATTTAGTTCATGTTGTTTCACTTTGTAAAGAAGTGAAGTATCATCAGCGAACAATACTACCTCATGTTTTTTTTTCTACAAGATAGGGTAAATCATTAATATATATCAAAAAAAGGAAAGGTCCTAGGATAGAGCCTTGCGGGACGCCCATCGTAACTGTTGATCCAGGGGATAGCTTTCCATTCACATCAACCCTCTGAATTCTATTACTTAAGTATGACTTCAGAAGGTTAAGCGCCTGGTCTCTTATACCATAGTAATGTAATTTCCTGATTAACAACTCATGCTGAACACAATCAAATGCCTTGTTGTTATCTTTGCCGCGATGTGAAGTACCGTCGGGCTCTATTGAGCACACCTAACTATTAAGAAGCTAGCTTAACCATGTCTTCCAAGTGACTACGGAACTGAACGCCGTCAGAAATATCGACGCCAAGGATTTCGATGCTCTTCGTGATGTTGAGGGACGTGTTCTGGAATTATGGAGCCACAGCAAATGGGGTTTTCTTAGCGGTGAGCACATATTCTTCAACTTTGCCATACATTGTAAGCTGCCAACATTTTCTGACCGTATTCATATTACGCATCTACATTTAGATAATATCCACCCCAATGAAAACAAATAACAATAAGCCCATACCAATGAGCTTTGATGCGTCGAACGTAGAGGACTACCGGCCAATTCTGGTATTATCGCCTCCAGCAAAGGTATCTTTGCAACGAGCAGCATGGCTTGAGACCGGTCCGTCGATTCTATCCTCTTGTATATGTATTTTATTTCGGCAAGGCTAGATCAAGGCTCTCAATTAGACGTTTTTTACTTTGACTTCCGGAAAGCATTTGATAGGTTAACAACTGTATCGTAGAAAATTCGACACCGTAAAAATTCTCTTACTTACGGCCCACAAGGGGCTCATTCCAATATTACCATCAATTCCTATACATACATTTTTTTTTATTTTGTAGCTTCCTTTTTACAATATTTCATCTACAACTGCGCATAATTGGGATATTATTATTTTATCAATTTGTTTCATTACATCGATCGTCCTGCTGGATCGATCTGACATTTAATGTCACTTTGACGCGTGAGATTGATGTTCTTGCGTGCCGGTATTGTAGATAATTTATTGCCGATCACACGCTAGTCGATAGTGCCTTTCAAGGAAGGTGGGAGATCGGTCCCTTCTAAACCGTTCAAGATGATCAAACTATCGCACCTCTAGGTTATATACTTAATCTGGGCGATGATTCTTTGATTTCAATGTCCGGCATCTAAGGTTTAATTTGTAAGTTTTTGTGTGGACCAACCGCCGGTGCGTGTCTCGAACTTGGAATTCGGACACGCCACGCGTTTTTCCAAACATCCAATTAACCGTACCGTGAGAATTTTGCCTCGCACGCGGTTGGTGTACCGCGTGTGTGTTGGAGTCGACATTGTTCGACATTTACCTACCAAGGCGTGAACATTTTCCTCCATAAGGATGAGTACGGGCCTACAACTGTATTGTAAGGGCCGTGACGTCGAAAACGAATCCACACTACAGCACAAACGCTCTTCTGCTTGAGAAGGTCCAAAAAGTTTTTCTGCGGCTCCTATACAACCGCGTCAATGGATACTATCCGTATCTGTATCCATCGAAATTTCTTTTGGGTCGTCTAGGGTATAATTCCCTGGAAGTCAGACGGAAAAGTGCTAGCCATGTGTAAACTTCTCCGGGGACGGATTGATGCACCAAATCTGCATGATGAGCTATGTCAACTTTTTACTCCGGATAAGTAATTGTCGGGACAGAAGGAATAAGTTGTTCGACGTGCCATCGTGTCGCCCCGTGGCCGCGTTGCGCGCTCTAACTCCCCATACCGCACACACTCCGCCCTCAACGCCCTCCTGAATGCTAATCCCTACTGTGACTCGTTTCCTGATGGATGGGTAGATATATTAGCCGAGTGTATGCTTTTGTGTATGGTTGTGTAATTATTATTTTAATAACTTTTAAATTTAATTATATTTTCTGATTATTATGGTGGCTTAATTTGACCATGCTACATTTCATCTTAGTTGCTAAATTAATTACTTATTTCTCTTTCTTACTGAAGGACTTATTTCTATTTATCTTATTAATATGCATTATGCTAGGTCCCGGGTTTGGTGAAGGCCTCCAAAGATGCCCATTTCTCTCTATCCTGTGCTATTTGCCACCAGACCTCATCGTCTCAACGGGTAGATCTTTTTCCTGAAGGACCTCTCCATATGGTGGTATTGCAGGTCCATATTTTGTCTCTAAGCCTCGCTTTGTGGCCGGACCAATAAGTTATATATTTATTACAAATAAGCGCTCTGAGAAAGTATTTAAAAGCAGCATCGATTTATTTGTTCTGTCTGTGTGATTGCCGAGTCACTACCTATTTTTATTTCTTAATTGATAAATTAAAAAATATATAAAATCAAATTGAGGCGAGCAAGCAATATGCACGTAATTGAGTATTACTTGAAGATGTATGATTCGATTTACTTTATTGGACCTGCTAAAGGCGGTGTATTTTGAAATCAATTAGTGACTGGACACACCTAATATCGTCAACCTAGCGTACTATTTAAATGTCGCAATTTATCGAGTTCACCCACTTCACAGATCCAGTTGTGGTGGCGAATAGCTCCCATCGCATCGAAGAAACTCACGCCATGTCCAAGATTGCCCTGATCGTCGCCCTCACAGTGCTGGCAGCAGGAGGCAGCCACGCCATCTATCACAACCATGGCCTATGGGAGTCACGACAGGCCCGCGTGCCGAGCATCGAGGTACTTATTGCAAGAGAAGCTAATCCCGAGAGTTTTACGGGTGGCTGTGCGACAGGGTACGAGAGAATCCCCTCTGGCGCCTGCGTTCCCTTGTGTCCCAAAGGTACAATGAGAACTCCGGACGGCAGATGCAAACCGCCGTTTTAATGTACAAAATTAAATTTTATGCATTTACCCTCCTGGTTTACTTACAATATACATATGCCACTGGTGATTACGTGATCTGTTACTTTTGATGTTGGTAACTCGCCAGGGGGCGCTGCACTGCGTAAATGAAATGGAAATAAATGGGTTCAATTTTAGGTCCATTTTTGTTCTTAGTATATATAAATGATTTGCCATATGTTGTAAATGACCTCACAGATATTGTCTTGTTTGCTGATGATACATCATTAATTTTTAAAGTTAAGAGAAAAGACAAGGATCTAACTAAAGTTAATCAAACTATGTCAATTGTCTGTGGGTGGTTTGCTACAAATAATCTATTACTAAATTCAAAGAAAACTAAATGCTTAAGGTTTTCTTTACCAAATGTAGCACAAGTAGATAGCCAAATAATAATAGATTGGAGCCATATTGATCTTGTAAATAAAACGGTATTTTTGGGTCTTACATTAGACAATAAATTGCAATGGGGATAACTAAAGTAAACAAGTCATTTCTTGGTAATTGTGTTAGATTTTATAATAAGATACCGCTGTCAGTAACCAAAATGTCTGATCATAAATTTAAAAATTATATTAGGAAAGTTTTGAAAGAGAAAGCGTATTACAAGGTAGTTCATTATATTGAAGATAAAAATGTATGGAAATAGCTGCTCTCTGCACAGTGCACCTCTAAATCTCTTTTTTAAGTTGTAAGTACCTAACTATTGTTATTTTCTATTTTGTAGTCTTGTCATTTTTTTTTTTTGTTTTGTTTTTTAATGTTACCTATAATAAGTATTTTGTAATTGTTTAATATAAAATTATGTAAAATTGAAATTATAAAATAGCCAAAAAGTCATAACTGTGATGAACACACACTTCTCAAAAATTTACATAAATATTCCAATTGAATCGACTGTGTGAAATGTGCACTAAGTAATGATTAATTAATAATTTTATCAATATAATTCCTCTGTTTTAAACGATATTGTCAAACGACTGACATTTATGTCATACACCAAGGTTACATTATAAGAGTTTATAGGTATTGTTTTCTTAAATTTTCTAATTTTTCACGCAACTTTTTTTATTTTTTCGTTCATAAGAACCATCTGCTGACAATAACAAACACATCAAAAAAAGAATTACCGAAATTGGTCCAGCCGTCTATGCGTGATGTCTTAACCAAGGGAAATAGGGATTTATTTTTATATATTATACTAGCTGCCCGGACAGACGTCGTTCTGTCGAAATAAGTCCATACAAAAATGCAGGAATTCGCTCGCAGCGCCACCTACCGGGTCCAATTGTGAATCTAAACCATCCAGGGCACCACCCAAACGCAAACAAAAAAAAACATTCCAATCGGTCCAGCCGTATTAAAAAAGAAGAAATAATTGAATTTCACGGTATTTCGTTTACTACAAAATAAATTTAATTTATACATTAGCCTCAATAACACGTGGTAATCATGATATTGAATTGTAGCTTATATGACACGTTCGTAGATTTACCATAGCAGCGCCATCTATTGATGACTTACTCAACCCAGTCGAAAGGTATCGACATCTCTTAGAATCATTTGGAGTTAACAGATAATTGTGACTGTCAAATAATAACAGACAAATAATTAGCAATAAATTAAAATTGCGACTATAATTTGAGATTTAAACTATCCTATCTCTCAAGTTGGATCGAACTGCACATGGTGTGCGAATTTTATTATAATCGGTTAAGTGGTTTAGGAGTCCATTGAGGACAAACATTGTGACACGAGATTTATATAGATTAAGATATAGATAAGTCAACTAGAAAGGTCAATGCATTGAACAATTATTTTGACACTAGAGACTTGACACATTGAAACACTTGAGAATATGGGTAGCGTGGGTCAGTCTGATCCTAGTTCTTGGGTGTCATCGTATTGAACGCAATTTCTATTTTTAATTTAATACGGCGGTTTGCATCTGCCGTCGGGAGTTCTCATTGTACCTTCGGGACACAAGGGAACACAGGCGCCAGAGGAAATTCTTTCGAACCCTGTCGCACAGCCACCCTTAAAGTTTTCGGTATCAACTTCTCTTCCAATAAGTACGTCGATGCTTGGCTTGATATTATGGCTAAAATATATATTAAGGTTCAATACTTTAAATTTTATTTTTATTTATGGAATATACCCCGGTCAAAATGGACATTCAAGGCTACCTTAATTCGCACAAAGCTAAAAATTGGCATGACTGTTGGGTACCCTATTACACATAATTTGTCAATTATCCACATCCATCCAAGGTGTGGAAAAAAAATTATTCAAGGTCAAATGTTTTTTGAGTTTTCCAGCTAAACGGTGAGTTCTATCATAAAAATAGGTGAGACAAAAATTATTCATCATGCAATTATCTAAAAAAATTGTTCATACACATTTTTTATATAGAGATATAGCGATGCAAGAAGTTGAAAAAGTTGTTCCTCATAATATGCACACGTTTCCGCGCCACCCGTGAGGTAGTGTACATGGCGCGTTTTCTTTTTACGTGGTTTCCCCGGTAGGCCTATTCCACGATCTATTGTGGTTCTGTTGAGTTAAAAAGCTATTGTATTAAATTAAAAATGGTACTATTGGAAATGACAAGAGAGATGTAAGTAATGAGTAATTTGAGGAAATTATTGGCCTGATTGATACGCATCTAATGGAACATAATCCATACTGTCTTTTTCTTCTTCTTCCTGCTGGGTACAAATAAATTGTTCAAAGAGCGATGCATCAGATGTCTCCTCGCCTATATCGTAAGAATCCTCTCCTACTGGCGATTGAACATTGGAGCACGATTGGCCTCGACAACTGATACATGCTAATGAACAAAACAACCCAACATTTTTACAGCCGCATTTAGCATTACACCTCGTTTTGCAATTGCAAAAAATTGAATTGAGGAGTTTTTCCGGTGCAGGAGGGAGTAAAGTCTGAACTGGAACTGTTTCGCCTTCGGCCAAATGTTTATTACAAATAAAGCAAAATTGCGACATTTCTATTACAAACACAAAACTGCACAAATTTTGTTTGGAAATATAAGCAATAACTACGTGTTCTTACTACGAAGGAATGCTTGAGACTAATACTGTTCTGTCTATTTAGGCCCGTGAAAAAGGAGCAGGTATACGAGCATCGCCACGCGGACGATTGAATAGCAGGCAGATGTTGCTCAAGGCCTTACGGTCATATAAAATGAGGGACTGGGTTTTTTTTCGAGTTTATATTCTTACAATTGTATAATATGTATGTATACGCCACGAAACCTAATATTTTTACTTATATTACCTTCTGTAACGTGTATAACATATTATTAAGAATACAACTTTTTCAATCTTTTGCATCGCTATATCTCCGAAATTATAATTCTTAGGAAAAAAAGTGTATGAACATTTTTTATAGATAATTGCATGATGAATAATTTTTGTCTCACCTATTTTTATGATAAAACTTACCGTTTAACCGGAATACTCAAAAACCGATTTTGCAGCATTTGACCTTGAACAATTTTTTTTCCACACCATGGATGGATGTGGATAATTGACAAAATATGTGTAATAGGGTACCAGTAACAGTCACGCCAATTTTTAGCCTTGTGCGAATTAAGGTGGCCTTGCCCCTATTTTTGAAGCTAATTTGACCGGACTAATATCATTATTAATAAAATAAAACAGATGACAGAATCACCAGTGACATAGTATGTATATTATTATATAGAACAAGTTAGTAAATTGCATATAATTGGAAGTTAGAACATGAGCAGCGTACGTCAGTTTGATTCCAGTACTTTGGTGTCGTCGCATTGAACTGCATCTATATTTTAATTTTAATATGGCGGTTTGCATCTGCCGTCGGGAGTCCTCATCGTACTTTATCAAAACAATCGTTTATGCTTTCAATTAATATTTTTTTTTGTAACATGTCACCAACCCAAGCTGATTTAATCAATCGGTACGCATACTTCATTCAATCTTACTTGGCCTTTTGGACATAACAATACACATCTGCCATTGGTAAGTCTTTCGTACCCTGTCGCACACCCGCCCGTAAAGCTTTCGGGATCAGCTTCTCTTCCAATAAGTACCCCGATGCTTGGCACGCGGGCTTCTCGTAGCAAGTACTGCGGGACACGATTAACTGAATATGCCCGCTGCCATCTGTCTACGTCCATGGCATGGCTACCTCCTACTGCCAGCGCTGCGAGGACGAGGATCAGGGTAATCTTGAACATGGCGCTGGTTACTTCGATGCGATAGGAGCTATTCGCCACAACAACTGCTTCTGTCAAGTGGTTGAATACGATATTATGCGACGTTTAAATAGTACGCGAGGTCGACGGGGGCGCGTCCAGTAACTAATTGATTCCAAAATATCACCATTAGCAGGTGTATTACAATAAGCAATGTGTGATGTTAATCGAATTATATGTACATCTCCGAGTAATAGGTACCTACTCAATAACTAGCGGATTGTTTGTTCTGCTCTATTTGATTTTATGATTTAAATAGATTGTTCTCACATATCAAAGTATATTTTAATACTTTTCAATTATGTATAGTTTTTTAAATGTATGGCCTCATAATAGCATGCCAAACTATGTTCCTTTTATTTTAGATCGTTCGAAACCTTGCCAACGTTTTTAATTAGTTTAAAGTTTGTGATCAGGTAACAGTGTGTGAAGATGTTTCAAAGTAGATATTTATCTAAACATATATAATTGTTGTACGTTAATGTTATATATCCTAAATAAAAGTCCCTGCTACATTATTACATATAATTTGATTAGCATCACACATTGTTTATTCTAGCTGCTAATGGCGGTGTATTTTGGAATCAATTAGTTACTGGTCGCGCCCCCGTCGACCTCGCGTACTATTTAAACGTCGCATAATATCGTATTCAACCACTTGACAGAAGCAGTTGTGGTGGTGAATAGCTCCTATCGCATCGAAGTAACCAGCGCCATGTTCAAGATTACCCTGATCCTCGTCCTCGCAGCGCTGGCAGTAGGAGGTAGCCATGCCATGGACGTAGACAGATGGCAGCGGGCATATTCAGTTAATCGTGTCCCGCAGTACTTGCTACGAGAAGCCCGCGTGCCAAGCATCGGGGTACTTATTGGAAGAGAAGCTGATCCCGAAAGCTTTAAGGGCGGGTGTGCGACAGGGTACGAAAGACTTACCAATGGCAGATGTGTATTGTTATGTCCAAAAGGCCAAGTAAGATTGAATGAAGTATGCGTACCGATTGATTAAATCAGTTGGAGTTGGTGACATTTTATAAAAATCCAACTGACCCGGCAACCGTTGTCCTGTCTTCAATGAATATTTAATTCGAATTGGTATAATTAATTAAAATAAAATACCAAGAACATAGTGTTTATTATTCTTGACAATTAAACTTTTTATATTAGGTGTGATGGCGCTCTAATCTAACCGTAATGAACAAACACATATAAACACATAAACACTAATACTTTGACATATAGCACTTCTGTACCAGTATTACTGACATGTACTACACACAATGTCCAAGGTCTGTCTTGATAGATTTGATAGGTATAACTAGCTGTCCCCTCCGGTTTCGTCCGGGTTCCCGTGGTAAAAAGTAGCATATATTCCGCTCAATACAACAGGCTGTGTGTTCGAATTTTCAGCAAGATAGCTTCCGTCGTTTAGCCGTGAAAGCGTAACAAACAAACACAATTTAGCATTATGTCAGGAGAGTAGCTACGTTACTATATGATGGCGAGACGATAGGTATCTTCAATTTGCTATTCTGTTCTGTTCTAACCAAGCCTCAGTAATATGCCTACGAATATCAAATTTTGTATTTATCAATTGTCCACTGTACAATTGTATTACATGATATTGAGCTCTTTACTTTTATTATAGGTCATTGATACATTGTAATTAACAAATCAGATATATTATTTAAAATCTACTAGAATTATTATCCACTGAAGACATCATTAACCAATATTCCTCATTAGCGATTAGGAATGGAGGGCATGATTATGTTGTTATGAGATTTTTTTAAGAGATTGCTTTAAGGGGTTCAGTGTAACATCAATCATGAATGCCTTCTTATATATGAAAAAAGGTAAGAAGGCCTCAGGGTCGACAACGCATTGGCGATGCCCCTGGTGTTGCAAATATCCATAGGCGGCGTGATCACTTACCATCAGGTGAACCGTCTGCTTGTTTGTCGGCCCATGTATACCACTATAAAAAAACCCTTATTCTTCTTTCTTTTATAAACAGGACATCACCGAAGCGAAGCCCTATGATTTCCGGCATAGTTAGTACACATAAAGGACCATTTGCGTGGTTTTCACTATATTACATAATATGTCTTTTGTGGCGCAGGTCTCGGTGCTGTGCTCTCGTTTCCAGCTTTGAGAACATTGAGAGACGGAAAATCACTTATAGCTCAACTTTCATTAGCATTATCTTCGCTGATACATTGGGAGCTTCTTCTGGAGCTAAGCTCGCTCGGAGCCAAACTTTTACTATTTCACTCAGCGCATGGAAATCAATACCATCACAAACTAACACAAGAGTTGCCCGAGAGTTCAACAAGTCCACTTCATGAGTCGCTTTAAACAAGTACCTCGTAGCTGTTCGCAGAGACCTGACAAATTGGCTTTGCTAAATTAGAGCCAAAACACAAGAAGCCAACGTGTGACAATTAGTGCGATACCATATTGACAAAGCAGAACAGTATGTGGCGTTCTGCTTTTAATGCTCCAACATCGTCCTAGGGTGAGAGATACTGAAAATGCACCACAGTGTCAATTTTAAATCATTTTTGTTTGGGTTTCCAATCAGAGCCAAAAATCACGAGACCTGCGAGAAGACTGCGAAAGACTTCCGGCCGAAGGCTGTCGCATATAACCTGTACAGGACAAACTGCTACACCTTATAGTGAACTCTTTTTTAAAGTTAATAAAGTAGCTTAGAAAGGTTTGTGTAATATACACACTATTGGTACTTCGCTCTTTTCTTTTCCGATCGTGGCTGACTCGGTCCTGTGTCTTAATACATTAAGGGGTTGAACAAATAATATGAGGGTTATTCAATACAACGGTGATGTGTAATTCGATTGATGTCTTCATTTATTATGTTTCCTGTAATTGGTGTTGTATTCTTAAATCAATTATTTACTGGACACGCTCCAGTTTACAGAATATCGTATTAAAATTTCGTATTCAACCAATTCACAGTAGTAGTTGTGGCGAATATTTCTCATCGCATCGAAGAGACCAGCGCCATGTCCAAGATTGTCCTGATCCTCGCCCTCGCAGTGCTGGCAGCAGGAGGCTGCCATGCCATAGACCGCGACCGTGCGACCGTGCATGGCTGCAGCGGGCGTTACCCTCAGTAGTACTTGGTACGAGAAGCGAGTCCGTTTACGGAACCAAATGCCGAGATTCAAATCGGAAGAGTTACTTCCATCTTTGAAGCAGGCTGTCCAACAGGATACGAAAGACGTAGCACTGGTAGATGTGTATTTAAGTGTCCACGAGGCGAAATAAGATTTAATGGTGTATGTATACCGATCAATTAAATCAGTTAGAGTTGGTGTCGGCTTTTTTCAGCAAAAGCAACCTTGCACAACATAATACATTTATTAGAAAACGTCGAACGCCACCCATGTTTTCCGTGTTGTCCAAAACTTTGTTAATTTATTACATGTATGTCACTGGTGATTACGTAGTTTTTATTTATTTTCACCCTGAATTAACTGAGGGTCTGACGAAGAGAAATGGATTAGTCCAATATACTATAATCCAAATTGAACTATTGGAACGAAGTTCCTTATCGCACGGTACAGACTCGGCGGATGGGGACTAGGTGAAAAAAAGTGCAAAATACGGTGTAGACGGTTATCCATAGCGCTTATGCTATTCGACATTCCTTCAATTCATTACTTATTTCTGCGTTTGATTTAATTGCTCCCAGACTCTTGTAATTCAAATTAAAATATAACTTCTTTAGCCGCGACTTGGTAGTAACAGTAGTTATAGAGTAAACTACGCAGTATGTCATTTGTGTGATATGTGGTGTGTAGGATGTGTGTCAATGTCACATTTGTACCTAATTCGCGGAACGACAGATATTTTAAAAGACCTAACCTAACGAAACAACCTAAACGAACGCTTCAAAAACTTTTTCATAATTAACGTAAAATTTACAGAAACGGCTCAAAGTGTGCTCTGCCTCGCTCAATACACAACCTCGCTCGTAGGGATATATGGATTGTGTGGCATTTCGCACCTTCGTCGGTGTTATTGATGCGAAAACCGATCTAACACGCTGTTCCATCTCGGCAACCGTTGGGCAATCAGAGAAATACACTCTGTCATTCACATAACCCCACAAAAAGAAGTCCAAGGGTGTGAGGTCCGGAGAACGAGCAAGCCATAGCCCCAGTCCCCCGCGGCCGATCCATCCTCGCGGAAAGCGAACGTTAAGATGTTCTCGTACGTTGCGAACAAAATGTGCCGGAGCTCCATCATACTGAATCACCATGTTTCTTTGGTTCTCAAAGTAATCCCAGTCAGCCACAGAAAAGTCGTCAATCGCCTCATCGAATTCCGTTTGTAAAAACGTTAGATAGTTGCTACCGTTCAGACGTGATGGCATAATGACGGGACCAACGACATGCCCGTAATAAAGGCCAGCTCACACATTCAGCCGCCACTGGTGTTGGAATCTGCCCTGCCGTGAAGCATGTGGATTCACGCGAGCCCAAACGTGATCGTTATGCATATTTCAAAGTCCTGACCTCGTGAATGTTGCCTCGCCCGTCCAAAGAATATAGTTTACGTAATTAGGGTATTCCTTCAACTGCCTGAGGTACCACTCGCAGAAGTTCCTCCTGGGTGCAAAATTTGAGGGTATCAGCCCTTGTGTACGGTGATAGTGATAAGGACGTGACGATTGTCGTCACGAAGAATTCGCCAAACTGCAACATGGTTTATACCTATATATGAATTAAACATATTACACATATAATAAATGATCCATAAGAACTACAGACTTTAGACAGAGTATTTTCGTATTGTTGCGTAAATTTATCAATTTAGGTGCCTAAGACGTGCGAGTGAGTGAATCAGTGGCGAAATCGGAGTATTTTAGGTACCTATGAACTAACTTAATCTTATCCTGTCTAATGAGAATTTGAGCTCTCTAGCTTTATTCAGTTCGAAGCTAGCCAGATAAATGACGTAAAAGGCCATTATTATTTCGTTTTTGAAGTTTAAATTTCTATAGAGCCTTATGAATCATGATTATGTATAGCTCATAAAATGAAATTGAGCTGAACAAACAATAGATATATTAATAATTGAGTATCAATTCAATAATAATAAGTATTCCATAATAATGAAGCAGTGTACGGTGGTCATGGCATCGAAAAGCTTTGTATAGGTTACAAAAAATAGGCCCCACAAACATGTTTCAAGAATTAAGCTGCAATATCAGATGCAGATCTTTCCCTTGTGAAACCGAACTGAAGTCCATGTAATAAATATCTCATAAGAGAAGTGACTAAAGATTTGACAAAGCAGCAGTTTTAAAAAAAAATGAGCTGGAACATTCTTGTTCCGGCTCATTTCGGAAACAACAGGGCGATGGAGTAATGCACTCGAAAACTTCGTATTACATTGACCGCGCTGACGTATAATCTCCTTACTAACTGGCTGATAGTACTTCATAATGTAATACCAGTTGTCATCTTTGATTACTGTTGTCAATCTATTGTAATATATATTATTTCTATGGCTTTTGAAAATAGCTAATTAAAGCCAAGTTTCTATTGGTTTATCTTTCATTACGTATGTATCAATTTAATTAGCTATTTTAATTTAATATGTCGAAGAAAAATGCAGAAGGTGAAGAAGAGCTAGGAAAAAAAAGCTATCTAGCCAGATACCTTCGCCCGGAAAAATTTGACGTCGAGACTAATGCTTCCGGAGCTGGTGAAAAATGGCGACACTGGTTTCATACCTTTACTAATTTTCTAACAGAAGAAATTCCGCACGGAACTAACAATGTAATAAAGCTTAAGTTACTAGCAAACCACCTCACTGCTAATATCTTTACTCATATACGAGACTGCGAGTCTTACGATGATGCCGTATCTATTTTAAACAAAACCTACATTACGCCACAAAATGAGATTTTAGCCCGTCACATTCTTGCTACACGAAAACAGAAAAGTGATGAGACGATTTCGGAGTACTGCCGTACTTTAAAACTACTAGCACAAGACTGCAACTTCCAATTGGTCTCGGCACTAGAACATAGAAATCAAGCGATACGTTGCGCCTTTATAGCAGGTATTCTATCACCTAAAATTAAAGAACGTTTATTAGAAAATACCTCTATACCCTTGGATGAAGTTCTTAAGCAGGCCGTAACCATTGAAACAGCTGAGAAAGATTCCGCCACAATGAGCGTTAGTATCCCTAATACATTAAACGCTCTGTCGACGCCTGCTTTACTTAAAGAAATCTCACAACCGCAAGTCACACCAAGTTCTAGTGCTGCAGTATCAGTTCCTCTGACAAGACATCAATCAACAAAGCGCTGTTTCTTTTGTGGTGGGAATCTTCATCAGAGGTTTAAGTGTCCTGCTTTCCATGTTTCTTGTCAGATATGTTCCAAAAAAGGACACTTTGCGTCAGTTTGTCGGTCACAGAGCTCCACCACTAGCAATGCCATATCCACTCCTATAAACCCTACTGTACCACAACCAAAGTCTATCAGCACTGTATTTTCAGCTGCATCGCCGTCTACTTTAAAACAAGCAACAGTTGCCATTACAGTAAATGATATCATCGTAGACGCTCTCATAGATACAGGAAGTTCTGTGAGTTTCATCGAGAAAAATATAGCTCATATGATGAAATTGAAAGAAAGACCATATAAACAAACCATTAATCTGGCATCGCTTAGCCACACATCATATGTCGATGGAATATGTTTTGCTACTCTTATTATTAGCAAACATAAATATGTAAACCGTCCCCTTTTAATAGTGGACAACTTATGCGCAGATGTTATAATTGGACATGATATTTTGAAAGATCATTCTAAGCTTGAATTCCAATTTGGAGGTACTAGAGAGGCTCTCCAAATCTGTGTAATGGAAGCTTCTGTACCACCAGCCACCATTTTTACACACCTGTCTGAAGACTTAGCTCCTGTCGCTATTAAATCTAGACGCCATAGCGAAGAAGATCAAGAATTTATTAAGATAGAAATAGCAAAACTCTTAAAAGATGGTATAATAGAACCAAGTATATCTCCATGGCGCGCTCAGGTCCTGGTTACTGGTGGTGGAGGACATCGCAAGCGCATGGTCGTCGATTACTCCAGAACTATCAATAGGTTTACATGCCTGGACGCGTACCCACTTCCTAACATAGAATTGATTGTTTCAAAGGTAGCTAAGTTTAATTACTTTAGCCAGATCGACTTGAAGAGCGCATATCATCAGGTACCGATATTAGAAAGAGAAAGAAATTTTACTGCGTTCGAGGCTTGTGGAAAACTTTATCAATTCACGAGAATACCATTTGGAGTTACCAATGGTGTAGCCGCCTTTCAACGAACTCTTGAATATATTATCGATAAGGAAAAGCTACAAGGAATCTTCGCTTATCTCGATGACGTTACTGTTTGTGGCAAAAACAAGGAGGAACACGATAGAAATTTGCGACAATTTATGGCCGTAGTGAAGAAATACAGACTAACGTTAAATGAGCAAAAATGTAACTTTAGCAAAAGCACGATAAGCCTTTTGGGTTACACGATTACAAATAATACGATTGAGCCTGATAAAGATCGACTTGTTCCTCTTATAAATTTGCCGCTACCATCTAATGCCGCTGAACTCAAAAGAGCACAAGGGCTGTTTGCTCACTACGCCAAATGGGTCAACAAATTTTCCGAGAAGATCCAACCGTTAATTAATGCAACCCACTTTCCTCTTAATGAGACTGTGCAGAACAGCTTTCAGCAACTAAAAGCAGACATACAGAAGGCAGCATTGGTTGCTATTGATGAAATGGAAATATTAACAGTTGAAACAGATGCTTCCGAGTTTGCTTTAGCCGCGACGCTTTCCCAAAAAGGTCGCCCCGTTGCATTCTTTTCAAGAACGCTATCAGACAGTGAACGCAAGCATGCTTCTGTAGAAAAAGAAGCTTGTGCCATCGTTGAAAGTCTCAGAAAATGGCGGCATTATCTACTGAATAGACATTTTATTCTTATCACAGATCAGAAATCAGTGAGCCACATCTTTAGCCAAAGTCATACAAGCAAAATAAAGAACGACAAATTTGAAAGATGGAGGCTAGAACTATCATGCTACAAGTATGACATCATTTATAGACCAGGTAACGAAAATGTTGCAGCTGATGCCCTCTCGAGAGTTTGCGCATCCATAAGTAACAACAAGTTATATGAACTACATGATGCCCTTTCTCATCCAGGAATAACTAGAATGTACCACTGGATTAGGCAGAAAAATATGCCCTACTCTATCAATGATATTAAGCAAATGACTGCCTCATGTCCAATATGCGCAGAAATTAAGCCACGATTCGCAAAATCCAAAGGAATACTTATTAAAGCTACATCAGCTTTTGAGCGACTGAATATTGATTTTAAGGGTCCTTTGCCATCAAATACTAAGAACAAGTATATACTCACGATAATAGATGAATTTTCACGGTATCCGTTTGCCTATCCTTGCGCGGACATGACCTCTGTGACTGTCATAAACTGTCTCAGAAATATATTTTTTGAATTTGGTCAACCCCTATATATACATAGTGACCGAGGTGCTTCCTTCATGTCAGAAGATCTGCAGACCTTCTTACGAAATTGTAACATCGCATCTTCTCGCACAACGCCGTATAATCCGCAAGGAAACGGCCAGGTAGAAAGATTGAATGGAACTCTTTGGAGAACAATACAACTTTACTTACGTTCAAAAAATCTACCCATTGAAAATTGGGAGCAAGCTTTAAAACCGTCACTACACTGCGTACGCTCACTTTTGTGCACATCGATAAATGCCACTCCACACGAGAGACTATTTAACTTTCCTCGAAGAACACCTGTTGGAGAATCCCTTCCATCGTGGCTCGTTCCAGGTCCAGTATTGTTAAAAAAATATGTACGAGGTTCAAAGACTGATCCCTATGTGGAGGAAGTTGAGCTCCTGCATAGTAACCCAAGTTACTCGTACGTGAGACGCAGCAATGGCCAGGAATCGACGGTGTCTAACAGGCATTTGGCGCCGCTTCCTGTTACGTTGGTGGATGAAGCTGAGATAAGATGTCGAAATACGGAAAACAGAAACGATCATTCAAACGATGATGAAAATAATGAAGAAGAAATTATTAGAACTCCTGAAGCCGATAACAACGGTGCCGAACTACCTCAGGCCGTTCGTAGATCAGCAAGGTTAAGGAGACTCCCAATTCGTCTAAATGATTACCTCCTCGATCAAGAAAACATAGAGGGGGTGAATGACGTATAATCTCCTTACTAACTGGCTGATAGTACTTCATAATGTAATACCAGTTGTCATCTTTGATTACTGTTGTCAATCTATTGTAATATATATTATTTCTATGGCTTTTGAAAATAGCTAATTAAAGCCAAGTTTCTATTGGTTTATCTTTCATTACGTATGTATCACGCGCTACGACTATTGTCCCACACTGCTCGCGCGTCGAACCATCGATCTATTATGATATTGGTTTAAAATTAAACCGAGAGGTTTACACAATTCGATCGCAGGTCCGTTAAAGGTATGCTCGGCCGTTTCGCGGCCGTCGCGCGTCGCACAGGCACTTCCATGGAATTATGATAAGAAACAGAGTCTTATTTGTCTGGCAATTATATATTTAACAATAATAAATTTGACCAATAGTTTATAAACGTTTCGAAGTGGGTATATCTACATATTATCCGTAAGAAATAAATAAATATCCTGGGACATTCTATACACACGGCCATCTGCTTCCAAACTAAGAAGAGCTTGTACTACGGAAACTAGATCACAGATATATTATATATATTACTTTTTTTGTAAACACTTACTTATATAGTATATTTACTTATATTTACACTCAGAGACAGGACAAACAGATATGTTCATGCATACAAATGTTTGTCCTGGATGAGAATCGAACCCGCGACCTGCGACTTGGCAGTCAGGTAGCTAACCACTAAGCCAACTGGTCTGTCAATATAAACTTGTACCTCCCTTTATGGGAGTATTTTCGAGCTATATGTTAGCAATAGCTGGGTAACACGTGCGAGTGAGTGAATCAGTGATGAATTCGACGTATTTCAGGTTATTACCGTAGGATCTATAAACTAACATAATCTTATCCTGTTTAATCCGAATGTCAGCTCTCTAGCATTATTCAGTCCGAAGCTATAATGGTTTGAAAATAAGGGTGAAAATAAATGCCTTCCTGTTTTTTGACTCGTCTTCCCGCCAGAGACATTACATAAAAACCCCTGTTATTTCGATCACATTATTTGACGGCTTTTGAAGCATGAAATGTATGAATTACAAAATGAAATAGAGCTGAACAAACAATAGGTATACTCGTAATGAGTATTACTTGAATTCAACTTACATCACAATTTTGCTTATGGCGTTGTAATTTGAAATCAATTAGTTTCTGGACGCGGCCCGTCTACCTCACCTACTTTAATAGTCGCATAGTGTCGAGCAAACCACTCGACAGAAGCACTTGTTGGGGTGATTGTCCTCTCATTGAAAATCCAGTGCCATGTCCATGATTGCCCTGAGCGTCGCCCTCGCAGTGCTGGCAGCAGGAGGCAGCCATGCCATAGACCGCGACCGTGCATGGGCGCAGCGGGCGTTTGCAGTACATCGTTACCCGCAGTACTTGGTACGAGAAGCCCGTGTGCCAAACGGCGAGATATTTATTGGAAGAAGAGCTGATAACTTTGTGGGCGGATGTCAAACAGGTGCCGAAAGAATCAGTACTGGTGCCTGTGTTCCCTTATGTCCACCGGGTCAAATGAGAGGTTATGATGACAAATGTAAATATGTAGAATAACACAAAGGAATATAAACATTCAGTTAAATACGACGACACCTGAGTTGATTTGATTTTAGTCAAACTGACGAGCGCTGCACGTGACCTTAGATCCAAAATAGTAATTAATGTATATTTCTTAGTGGTTCATTCATAATGTTCTTACCTATATCACTGATGATTACGTCATTTGTTTTATTTTTACCCTGAACGAGACCCTATTACAGAAAGTGAGTGATTTCATCATAAAACTTATGAGTTATGTACCTGAGTATTTTTTATATTAAAAAAATTCAAACTATGCATATACAGGCAAAATTGCGTGGGCGACTACATGCAAACCCGCCTTATAACGAATTCTAAATACCTACAAATTATGCATTAGGGACTTACAGTTATAATATTCTTTGTATTACACTTGGGTTCCGTGACACTTTAAAATGGATCACTGACTGAGCTTCATTATTTATGATCATATGCACCGGTCCGTGTTTTATATGGCAACCAGACCCTTTTATTTTTGTCAGTGTCGAGTTGTTTGGTTCGAAATTCGAAATAAAGTCTGACACTGTCGCGATGTCGCCAAAAATGCCAAAACTACATATTTCTATTGTGATTCAACTCAGACTTAACTAAATCGATTTTATTTTAAAGAACGTATCTGACGTTTTTTTATGAAAATGTGGTTTTTATGAAAGTTTAATGGAGAAAAAAAAGGAAAAGTTGAATCCCTATCAGGTAATGTTGCCGAGATCTAATAGGCCCGTTTCGACTGCGAACAGGTAAGGTTTTTCAGCATCATCATACTATTGATGAACCTTCAAAAGTTATAATATTGTTGTCATAAGTAGTTGTCGAGATCTAGAAAGCTCGTTTTGACAGCTGATTTATGGGTACCTAAGTGGTGGTCGTTCTATAAAATTGAAATATTCAACAAGCTTATTGAGCTAAAAGAGTTATGACACTTAGCTCCAGTAGTGACTGACAGACAGCTCTATGACATTATAAGCCGCTATTTAGCGTTATTTGACATTACGGATTGATTATAATTATTGGTATATTAATTCTAGCGATTTATCTTTTATTCGTTAAAATACCAGTTTTTTTTTTGTTTTTTTTTATGCCACTTGGGCCGACAAACAAGCAGACGGTCCACCTGATGGTAAGTGGTCACCGCCGCCTATGAACATTTGCAACACTAGGAGCATGGCCAATGCGTTGTCGACCCTGAGACGTGAAGTTGTTAAGTCTCATGTGCCTGTAATTAACTTAAATAATATATAATAATAAATAACACTTAAATAATGTATGTCAACATATAATAAGATTTTTTGAGAAAAAATAATTATGTCAAGTTGCATGTTCCCGCCAAAAAGTGTGGCAACCCGATCGTCAATCTCCTCTGTCAGGTGTTGGACTGATCCAGGAATGTGCGGCTACCGACACTAAGTAGGCCGAACGCGGTGGAGGCGCTTTGGTTGTCCACCATAGACAAGCAAGAAACAAAATTACCGATGTTATCTCGCGCGTTCTATGTAGTAGAAAAATAATAATAAATTATGAAATATAATTTAAAAATAAAGTTATTTGTTTTATGATTGTGGTGATTTAAGTGTTTTCCGTGTACCTATAGTTCGTTGAATTTGGACTAAGCGGTCGCTTGGGTTTCGTAGCGTATCCCATAGATGGAAGCTGGAGAACCTTGGATTGCAAATGTGAGTAGAGTTTTGTCTGTTTAATAGTTGTAGATCAGAACGAAGAGATGACAAAAGCAGAGAAAAGGTCGAATAAGGAGATACCTCCGATTTCACATTCAAATAATGGAACGCGGGCGCGCGCGGGTTATCAAGGCTGCGATTCCAATGTTGGCTTAGCATTTGACTTGCATCTGTTGACGCAACCGTGCAATCCCGAGCCCGCCGTCTGGGCCGAACCTACCCGACGGTAGCCGAGCATGCCCGACTAAAAGCGCTCTAGTTTCCACTCGCCAGAAATCGTGGGATTTTCAATGTTGCTCGTATGTATTCAAATTAAGTAATTAACGTATTTCTATTTTATTTTGAAAGCGTCGAAGAAAAATTGCATTACGTGTTGAAGAAATATAACTTAGGTAGGTACTTTAGCTGATGAAAGAAATTCAGTTGTCTATAATAACTTATTAAGAAAATACTAATATAATTTTTGCACACAATTTGTGTACCTATTGAATGTCGACAAAAAAGCAAGAAAGTTTAAACTTTTTTATTTTCATATCATATTCTTTGTTTTTAAACATAATTTAATTATGTTTCTAGAAGCGTTTAACAATTTTTATAAACTTTTCAAGCATAACATTAGGTAGGTATAACAGAATTTATTTATTTGACAAAATGAAGTTAAAACCAGTGAATGTTTAATTGACAAATAAGTTAAGGTTATTACAATTAAACTTAAGACTAAGTTCTAAAATGATCAGAAGATATTTTACTGAAAACAATTCAATTAACACATCGAATAATTAAAGAAATAGAATTTAAATTATATTATATTCACTTTCTTATATTATATATTTATTTTTTATTACATCAAATATATTTTTTTATTGATAGATGGATAAACCCGCAAGTAAATTCAGGATAATTTTTGGATAATTTTCTTACACACATTCTAGAACGTTTTACGAATTACGTGTTCTCTCACGGATTCAATATTGCAGTCTATACTAGTATTCACGTAGCATTCGATAGATCGTCTATAATACAAATAATCAGCTTCAACCTCGATGCCGAGAGTACACAATCGACCCGCGGATTACAAATGTCAATTAGTTAGCGGATCTATCGGTAATAGTTTATCCCTTGAATGTCACAAAATTAAAACGTTGCATAGCTAGTCTTGTACGTACACGTTTGAGCTCTAATACATACCAGTAACCTGCTTTAACTAATTCTACTAGCATTGGCATTGCTCCGCCGTTTCAACCATTTACACCTAGACATTGTATGCCCAATAATGTGTAGTACCTGGTTGCCCGAGCTTTGCACGGTATTTTTTTTGGTAAATTGTGTGAAGTTGATTATTGGCTTAGTGTTGCTTAACAACGCCATCTACTGAAGTAGCTTTAATGTTGTTGTGTCGATAAAACAGTTAATGTGAGGAAGTCATTTATATCAGGTTATGTTTATGTCAACTATCGATAAAGTGGATCATTGAAAACACGGACAAAACGACATTTTCTGAAAATGAAACCTAGCTAGATCGATTTATTGCCCCCGAAAACCCCTGCATACAAGATTTCATGAAAATCGTTGGAGCCGTTTCCGAGATCCTAATGATATATTATACAATATGTAACAAAAACCCTGTTGTTCCTTATAACTACGTTTTAAGAATCGGTATACATACGTAATAAAGGAAGTCATTTATAATAAACTGTAAACACAAATAATTAAAATAAATATTTAATTAATTAATATTTGTAATGTTATTCTGATATCTTACCTCTGCATGAAGCGATGACCCGAAATCACAAATAATAGGAAGAAGTTCTACCCGACCCGACAAAGAGTGGCCTCTCTTTGTCGGTGCCGCCGCGCCGCGCCGCGCCGGTTATCTACCTATTTTTTCTACACAAGTTCACGACTTTGTCAGCTGTTGTTTATCACTTTAACGAATGAATCTTTGAAAATGTTGGTTTACACGATATTTTTATGCACAATTGATAATTGTTATAAGTACATTTAACACTTTTATATAAACAAAATAAAGTCCCCACGTCTGTCACACAAAACCTTAAGTACCTACTTGCATTTTAATGTATTAATTTATTATAATGTCTACTAGACGGCCACGGAGATGCTGTTCAATATGACCACCTTGTACCTCGACACATTTGTTGCAACGCCTAATAATATTTTCACGTAGGTACGCTTTGTAAAATGGAGGTATCGAACTTGATGTGGTCAAATGCTGCTACTAGTCCAAGAGCTCATGACGAATTTTGAGAAGGTCCTTTAGGCAAGCTGAAATTGCAAAAAATTACAACTTTGTCAATTGGCGAATCCGGTCCTGAAAGTCATTTAGCGAATTAGCGGTTATTTTGCTACTGCGCAGCATATAACATTTGCAAAAAAAAAATTCAAAAAAATATATTTTTGGCAACTTGAATTTTTTTTTGTCTTTTAAATTACTATTTCTAGAATAGAAAAACAAAAATCCCAGACGTTATTGTCGGTTATTTAGTATTGCCAGACGACCTTAAAGTTATTTTTTTTAAATTACCAAAAAATATTCTTTAGGCAATCTGAAATTTATATCACGTATTTATTAAGTAATTTCAATAATACCTGCAAATAGCCAGACGATTTTGCGGGTTATAAACAATTACCAGACGTTAATAAAGTTTGTAAATAAGCGCAATAAAAAGTAACCTTAAAATTTTAATTTTTATATCAAATAACTACAACACTGATCTAAAACAGTTCAAACTATATACACAGATATTTACAAGGTCATATATGCACATACATATATGCTAAATCTTAAAAAAAAATTATATTTTAATAAAATCTTTAAAAAAGATATAAAACACTGGATAATTTTTCACGAGGCTCTGATTGCTTTAACACGAAATAATTTGTTGTGAACGCAGTGTCGAATGTAAGCTGAAAACACGTGGTTTCTCAATAGCCAATCACAGCGCGAGGAGCTCGGGCCCCGGCAGCTGCCAGCATGCCTCGATTAGCTATCTTTGTCGCACTTACGGGAGCGCGTAAGACTTTTTATTGCGCTTATTTACAAACTTTATTAACGTCTGGTAATTGTTTATAACCCGCAAAATCGTCTGGCTATTTGCAGGTATTATTGAAATTACTTAATAAATACGTGATATAAATTTCAGATTGCCTAAAGAATATTTTTTGGTAATTTAAAAAAAATTACTTTAAGGTCGTCTGGCAATACTAAATAACCGACAATAACGTCTGGGATTTTTGTTTTTCTATTCTAGAAATAGTAATTTAAAAGACAAAAAAAAATTCAAGTTGCCAAAAATATATTTTTTTGAATTTTTTTTTTTGCAAATGTTATATGCTGCGCAGTAGCAAAATAACCGCTAATTCGCTAAATGACTTTCAGGACCGGATTCGCCAATTGACAAAGTTGTAATTTTTTGCAATTTCAGCTTGCCTAAAGGACCTTCTCAAAATTCGTCATGAGCTCTCCGACTATACTATGCGTGAACGCATTTCGGCCTCCGTATCACACGTTTTTTTGAACACCTGTTGCTTAACAATACCCCAGAGGCAAACAATCGAAGGGCGTCAGATCAGGTGATCTTACGTAAACAAAACACAAGTCACTCACTAGGTCAATAATAACAACCGTTCGAAAGTAAGTTGCGCGGGAGACTAAGGAATTCGCTTATGATTCGCAGGGCGGCGGGTGGTGCGGGTAAAGGGGTAGGAAGGCACGTGGCAGGGATACGAGGCACGCGCCTACGTTTTAGCGGCATCTTTTGTCGCATCAAAGAAAGCCGCCGAGCTCGTAGGCTATTTAGCGAAATAAAGATGTATTTGTAAAATCAGATAATCTAAACATTTTTTTGAATGTGTCGATTTTAATAGTTATTTGATTTTGACCTTTGTACTAGCCAATGTTTATAATTGTTAAATTCTAATATCATTAATGGTGTGATTGTAGGTAATGTATAACGTTCCTAAAAGGAACAACAGGGTTTTTGTTACATACTGTATATAGGTATAACGGCGCGTTCCATTATTCAATAAGTTAATTTTGCGGGTTATGATTTATTTTGTTATTTTTTTAATCGACTTATCGTTTTACGGTAATTTTAATTAAGAGCGGGTAACACCGAATGGAGTTGCGTTTCTCACGGCGGGCGAATGTAAGGTCAACTAAGGTCATTCCCGTTCACTGGTTGACAGCAATCGCCCGTTATGGTCATTCGCAAACCCATTGGCTCTAATCACAAGTTATTTTTGTAATCCCTAATTGATTGTGAAATTTAAGTGTCCTCCTAATTGCAATTGTATGAAGATAAAACTATAAGCTTCTTATTTAAACGTTTTTCCTGGATATTAACGCCTATCATGGATTCACGTGCTGATGAGTGTACTGATCAGCACGTGGGAGATTCCGCCCGGCTTCCCGATTTCCCGTTAGGTATATATAAATATTTTAACAAGAATTGCTCGTTTAAAGTTTTAGATATAATATTTTATAACTGTAGATAACGGTTCATAACATTAGAAAAAAACGTGACTGTAGCAACTGGATTTCAATGAAATGAATGTAATGCCGTGATGGTCGTGGATTAGTATCTCATGTTTCGTTGATGTCGTATTCTCAAATGTATTGAATTTCTATAATTACTGACAATTAGTTTTCGGTAAAACTAATACAGAATAGATGACAAAGTCCCCATTAAAATAAATATTTAAAATTCATTAGGCTGTAAGTCCCGCGGGATCTTCTAAAACGGGCCTTCAACATTCGAATTGAAACAGCGCGGCGGCTCTAGTGGAATACTAATAGAACTAATATCCATCCTAAATAACTATCTTCAATAGTGACTGTAGAAATTGGAGGCGATTCCTATGGTTCTGTTGGAGGGGCGTTAGATCTGGTACTCCTTATAGTTCCAGTTCCAGGTCTTGTTGAGTGCGTTGCCCTCGTAGTGCGGGCTCAGCGGACGCTTCACTTCATCTTCTATCTGGAATAAGAAAAAAAATCTTGGGTTATTGTAGAAATGGTAACTTTAGTAGCTTTGACCTTGTTAGGCGCATTAATAAAGACAGATCTGAACATAAATGGCTTTTAGTGTTTACAGTAGTGCAGCTCTTGGGAATTGGTAACATCTGGTAAGATTGACATCAAGCTTGTTGTTGTGCTAAATATATAATAGCTATATATAGCTAGCTGTCCCCGCGGTTTCACTCGCGTTTATCGATATCAAATATGTATCCATCTAGGTTAAAATCCCCGTCGAATGGTATCAGTCCTATCCCGATATGTCCAGTAGTTCTGAGGAGACGGTGCGACAAAGGAACCCTATTTTGCTTATATATTTATTGATAATAAAGATAGATATAGAGTTACATCAATGTAAGGCGGTATACCAATATTTAAATCGTTGAATATAAAAAATCTGGTTACCATAGTATAATCTTTGCTTCATTTCATCAAAGTAAAGAACTGTGCTAGGATTCTTAACTAATTATATAAAAGTGACAGTGAGTTTGTTACTTTGTAACGGTTTTACAGGTAAACGATATTTGTAACATGAACTTCATAAAAATATTTCTTTATGCGAGTGAAATCGAGGGGCGGATGTTGGCTATGATTGATGAGCTAGATGGCTCTAAACGTTTTTGAAGAAAAATGTATATTTTCTTACAAGGAAATATATATTTTTTTGATTTTTTTTAACAAGTAATAAAATATACTTAAGAAGGTATACTTAAAAGGTGTCTCAGGTGAAACGGAGTAAAGCTCGGGGCTCACAGACGTCCGATGAGCGGACCAACTCATCCGTCAACACAGCGCGGCCTACTGTATAATTTATACATAGCTAACTAGTTTTCGCCCCGTGGTTTCACACGCGTTTTTGACAGATCTTACAATGTTATCGGCATGAAATTTAAGGCAATGTTATTCCAGGTTATTATATTAGGTTGGGGAAAAAGTCTTATCGCATCATAGTATGTATGAACTTGTAATAAAATCTCTTTGGCTATACTATTTGTATCTGGCTAGTTTTGGTATCATTGAAAGTTTAAATTTTAAAGAACATAATTCCAAATTCAAATTAGGAAAATGTGTGATTTTCAATTGTTTTTCGTACCGTCAATTTTCCTAAAAAAAAGGTACAACTGCAACGCAAGAACTGCCGCGAAAAAAATTTGCGATGTTTATGGACCTAGTGCAGTGCCTGTGAGAGTAGCACATATTTGATTTAAGCGTTTTCAATCCGGAAAATTTGATGTCAAAGATGCACATCGCTCTGGTCCATAGCATCAATTTTATCCGTAATCGGGCATTTCGGATAAAATTGATGCCATCTTTAAAAGTGGTGCAAGATCGGCATATTAGTAGTTATGACGTAGCTGAAGAACTGGGAATTGACCACGAAACAGTTTTGGCGCATTTGAAAAAAACTGGGTACACAAACCGTGTACCGTGTACTCATTTGTGATTCTTTATTATGACGTAATGAAACCGAACCATTTTTGAAGAAGCTAATAACTGGTGACGAAAAGTGGATCACGTACAACAAGATTGTGCCAAAAAGGTCGCGGTCAAAGGCAGTCAGACTTCACAGACCGTGGCGAAACCCGGGTTAACTAGCAACAAGGTGATGCTGTGTGTGTGGTGGGATTGGAAGCGCATTATTCACTATGAGCTGTTACCACCAGGCAGGAACATCGATTCTGAACTCTACTGCGAACAACTGATGAGATTAAAGCAAGAAGTTGAAAGAAAGCGGCCGGAATTAATAAACAGAAGGGGTGTGGTTTTTCATCATGGTAACGCTAGACCTCAAACATCTTCATCATCATCATTATCAGCTAAAGAGCCACTCAGCAAAAATTAAGAGAGTTTGGCTGGGAGGTATTAATGCATCCATGCATATAGTCCTGATCTTTCACCTTCAGATTTCGACCTGTTTCGGTCTCTTCAGAATTCTTTAGCCAGTGTCAGGTTAACATCACGAGAGGACTGCCAAAACCACTTGTCGCGGTATTTTGATCAGAAGTCCCAAAATTTCTATAGCAATGGGATCACGTCCCTACCTACAAGATGGCAAAAAGTTATCGAACAAAACGGTACCTACATACTGTAGTTAAATGTAAATAAACTATATTAAAAAATGTTTTGAATTTACGCAAAAAATCCGGTGAAACTTTTTCCCAAACCTATTATGTTCTATATACATACATATGTGCCGAGTTTCCGAATATGTTCAATAGTTTTTTTGGGAGAAAAGTAATAAATATTCATACATCTATTCACACAAACTTGGGCTTAATGAAATTTGTAAACAAGCTAAAAAGGTTTTTCGTCGATTCCCAGCCAAGACAAACATATTTTTTTATAGAAAAAGAGTTAATGGTGTTTATTAAAAGGAATAATTTCAAAAACCAAATAAAACTAAATTTACTAAAAAATCAATATTGTAATAGGAGTAAACTAGCTGTCCCCTGCAGTTTCACCTGCATTCCCAAGAGATGTTTCCAAAAGTTTCTTATCTGTTAATCCGGGTTACAAACTATGTGCGTGCTACGTTTCTTCAAAATTGGTTAGGTAGTTTTTTCGAGAAAGAATTTTTAACAGACATTTATAGATCTATACGTCCATCTTCCGTTCTCACAAACTTTCGCATTAGTAAGTAATATTAGTAGGAAAAATATGATGAAATGATCCTCAGGTAAATGAAATTGGATTTTCTATTATAAATGCCTACGAAGCTCTACGCTTTTCGTAGAGTCTGTTTATGTAGCACGTGGCGCTATGAGTAATGGAAGGTCAAAACAATTCATGTAATTAAGAAAATAATTTAAAAATATTTTATAATTATTTCAAGGAAAGTTTGTCACGGCAACACAACCTGATTTATAATAATTCCACTTAAGTACTTAGGTCCCTTTCTTCGAGGAGCTTACAAAAATATTCTCTTAAGAATTTTAAATTTAAATTGCTAGTAAAGCGATGAGTGTCTAGATTTTTTCTAGGTTATTTATGATTATGATAATTTTTAGCTAACGAGAAAAATGTCTGGAGATTTTTCTGTAAAATAACGACTTCCATTTGTTTGAATAAATTTCCAGGAGCCGAGCTTAACTTATGTGAAATCTTACATTTATAAAATGCGTAGATTGGTGTGTGTGTATGCTTATTGCTATTTAGCTCCGTAACGGCTGATCCGATCCGGATTCATGTCATAATAATTTAGTATCGAAACATTTGATACCAACATTTGATACCTTAAGCAATCAAGCGGACAAAGGCGCGGGCGCAGCTAGTACATTGTATGTATGTGGTTGTGTCCTTGTACGGTATCGGTCGTCTCCCAATGAGGTTTGTCATAGTCTTGGGAACACCAACCTTGGGAAATTCATATCCTTCATTCTGAGGAGCATAACCATTGCCCATGAGCGGTATACTGGGCAGCTGCGGCAAAGGGGGCAGCTGCGGCGGCAACTGCGGCAGCTGCGGCAACTGTCGTTGTTGCGGCAGCTGGGGTAGTTGCGGCAACTGTGGGCCGGGTGCGGGCGGTTCCAGGTGCAAGGGCTCGTACTCGTCGGAGAGGCCACTGTCGGGCGAGTCGGGGGCCTGCAGCGAGTTCACGTAGCCCTTCGGCCCCGCTCGGCTCTTGTGGACGCAGTAGTCGCCCGTGAAAGGATTCTGATACGCCACTACGGTTCTGTGAATATAAATATTTTAATCTAAGCATTAACAGGTCTTATCGCATTCAATTTCAACAAATCAAACAGACCATGAAATATGTAAAAAAAAACCAAAACATTACAGTCCATACAAAAAAGGTATTAATCCATAAGTCAAAAACTACAAAACGCAAATAACATTGTTATCATCGTATATTGGAATATGCTTAGCTCGTTTATATAATAAAAAATTCAATCAATATTCTGGGACAATTATGACACTCCATTGTCTGTAATTACCCCAGGCTTTGATTTCGAACCCCACACCAGAACCCAATTCGGTTAATAATATGAGACACCTGAGAACTAAGAACAAGTAATAATATTAGCGTTCGGAGACCGATAAAGTTGATGAGATATAAAAGACCCGTTTTGATTATTACTAATGACCCAATAATGTTATAGAAAAGACGTCTTTATTAGTTTTGGAATAAGCTTCAACTATTGATCTAATGGTGTTTTTTTTCTTTTTTTTATACCATTTGGGCCGGTAAACAAGTAGACGGTCCACCTGATGGTAAGTGGTCACCGTCGCCTATAGACATTTGCAACACTAGGGGCATCGCCAGTGCGTTGTCGACCCTGAGACGTGAAGTTGTTAAGTCTCATGTGCTGTGCCTGTAATTTCACCGGCCCCCTTACCTTTCTAACCGAAACACAGTTAATACAAGTGCACTACTGCTTCACGGCAGAAATGGGTTAGGTTAGGTGGTAGTCCTTCCCCGGACGAACTCTGCACTAAGAGCTCTACTACTGTACAATTAATTGTAAGGTGCTGCTGATGAACCTTATATTATCGATATAGCGTTCATTTTTCTATAATGGTTTTAGCTGTCAAAACGGGCTTCCCCTAGCGCTCTTAAACTCTAAATAGGTAATAACAAGCTATAAAAGATCTATTCAACATTGACCTTACGAGCCGGTAATTCAGGGTCTATTTTGCTTACACGTGGACCTAATGATAAAATTAATTAGATTTGAAAGACAAACAAGTGTTTTTACCTCAGTTCCTCAGTAGATTCTCCTTCCTTCTTGTGTGAGAAAAGCACTTTGGTGGGCCGCAGCAAAATGGCAACCTGCGAAAACATAAATTACTTACGATTATTCATATTAATAATATTAACTAGCTCCCCCGCGGGTTCATCCGCGTTCCCGAAGGATGTTACATTTTCCCATAATAAAAAGTATCCTATATGATATTCCAGGGAATGATCTATTTATGTGCCAAGTTTAATCTAAATCCGTTTGGTAGTTTTTGCATGAAAGAGTAACAAATACATATTCACAAACTTTTACATTTTATCTCAATGGGATAAGATTCATGTTTCGTCTTATGTTTGTAACGTTTCGTGCTGAAATGGTACACAAGTAACCTATAGTATGGGGAAAGACAGGCACAAGGGTAAAACCGTGGGGCTACTATAACCTAGTATCACTTTAATTTTAATTGTCAGGCTCGTTGGTATCGTGACTAGTCGCCTACTACCTACTACACGACTACGGTCTACAGGTCTAGATCCGATCGACTGCCTCAGTCGATATAAAACAAAAACACTCGGCACTAATCTAGACATTATATTAATTCGTGAAGAGAAAACATTATAACCCTTTTTAAGCAACTTACGCGCGCGGGGGATTTAGTATAATTAAAGTTTATACGGAGTAGGGCGCTCCTTAGACAGTTTACATTTATATATCATATTATTATGTGTGAAATATATTAAATAAAATTAAATGAACATTGTTTAAGTTCATATTGCCAATGTCAAACACTTGTCAGCTGACGTAATAGAACAAAATTCAAAAAAGTTACCTATAGGTACGCAATAATTATAGAGGTAGGAACCTACTCTTTGAGAGAAACACAGGAACGTTCCAACTAAAATAATAATAGTAAAATATTATTTAGAGTTTCGACCACTAGGCGGCCTCTAGTAATAATAATTATATCATAAGAAAGATGAGTCAATAAATAAATGACAGCAAGTTACCTGCCCATTTTGCTGCAGTCTGTACACGCGGTAGAAACAATATCCACACGTAAACACCGTGAGACATAACTGAAATTAACACACGTTTTAATTTCACCCATACTTTAAAATAATATAAAGAATTTTCACTGTCCCATCGTGGGATGTCCCCGTGACGTCACAAGTAAACAACTCACCAATATAATTAATAGCACAATATCTATGTAAATAATAATCATATTTATTCACTCTACTACACTTTACACTTATAAAAATCACCTCATAGTAGTAATTAACAGAAAATATCTATTTATTTGATAAAACGCGAGTAAACACAAAATCTCATGTTGAATAAACTTCATATTTTGAATCGCAATGCTCCACGTTGACGCATTGGTAAGTTTCCTGTGATCTGATTGGTCGATACTACAGTTAGACCTTCCCTGATTGGCTCACTTTGCAAGCTAAGCATAGATAAACCAATCGGAATTCATTGTGGGTAAGGGATGAAGCGTCTGCACAGAAGATGTCAAAGATGATATATTACATGATCAACATTAGTTTGTGCCTACAGGTTCCCAGATTATTAAAGGCCGCTCTGCCTTTTATAATTTTAGTGTTACAGTCTTAATTAAGTAAACTATGATGCTAGATATGAAAGTATCATTATTTACCTGCTTTCATACTATTTTCTTTAGTACTGTACCTAATTTAAATGTACTAATTAGTCCCATTTTATATTCCAATATTTTTAGCGAGGTGCGCTCTGAATCAAAATTTATGATTATACTCGCAAATTCCCCGAAAATTCGAAGTTTTGCGACCACTATCCCTCATATTGATATTTAATTATCTAGTTTGGCTTTAAAATATTAAGCCATTCTTTCTTCATAAGGTGTAGTATAGATAAACGTAGTAGGTCAAATCACACTAAGTATAGTATTTCCAATCGTCTTTTACGATTCAGAATAAAAAGAATGAATTTTATATGTTTCATCTATCTACCCTGAAGCTCAGGAAATGAGTCTGAAATCAAAATGGTAAATTTTACCTCAATATTCCTGTCATAGGAAATTTCCTATATTGGATAGACAACACACACACAACATTTGCCTACTTTACCATCTCTAAAAATATGCATACTCTTTGTGAAGTTGGTCCGGCGTGGCGCCACGGGTGTCGCGACGTCTGCCTCTGAGCGAGGCGACGCCGCCGCCGCTCGCTCGCTTCGACCTATTTATATGATGTGCCATTTTTAGCCAGTTCACACCACATTCACACTGCACTATGCATTTCTAAAAATAAAATGCATATTTTATACCCTTGTTATTTTGTAAAACTTAGTATCAGAGCAAGTAGGTAAACACGGTAAGCTTAATTTTTGTATTCCTCTTGGTCTAAATATAAATAATAGAAATAGTAAAGCTCTAAGGGCAGAGTCCGGGGAAGTACTAATATTTTACACTTTTCTGCTGTGCACCTGTATTATGTGTGGTTAGAAAGGTAAGGCGGCCAGTGAATTTTTTTCAAAATTCAAAATTCAAAACCATTTATTCAGTTTAGGCCTTCGGAGGGCACTTATGAAGGTCAAATTTAAAGTTACTGAAGCTACAACCGGTTCGGAAGTCAGCCTTCAACTGAGAAGAACCGGCAAGAAACTCAGCAAGGTTACATTCTTTTTTATTTGTTATATACATTTTTATCTATTCTGACTTTTTGGCTATTTTATAATTTAAATTTTACATAATTTTATATTTAACAGTTACAAAATACTTATTATAGGTAACATTAATAAAAACAAAACAAAAAAAAAAAATATGACAAGACTACAAAATAGAAAATAACAATAATTAGGTACTTACAACTTAAACAAGAGATTTAGAGGTGCACTGTGCAGAGAGCAGCTATTTCCATACATTTTTATCTTCAATATAATGAACTACCTTGTAATACGCTTTTTCTTTCAAAACTTTCCTAATATAAGTTTTAAATTTATGATCAGACATTTTGGTTATTGAAAGCGGTATCTTATTATAAAATCGAACACAATTACCAAGAAATGACTTGTTAACTTTAGTTAGTCTAAAGTATGGAACAACTAACTTCTCCCTTTGTCTTGTATTTATACTATGAATATCTAATTTTGACTCAAACATTCCTATGTTTCTACGTATAAACATTATATTTTCATAAATATATAGTGAAGGTAATGTCATTATATTTATTTCCCTAAATAAATCTCTTAATGATTCACGGGGACCCATACTGTAAATTGCACGAATTGCTCTTTTTTGTATAATAAATATTGATTCTATATCCGCTGCTGCTCCCCAAAACAAAATACCATAGGACAAGAGGCTATGAAAATATGCAAAATAAACTAATTTGGCCGTCTCAACATTCGTCAATTGTTTAATTTTCCTAACAGCAAAAGCAGCCGAACTTAATTTAGCAGCTAGAGTATCAACCTGAGGTCCCCATTGCAATCTATTGTCTAATGTAAGACCCAAATTACAGGCACATGAGACTTCACGCCTTAGGGTCGACGACGCATTGGCGCCCTGGTGTTGCAAGTGTCCATTGGCAGCTTTGCCCACTTTCCAGTTACAGGTGGACCGACTGCCTGCTTGTCGGCCAATTTGATTTTTTTTTATGTAAAGAGATATTAATAGTACAAGCTCTGCTTGGTTTGGGATTAGAAGGCCGTCTGTTAAGGATGTTCCAGGACTAACCTAAGCAGTTCTTATTATAGTAACTAGAGAACTAATAAATGACATATATGTAAATAATAAGTGAATAATCCCAGATAACGGTGTGCGAAGTACGCCTCAGGATATTTAATATTATTTAGATTGAAATCTCTTTTATTGTTCTAGTTGCCGTTGTTGTTTGCTAACTGAGAAAGTTTTAATTAATTAGTTAAATAAAATGATGGAGTCGCGCCGAGCTCAAATAAGATATACTCTGTAATTGACAACGTCAAAGCCCAGTGCGATGGGTGGAATTAATTGGGAATTTAAGTTTTTAAAGATATTTCGCCCTCATTTATATTTTCCTTGATTTATATCTTTAAATATAAAAGTTGTTTCGATAGTATTTACACAGATTTTTTCATTAAGGGGAAATTAAATAATACATAAAAAAAATTAATGTGTGCATTTCACACGCGGTAGAAGTAAAATCTTCAGAAAACTATCCACCTCATTCTCTCGCAGAATAAATCCTTTAGATGTATATGTTTGTCTCTTTTTAGTGTGGCTTTTTCGTTAGATCTAGCATTAAATTCACAAGGTCCCTATATAAGTTATACCTTCGATAATATGCCACTTCGGTGACAAACAAACTTACTGCCCATCTGATGGCCAATGGTTACCACAGCCTTTAGACACTCCTAATTCTTGGGGTTGACAATGAATTGTCGATGACCTTGGTGTTGCAAGTGTCCATTGGCGTGGGTGACCACTCACCGCCAGACCTCCTTGACTCTTGCCAAGCGATGTCATCCTGGTTCTATTAAATGACACAACAGCAAGTAAGAGACTTGTAACGACATGACAGACAAATATTAACAAATTTTGTTTTTATTTGTTAGTTCCCTTCCATCTTAGAAATTAGTGACAGTAGTTTTTGCGTGAATGACTAACAGATATTCATACCGACAAACTTTCGCATTTGGAGTATTAATAGGATGGTACTGACACATTCGTTTTACTATTTTTACAGTAAACTACTAGCTGTCGATATCATATATAGCCTATAACCATATACGAAAAATTCCACGTCAAATGGTAGCAGTCCCTTCCCAATACGTTCACTAGTTTTGAGGTGATGGTGCGTCAAAGAAACCCTATTTTTTATATACCTATAGAAGATAGATATAATAAATGAGATAGGAGTATACTAGCATTTCCTTAAATGGTTTCACTATATCTGCGTTCACATATTTGATCCCCTTTAAATAACGAAGGTACCTCAAGAAATACGATCGCTTCCTTAATAATTTCCTTCGGGACCTCTCACAATAGACCTCTGCACAAATACTTATCTAAAAGGCAATCCTTTGCTCGCTTACATATGAAATTAAACATACGTAAATATCACAGATTGTTGTCTCTTCCTTTCTTGACTCGTTTCTTTGCACTTTGCATAATTCTTTACAAAGACCTCTTCCAGTAACGTTTAATCAAGACTTTGAAAGGTAACTTCCGATAACGATGTTGGTTTCAATTATCTTGTGATTCATACTAGAATCAACAAAGAACCTCTCTTTCTTTCCCTATGTGGCATGTCCCTTAGCGGGGATTGCCTACAGGTAGGGTCCGGTAAATAAAAGAATAGAAGAAGTGAAAAATATTTTAATGTCTAAATTATTAGAGAACGCCTCACGTCTAGATTCTGATCAAAGGATGGGTAAGAAGGAACACTGGCCTGAACTGCAGCGTAGTAGATGTTGGCTGTCCGCTCGTCCAAGTTCCTTGTCAAGGCCAATCGTAGTGTATAGCTTGGGTGTCCTCCGTATTGATCTCCGCAACGATGAACATGAAAAGAGTGAGAGAGATTTTTGTCCTGTCAATTTGAACAAAAGCTTTATTTTTATCAATGCTACTTCGACAGTACTAAACCAAATAAAATATTGTTTCTTTTCATTGATTACCGCCCAAGATATTCACATGTCTATTTGTTCTGTTTCTGGACGTAAATATTGATCCTTAGTCATTATATATCAGTTATCTGGCTTTCATATCACAAGCTCTGCTTATTGATCAGACATGCGTTAGGAATAGTGTTGCTTGTTTTATGTTATCAAAATGGAAAGGGGTATACATTAATATGCTTAGGGGGCCATGATTTATTCACTATTAGAAAACACACTTAAATTACAAAAATATTTTGTATATCAGACTACGCTGTTGGCCGTTTGTAGTTAATAAAATAAAAAACCAATGAGTAAAAAATACGCGTGAGTGTCGTGAAACACTTGGTTAGAACGAAGTTCCTTTCGTATTATACTAACTCAGAAACAATCACTCACTCTTACTCAGTAACTCAGAACCTCTGTTTCATTTAATATTTTTAATGTAAGCAATGTAATGTTTTATATCGTTTGTATAAAATTAATTAAAAATTAGTTACGAATCCATTGACACCGCAATCATTAAAACCGGCTCCGTAGTGTAGATAAATATAAACAAACATACATCATGAACTGCTAAAATCATAACACTTCCTTTTGGCTTTGCCGAAGTTCCGTAAAAAGATTTGACGATATCTATGTGACAATACAAAACGTGCTTATCAAAACACTTGACACACTTTTCCTCTACTTTGTCGGTACATTTCCTCGCTAGTTTGAGATAGATGCGACATGCGATAGGCCGTGTTGGTGAGGACTCGAAGGGGCAATGTCCTCGCTTCCGAGGCCTTGTTTTATGGTCTGCGGACGAGGCCGGGACCAGGATGGGCTTTTTCCCGGATGTTATCACTTACACTTGCTTATGTGTACTTTCACTGTTAAAAGCTAAAACTAAAGGGAAATCCAGTCATATATAATATAGACCATACTTGGTTAGTATGTTCGCCACCTCCCCTATATCTGTTTGTTTTAGTGATGCTTTATTATCATAGAACATCTAGATGTGAAATAAAAACAAAAAAATAAATAAACAAATAAATAAATGTCCGAACTACTCTATAATGATCACACATTTCGGACTTTTACCAGTATTCATTCGGTAAAGGTTAGGTTTGTTATCAGTCCTTATGTCAGTATGTTCCATATGAAAGAATCGTACCTTACATTTGTCTTTAAAACTCTTCAAATTGCTTCAAATCAAAACATTATGATTTTCCAATTTCAGTGGAAGTGAAAAGAAACACTTCGATAAAAATAGAAATAATTGAACGCTAATATCGAGGTCGCACTTCTCTGCCGCCTCAAAGGGAACTTTCCTCGACATTTTCCTGTAGAGAGTATAATAGCGAAGTTATCCTCGTAATTATTCCGCCATTACAACACGTTGAGGATTCTTTTTCCAAATATGGCGGAGTTTTCAGCGACATTTTCCAGCGAACATCTCGAACAAAGTTTGGTTAATAAGCATACTTTGTAAGGTTTCGTAATTGGATGGTAAAAATGGAAAATATGGCGTAGGTTTAATATCCCTAATTTTGTGCTTTTATTTTGACTTATTGCTTTTGAAAGCGCAATGGCTACCGAATGAGGCAAAAACATTACTTGTAATCCGTACAAGCACTTCCACAAACCCTCAGTATAATTCGGTTGAGAGCCATTGGTGCAATGGTAGCGTAACAGTAACTTTGACTTTCAAAGTGCCCTCCGTGGGCCTAACTGTATAAATGGTCTTGAATTATGCGCACTGAATTGTCCGCGTAAAAGAGCGGCTATTGCCATCAAGTTAATAAAAAATATATGGATTTCCAATAACTCGGTCACAATACGATATATTCGCTTTTCGTAGGCGTTTTATGCTATTCCTTTTTTGTTCAATATGACAGCGGGTCATAGCGCCCCATTGGAACAAATAAAATTCCTTGCGGAGGAACTGTTATTTTAATTCAAGAGTAAAGCATTCGTGACATTTATATCAACACTAGACGGGAACTCATAAATCATATGGAACTTGAGTTTATTGCGTTGCTTTGTTTACCTTCAACGGGCGATGGTCGAGTGTCCAGTTCGATTACCGAGTCGGGCATGAAAATATTAACGTTTCTTTGTTAAGAGACGATTCCGGTTCTGTTGTCCCACACGATTTCACACGTGTTCCCAAGGGATGTTAAATTTGCCCACGATAAAAAGTATCCTATATGTTAATTCAGATTATTACCCATAAGTATAATAAATGTACTAAGTAGTTTTTGCATGAAAGATTAACAAACATTCATACATCCCTCCTCACAAACATGCGCATTCATAATAGTAGCAGGATGCATCAAACTAAAAAGTACTAACTTACATGTTCATGCCGCGAAATAAAGTGTCCGGAATAAAACATTCCTACTGTTGGCAAATAGGACCACTTTGTCATTTGCGCCCAAAACATGGGCCCGCACATTGGGCCGTATATTTCATTACGTGGAAAAAAGGGACCCTTATTTAAATGTATATCATATTGTATGCGGGAATAGGCAAGTGTATGTCGGACATGTAATTTAGACGAGTTTGGTCCAAGACAATAGAAAAAGTGTCCCCTGTTAATGCCTTCTCCCTCTTAATGACACAGAACATAAAAATTTTGTTAAAATGTTATTTTTTATGTGTTAAAAGGATAATTTAGAAGTAATAGAGTTCTTAGTGCAGTTCGTCCAGGGAAATACTTACTAACACTATACCGCGTAGCAGTAGTGCACTTATATTTGTGTTTCTGTTAGTAATGTAAGGGGGCCGGTGAAATAACAGGCACATGAGACTTAACAACTTCAGGTCTCAGGGTCGACAAAGCATTGGCGATGCCCTTGATTTTGCAAATGTCTATAGGCGGCGGTGTCCACTAATTCGTGGACCGTCTGCTTGTTTATCGATAAAAAAGGTGGCATATAGACATTGGCAATATCAGGGGGTTTGTCAATAAAAACAAAGGCTTGAAAGCAACTGACTTTAGAGTGCACATTCGGAAAACCCTGATTTTAAAGTACTTAATCAGGCTGTTAACTAACTATAATGTTTCGAAAAGCTCAAGTTTATAGTAAAATTTGAACCCACGACTAACATTAGACGTGACAACTGAGGGATGATCGCATCGCGGTGTAGTGAAAGGATGGTGATTAGGCGAGTCGCGTCGTCATGGTGACCGCATGCTATCATCACGGCGACCGCCATCAGTACAAGGAGCACCTTGTGACAGGATGGGTCGTGCTGGGAGTATTATAAAGGCAAACGTTTGTTTGTGAACGCTTCACGTCTCAATAGTACAACTTATCATGACGTGTCTTAGCATGGGGTACTTTATATTCTGGGATTGTATTGGAAACTGGGTGAATCCGCGGGGTAGTAGATAGTTTATTGTAAGTAACCTTACTCGTATAAGCACGAAGCCTTTTTATAGCGGAACGTGAGTACTGAAACTTAAATATATAGCAAATATGTGTTTTATATCTTCAAATAAACCTTGCTAATGATTATACTTATTCCTAACGTATGTTATACTAGCGATCCATCGCGGCTTCGCCTGATTGGCATAATATAAATGTATAATATTCATAAACATTGCGGATGAAGTTTTCTAAATGATAGTGACACCCGCATCAAAATTTAAAGCGTACTTTAAAAGATTTATAAGCAAGCAGACAAACAAACAGAGAAATAGTGACCTTATTTCTCAAAAGATTTCCCTTAGACCCCAGGAGGAATTTAACTTCAACAATAATTAATTTTTGAGCTTTTTAATTTACCCATTTCCCATTAACATAGCAGGGCGATTGTGTAATGTTCTCGGAATCGAATTTGCAGTCAGTTTTGTACTACAATGACGGGCTACGACTGTTGTCCCAAATTGCTTGCGAACATAGCCATCAATCTATAATGAAATCGTCATCATCACTGTATCATTGAGAGTTACACAATTTGGGTGCAACTTCAGTTTACATCAATAGTTGGGCCGCGGTTCCCAGGCACCATCACCTAGCCTGAAGAATCGGAATATCTTCCCTTTTAAATGGAGGAGTGTCACACCCCACTGCTCCGTGGGTAGTTTTCTAAAGGTTTCACTTCTACCGCGTGTGGAATTCACATATTTAACTTTTTTTCTGTTTTTGAATATAGTAGTCCATTCCAGTAGTGTTAAGTCCCGGTACATGTGTGGGTCCAGGACAATAGTGCAGTAATCAAGGCGGCGACCGCAGCCGCGCCGCGTGACTCGCCGACATGACTGCGCTGTTTGTAATAACACTAAACATAACTGAATATGCTGCACATACATCACACAGGTGTAGAGGCTGTGCTGTCATTACCGCACCGTACCTTCGTAACTCGCAATTAGACCAACAATTAGGTGATATCTACGTAGCGAGCACATCATCATTTTTGCGATCAATTTTCTGCCTTTCGGTCCCGTCACGGTTAAATATAATTTCAAAATGTTACCTATTGGCTGACAGTTCACCTAATGGTAAGTGGCTACCCCTGCAACTAGCCATTTGCAACCCTAGGGGCATTACCGATGCGTTGTCGACCCTGAGTCGTGAAGTTGTTAGGTTTCATAAGCCTGTAATTTCGCCTCCGAACATTTCTTGCTACACGGCGGATTAGGTAAGGTGTAAGATCTTCAAGTCTAGAGTGAATATGATTCTTTAGCTAAGCGAGCTCCTTCCTGGGAGACGGCATCGTCCTGTATAGGTGGGTGGTCAGTAGACAAACGCCAGCCCATCTTCACAATTAAAAAATATTTTGAACCAAGTGCCAAACAAGACGGGTGTGAAGAGATTTTAGCAGGGATGGCACGCGCCTATACTTCTGGTGTTGCAAGTGTCAATAAGCTGTGGTGACCGTTTACCATCCGGCGGAACAAGTTTGTTAGTCACATTAGTTATATTTAAAGAAGAATTGCTTCGCCTTGTTATTCAACAATAATATTAAAGTAATAGTAACCTGTACCCCCAAAGGCGTGCAGTTCTAATATGAAATTGAGTTGAGGTAGTTATAACATGAACTAACATTTCATGATGATATTTATGTAGTTGGTAGAGGATGTCGCCCGTCGCGGGACAAGTTGAATGTAGTTACAAACAAAGCGAACAAACAGCGGAGGGGTGTCCCGCGGAACTATTTGCTATTTTTAAGAGGATCCGTTTACAGTGCACACGAATTGAGCAAGATATTTTTCGTAATGTTTGCTAAAGTAATCTTAGATTTTTAAGTGGTCTCTAAAATTGTGTCCACTGAAATAATTTACCTTACTATAAATCCTCAGTTAGTTTTCGTATGTATGTTTGTCCTTAATGCACTCCTAAACTATTAATCCGACCATGATGAAACTTGGGCGAGTGGTTTTACGTACGCATGCGAAGGTTTCTGGCTATTATTATATTAAAAATGTGAATTTGGGTGTATGGTACCATTAAACTTTGCATCGGCTGGTTGGATTTCAATGAAAATTATCACACAGATAGTTTATGATGCGGGGATATAAGTAGTTTTTCCCTGGGTAACGTAAAATCCCCCGGGAGCGCGAGGTAACTAGTATAAAATATTTTAGTCTTAATAAAATCAGTTTGAATCGTGTCATACTTGCAAATGGAGTCTTTGGTTTTAATTTATCTCCTCTACACAGCATGAAGAGTAAATCACGTAGATAACGAGACGGGACGCTTTGACAAATGAGCGCAACGCCCACGCCACACACGCGCCGCGTCCGCGCCACACACGCGCTACACACGCTACACACGCGCGACCCGCGTCGGCTGTTTGTGTGTGTCTGTGTTCTCCATACTTCATTATTTTAATCGTCTCTTCTTTTGATATGCTTTACTTTAGGGTTTTAAATGTGAGACGGTTTGCATTATTGTACAAGCTTCAAGTATCAAGAAAGGTTACACAGAAAACTGAAGACTGTATGTATGTATATACTTAGCGCATGTAGACGAAGTGAAACTCTATGATTCGAGTTTACTTCATTGAATAAATAATGTACTACATTCAAGTGCTGTTGGTTTTAAATAAAGCTGTGTTTTCATCAAATCAATTTAGATATTTCTGGTAAGCGACTCCAGATCGATACAAATTAACGACAAAATAATTGACGTTTCAATAAAAAGTATCCTTTCCTCCCGACGCAGAATCTCTTCAGAGCCATTGTGATAAGTTAGACGGTTCCCAGAATAATAAAGCTGCGAGAAATCAAAAAGCTGGTGCCCTTTATTATAGCTCTTAGGGGGAAGGGTCAGAATTGACGATCGTCAAATTGTCGACTTTAACTTTGAATTTGAGGCAAAATAATGTTTTGTTTGGTGCAAGTCATACGCTTACCGTTTAAGACTGACAATCTTTTTTTATTTATTAGGTACTATTAAAAAGGGTTGTAAAACTTTTATTTCTAGTTTCCGCTCAGCTGTTTTACCCGCGTTCCCGAGGGGGTCTTATATTTTCCCGGGATTCTATCCAGTCGAACACCATTATGAGCTGAGTGGTTACAAAGATACAGACACACACAATACTTACACGTTTTTGCATTTTTAAAAGTAGTTAAATACCTTTTATTTTTGTCAGAAAGTTTTACTTCCAAAATATCATTCGTAATAATTCGCACCATTTAAGCATTATTAATTTATCAGTGATGTACTCACAGAGTATTTACTTGCTATATACACCGTGTCCTGTCGACGTTGGCCAGTTAGCTTGGTGATTAGAGATCCTACCCGCTACCTCACAGTTTGTGGGTTCGACTCGTGTGCATGTGTAATAAGGTTTTTGTATATGTGTGAAAAGAAAACAAATTATCGGTATGTATCGAATATACGTTAATTAGTTATCAAGCTTCCATATTTCAAACTCTGCTTTGTTTGGGATCAGATGGCCGTGATAAATGGCCCAGGTAGGTGACCCGGAGTCCTCGGTCCCGAGAGTGGTACCAATTCTCTGTAGTGTAGTGCCTGGCACCGCAACCGGCGAGTAATGTTTCGTCTCAGCGGCTCACTGAATCGCGAAACGGATATTTTGTTTGAGCGACTCTTTGTGCCTGCGTCGGGAAATAACACCATTACGCCCCGCGGCGCTACCTGCCCACACCGTTCCAATTCATTGCAGAATGAATATATTTCAATATATTTACATAGAAAATGGCGAATTACTCTTTGATGGGGTTGGAAAAAAATATTGGAAGTTTCAATAGTCTAACTTTGACGTGTTCAAGTTCTGGCTTTGTGTAAAGTTTTCTTATCGTACCCAGTGGCCGGCGAGGTGAAGTGCTTCACTGGCTCTGTTCTATATTCAATTAGGCTAGCTACCGCCCGCGGTTTCGTCCGCATTCACCAAGGAGCTAATGTGTACCGTGATTATGGCGTAGCCTAAGTCACTCGGGAATAGAGTAGCTTTATATCAGTGAAGAACGATTAACATCGGATGAGTGTTTTTGAAGATTATTTCCCAGAAACAAACTTAACCTATTTAATTTTTTTCCACGTTTTTATAACTATTAGTGTAGATACTATGTGTTAATCGTAGTTATAAACTATTTATGTGCCAAGTTTCATCCAAATCTGTCGTGTAATTTTTGCGTGAAAGAATAATAAACATCCATAAATCCATTATCACAAACTTTCACATTTTTATAATATTAGCAGGTGAATGTAGAATATTTTTTTAAATTATACTTGTTGTGAGTACACTTATTGTTTCTTAAGGACTTTCACAGATATTCTGTAGCCAATTTGCGTGGCAAGAGAACACGCTTGAGTTGGTTTTATGCATTTCAATTGATTCTGTTGTTTATGAAGTTTTGAACAAATATATTGTAGATTCTAAATTTACTTTTATCAAACAATGAGACCATTTCTAAAGTATTTAAATATATTGGCAAAGGTACTCTCCTATGACTGTTGTATTTAGGTATTTGTTCACCACATAGTTAAAAGTGAAACAATGAAATACTTTTAAATATATATTCAAAAATATAAATAAATTAATCTTACAAGTCTGACATCGTACAAAAGCGAAATTTGTTCAGTGAATAAAGAAAATGTATTGCCAGCTAAAAATAACATTTTATGTATTCAACATAAGTTGGGCCAGGCAATAGGTTATACACAATTAATAAAATATATAATTTCTAACAATTTAACTTACTTTTTTAACAATAAACTATTTAAATACAAGGTTTATTATGAAATATGTTTCATAATAATGATTTCTGAATAATCAACAGTATTTGTAGTGGCTCTGTTTGACCACATTCTCACCATGGTATGTGATCATGAGGCCAGAGGTGGTAAGCCTAGAAGGGAACTGGCTCTCAAGTACAGCTGTAGCAACACATCGACAGGTGTTTGGTGACAGATGATCCACTTGAGATTAAGCCAACAAGTTGGATACTGCACACCTTCTACTGTGTTATGGTTTCTTGACGATTTTCTCCTTTACCAAAAGCTCGAACTCTATTTGGATATGAACCCACGAATATCGTAAAGGTACTCGCTAATCATCTAAAACTATCATCACGACTTTTATGGAACAACTGCGTTTTTCGCAAAGTTTGCTAAAAAGAATCATCTGCTGATCTACACGGCCTTCTGCCTTACACCAACCATCTTTGGGAATGCTTTCGTTGTCCACTCGGTGCAAGGTGTATAGTGCACGTGGTCATCGGACTAAATTATAGTCGTCTCTGATGGCACCTTAAACATGACTCAGTTAATTTTAAACATCCAACTCGGTTGAACAATTCACGAGACATCATACATAAAAAAATAATTGTGTGCAGTTTACACTCAGTAGAAGTCAAACTTCAGAAATATAATTCTATAAACGTGTATTTTTTCATTTTTGATTTTCGCTTTTCGATTCATCAGGTTTCAAATCATAACAGTACTAAAGAAGTTTTTAGTTCAAAAACTTATCTGTCTAAAATATGAAAATATCCATTAAAGCCCTTAATTAATGTTTTAAAACCATTACAGATTAAATGCGAAACATTCACACACGGCGGGCGCAGCACAACAGCCAGTACCTATGTAACACGACTTTAATGTTTCAATTTAACATAATTTATGACACCATTCTAATTCTACGTGTAATTACCCTCATTGAATTACTCTCGTTATTGAACATTGTAGCATTTAATGCGTGTGCTGCGGCCACCGTGTTATCGGAGCTCATTATGAAGCTAGGTACCTACTATAATTTTAGATAGAGGCCGCTATCCCTCTATTCGTATGTCATAGGTATTTTTCTCGAAGACTATTTGGGATATGAATATGAAATTTGGAAGGATCAAAATGATGTACCTATCGAAAATGTGTACTTTATACACTGACAGGCCAGTTGGCTTGGTGGTTGGTGACCCCGACTGCCAAGTAGCAAGACGCGGGTTCGATTCCCACCCAGGACAAACATTTGTGTGCCTGAACATGTCTGTTATTATTATACTTTATTGTACACCAATAATTTACATTTAAAACTTACATAAGAAAAGTCATGTACATAGGCGAGCTTGACTCAAAATTGAGTTTTCTACCAGCAAACTTTTGAGTGATAGAGATAACTACATATATTGAGGGTAAGAACCAGTGTAAAATTTAAATGAATAGTGTGCATAAACCTATTTAATACAAAATAAATATAAATATACATACACAAATAAATATATTAATAAATAAATATACATAAATAAATACCTACTATGTTATTTATAGAGGAAATGGTCCTTTATTCTCTTCTTGAACACGTTCAGGGAGGGGCTGTCGCGTAGTGAGTGTGGGAGAGAATTCCAGAGACGCACTGCACTGATAGTAAAGGAACCATGGTAACGGCTGGAGGTGTGACGCGGAGTACAAAGAAGAAGAGAAGAAGCTGAGCGACAGGCTTGACCCCTAGGAACGAGGTACTCAAAGCGTTCACGAAGATAGTTTGGAGAGTTGGGGTTATGTAGAATAGTGTAAAGAAGGGAAAGGATATGGGTATCTCGACGACGCCGAATTGGTAGCCACTTTAATTTGGCCCGGAATTCCGACACATGGTCGTACTTACGGAGACCAAAAATAAACCGGATACACAAGTTCTGCAGTCGTTCGAGTTTGTTGAGAAGTTCCTCCTTTGCATCAAGAAAACATACATCCGCATAGTCTAAAAGCGGTAGAAGAAGAGTTTGCGCAAGAGTGACCTTAGTTTGAAGTGGTAAGAATTTTTGGAGACGTTTCAGAGACTGGAAGGAATAATAGACTCTTCTACTCACTTCTGAAATGTGAGCATCCCAGGAAAGGTTGGAATCAATAAGAACACCTAGATCTTTGGCGGTTTTCGAGTAAGCTATGGGTACGGTATCATACACTACTTGGGGGAGACGCTGATGATCGACTAAGGTGAGCATGTATTTGCCACCAACAATGAGGGCTTGAAATTTAGCTGGGTTAACTAATAGACCGAAAGATTTAGCCCACTTGTTGATTTTATCAAGGTCACTGTTGATGGCATCCACAGCTTCAGCGAATTCCCCTACTTTAAAATGTCGATAAATCTGCAGATCGTCAGCATAGAAATGGTAGTTAGAAGTCAAGATTCTGGAGAGGTCGTTTATAAAAACAGAGAAAAGAAGCGAAGACAGAACACCACCTTGAGGGACACCCGCATCCAATTCACACCAGTCGGAGAAAGCCTCGTTACGGTGTACAGACTGCGAGCGTCCCCGAAGATAAGAATTAAACCACTCAATTACTGATGAAGAGACTGTTTGTTCTGTCTGGTCGTAAATATCATAATAATGTACGTATTTAGAAAAAAAAAATGTACTATACGTAATATATTAGTTAGGAACAGATGGCCGTGTGTAAAGAATGACCCAGGATATTTATTATTTATTTATTTATTTACTCCAAATCACATCTAACTTTACACTGGATTTAAAAAAAAACTATTAATACGGCACAGACACTATAATAAATAAATTTTCAAACAAACAAATTTAAACGAAATTAGAATATTTAGAGCCAACTTAATTTGATATATCTAATGACGGCATTGTAATCTAATCATCTAATGAGGGTATTGTTTAACTGCTACGTGGTAGTGGTGCAGTGTGGTAGCGGCGACAAATACCCAACTCATATCTAGGGTATTGTAAGAAGCGACTAAAGGGTATATCGATGCCTACGTCAACTAAACTAAGTCAACAAAAAGATTCCCAAAGAATGGCGACAAGCAAGTGGCCGTAAATAATCTATTGTAATACGTAATACACCGAATGGATAAGAACCATACCTAAATGGGCTAATCCAAAAGATTGGAAACAGAGCAGGTAGATGATGATGAATAATTATTTATTTTAACATCAACAGAAAATGTAGTAGACAGGGCAGTTGGCCTGGTGGTTAGAGACCCTGACTGCCAAACCGAAGGTCCCGGGTTCGATTCCCACCCAGGGCAAACATTTGTGTGCATGAACATGTCTGTTTGTTCTGTGTCTGGGTGTAAATATCTATATCAGTTACCTGGTAGCCATACTACCAGCAGTACAATCTGCTTACCTTGGTATCAGGTAACCATGTGTGAAGAATATAATGTTTATACCTAAAAACATTGAATGTTTGACTCAAAATTAGATGTCCATAATATTACAAGATAAAGGGAAAAGTTTGTTGTTCCATATTTGTGAGTAGCTGAACTTAACAAGTCCGTTCTTGGTAATTGTGATCGATTCTATAATAATATCACCGCTTTCGGTAACCGAGATGTTTGACCTTATATTAAAAAACAATAACAAGAAAGTTTAGAAAGAATAAGCTTATTACGTGGTAGCTCATTACGTTGGAGATAGAGGAGAAGATGTTTGGAAATTAATGCTCTACGCGCAAGTGCACCTTACACATTACACCATGATATTACAAATTATTTTCTATCGCCTTAACATCAGTTTGTTTATAAAAGCTTAATAATACAAATAGTTCACAATTTTATAAGTAGTAGAGCTTTAAGTGGGTGGAAGTATTACCACCTTACCCATTTCCGCCGTGTAGCAGTAGTGCACTTGTATTACTGTGTTTCGGGTAGAAAGGTAAGGGGGCCGGTGAAATTACAGGCATATGAGTCTTAACAATTTAACGTCTCGGGGTCGATAACGCATTGGCGATGCCTCTGGTGTTGCAAACGTCCAAAGGCGGCGGTGACCACCATCAGGTGGACCGTCGTCATAAAAAAAAACATCAATTTGTTATTATAGTATCCAACACAAACAATATCAACTGTAGGTACTGTACCCCGATGTAACCTAAAAGCGTCGATTCAATTGTTATTTACTGACTAATTCCACTTCTCATGAGAGCAAACGATTCCAACATTTAATTACGCGATTCTGACGATTGAATTTATCACTGAATGTTGAATGAGTAAATTCTGTTACGAGCAATGATGGCATAAAATTATAATAAGTTATTAAATCCAACGCCTTTACTTTGTTTGAGGTGACCGGAAGGGATGGTGATGAAATATTCAGATGTTCAGTTGTTGACGACCGGCGACCCTACGCGCCGACCCTAAGGACGCTTGACCTCGTTATAAGGTCAGCCTGCTGGCAAATAATAAAACCACAGTGGTCCAGATTTTGTGTTTATCAAATAGAGCTTAAATTAAATCGTTTAACCTCTCGTTCTTTTCTTAATGTTGAGAACAGTGAGGGAGATTTTTTTATGAAAAGCAATTCATATTGCAAAAGGGATTTTTTATGAAATCTTATTATTCATATCTATAGCTATAATGTATTAGCTGTCCCTCGCGGTTTTACCCATGTTCCGGGTATAAAAAAATAAATCGTGGCTCTCCATACCATAAGCTATATTTGTGTCAAATTTCAGCAAGATGTGTGAAGCCCGGTGTAGGTGTTAAACCGCGAAAGCGTGACATACAAACAAACTATTTACTTTTGCATTATGGGTTTATGAGGTGTAAAATTGCCTATAATAATATGTATGTAGTTCCAAATAAGTTATCTGCTTTCCATAGTACCCGCTCTGCTCAGTGTCCGTTCTAATTGGGAAGATAAATAAATAGATACAATAATAATTACATTTGTTTTTATCTTTGTTATCACTCAGCTCCGGATAATAGTACTTCAATGAAATTTGTCACACTGATGCTCATTAATACAAAGGGTGTTTATCCCGGGGAAACATCAGATCCCCTGGGACGCAAGTAATTACAATTTGCGCGCCTGCTTTAAAGCTGTTTCTACAAAATTTAAGACCCTTTATGATAATGATAACAATGTATTCATATTTTCTGGCTAATAAAGATCGTATCTTTTAATTAGATCAGGTGGCTGCAGTTTTACCGACAGACAAACATTTTCTATCTTACTAATATTATAAGTGCTAAACGGATTTGAACGAAACTTGGCATATTGATAGTTTATAACCTGGAAAAGGTTGCGGGTCAGAATTGAAAAGCCATTATTAATATAATGATGCTGCTAGATTGACCGACGGAATACTGCTATATTCATACGGTTACAAATTGAAACCGATTGCATCAACCTTACGTAATAGACACGCGGATACCATTGTATTTATTTGTATCAGAATATTGTTCCTTTGTCTGGAAACGCAACGTTTATTAAAATATTGAAATCGGATTGAAACATTTTCGGAACAACATGTCGCATATCTTTTGTTTTAAATACAAAAGCGAATGTAAATTAAACGATACGTTTCGCGCTATAAATATCAATTAAAAACCAACAAAAAAGTTAAATCATTGCGAACAAAACAGTTTTAACAAGTAAATAATTTACAGAGAGTGATTAAAATTCAACTGTGGCCGAATCCCGCGCTTTCGAGGTCCCGGGATCCGGGATCGCGGGATTGCGGGATTATTGCCAAGTAGGCGCGTTGTAAGTACTACTGTTGTGAGAATTTTGTGGAAACTGAACCAAATTGGGCATTTATTAGACGAGTGCGAGTTATTTGCATAGGTACTTATGGATGGGCCAGTTGGCTTGGTGGTTCCAGACCCTGACTATCACGCCTCAAGTCGTGGGTTTGATTCGCATCCAGGACAAGATTTGAGTGCATGAACATGTCTGTTTGTTACGTGTCTTAGTGTTCTTTTTAATTTTCTTTTATTAACATATACTTATATAGTTTGTATTTAGAATAATAAACATAAAGTAGAATGATGTAGCATATCAGTTTTCTGGTTCCCGTAGAATTTTTTTTGCTTAGTTGGGATCAGTAGCCGTCTGTAAAGAATGCCCAGGATTTTCAAATGAAATGAAATGAAATTAAAGAATGTTATGATATGAATGAAGATTGTTAGAATATAGAAATCCATATACTCGTATTTAAATAACAACTTGCTTTGTCATCGGATTGTTTTGACATTTAGATTGACATTTCGTTCTGAAATCAATTAAATTGTTTTTTTTTGTATTCGTTTGGAAATCGTTATCGATTTCTGATATTGATCACCTCATTAGAATGGTACAGAGGAATTAATTGTCGTTGACAGCACATCTTTCGTCTGTGACCGTTTCATTTGGGTCTTCATTTTAACTTATTGATCTCTGATAACAAGGTCAATAAATCCAAGTTCAAAGGTGTATATTTGTTTGCAAAGGATCTGTTAGACATCCTCCTCGCATCTACTGATGCTGTATATCATATTTGTTGTTTTATTTTTGTAGAAAGTTTTCGTGATGGAGACCAATTATGGTGACGAAACCGACCGCCCGCCTGACATCAAGGATGCTCGCGAGGAGCGAGCATGGTGCTGAATAGAAGCGGCTGGTAAGCTCCTTTACTTCGGTCACTTCTTTAGAACCAATCCTCATGGTAATTGTCTCGTGATTTACAGCGTACTCGTGTTATTGTTTCAGAGTGCCGCTTCTATACACTTTCTATATTTCTTCTATACTTCTTTAGATCTTCGAAACATCTTCTATATTCCCCTATTTACGTTCCGGTGAATCTCGCATAACAAGAAGATGCCCTTGTCAACTTTTACAATGGTTTGTCCCCCCTTTGTAGAACATGTGTGGCATAATGCATACACCTCATGTAAGTGGTCATCTTGCCTACTATTAAAGAACTTTAACAAGTGTCGTCACAGTGCCAGTTTCCTCGTGTGGACTATAAAGAATATAACTTTAATTTAGTAGATAATGTGATTATCATAGAATACTAGAATATTGTAATAGAATTTACCTTAGTGGAAGGGCCCGTCCACTAGGTATTGCTATCTGTCATGTTACCTGTGTTTAGCCATAGTAATAAGAATAGTCAAGTAATAGTGATGTAACAGGTATACTCAATAGAACATGTAACTAATGTATACCTTTGTTCAAGGCCGGAGATCCTAGTGATCCAACCAATTATAGGCCCGTTTCTATCTTGCCAGCCCTAAGCAAAGTATTCGAAAAGATTATTTTAACGCAACTACTTGCTCACTTTAATTCAAATAAACTTTTTCATAGTGAGCAGTACGGTTTTACTAAAGGTCGTTCCACTATTGATGCCGGGGTAGCACTTTTGAAACAAATTTTCAACGCTTGGGAAAAGTCGCAGAATGTTATTGGAGTGTTCTGTGATTTATCTAAAGCTTTTGATTGTGTTGACCATCAGACACTTACGCGTAAATTAGACTATTATGGAGTTAAGGGTGCAGCACTTAATTTGATGAAATCGTACCTTAGTGAGAGAACTCAAAGTGTTAATGTGAATGGAGTTAAATCATCTGGTTCTCCTGTGCATATGGGTGTACCCCAGGGCTCTATTCTAGGGCCTTTTCTATTTTTAGTATATATCAATGACCTTCCATTTTACGTAAGAAATACCTGTGGAATTGTACTGTTTGCTGACGATACCTCACTGATTTTTGGTGTTGATAGACTGAAATACAACTATGACGATGTAAACGGTGCATTGGCAGGTATTAAATTGGTTTACTGTTAATAATCTTGTTTTAAATGCAAGAAAAACTAAATGTATTAAATTTGCATTACCCAATGTTAAAAAACTAGGCTGTAGTTTAATGTTAGACAATGAAGCTCTTAGCCTAGTTGAGTCAACAGTTTTCTTAGGAATTACTTTAGACTCAAAACTTCAATGGGGGACACAAATATCATGTCTTGCGGGAAAACTTAGTTCAGCAGCTTACGCAGTTAGAAAAATTAGGCAGATTACAGATGTCGATACGGCTAGATTAGTTTATTTTAGCTACTTTCATAGTGTTATGACCTACGGCATTTTGCTTTGGGGTAAAGCTGCTGATATAGAAACAATTTTTATATTGCAAAAAAGAGCAGTTCGAGCAATTTATAATTTGAGTTCTCGAGCTTCCCTCAGAGAAAAGTTTAAACAAATTGATATCCTCACAGTTGCATCGCAGTATATTTATGCAAACATAATATTTGTACATCAAAATATTAGTCTTTATGTCAAAAAGAGTGATATGCACTCCATCAATACTAGAAATAAGGATAAACTTGTCACTTCTGCATATAGACTGCAAAAAGTGCAAGGCTCATTTTTAGGACTTAGTGCACGCATCTATAATAAAATCCCTGCTGAAATTTTAAATTTGCCTTTACAAAAATTTAAGGAAAGAATTAAGACAGTTTTAGTACAAAAGGCTTTCTACAATACAAATGATTATTTTAATGACGACAATGCTTGGGTGTAGCGCTCGCTCCAGCAGGACACATCTTTATGTACAAAATCTTATTTTGAAAAGAGTAATTGCTGAGTTTCTTGCCGGCTCTTCTCAGTAAAAGCAACCTTCCGAACCGGTGTTAGAGTCTGACCATTCATAAGTGCCTGTGAAGGCCTATTTGAATAAATATTTCATTTCATTTCATTTCATTTCATTTAACATAATTTGTGTGTAACATCCATCGGACGTAAACGGACAACTCCACGACCCATCGTACGGTATCATACCCCCTGAGCTAGTGACTCCACCACCTATCTGTAAAAAACCACTAGTGTGCGGATAGATGTAACAGTACACATGCATAAACTGTCGCATATATAATTTTAGTAAGATGTAAGATTTTATCGGTGATCAATGGGTTTAGGTAGTTAAATCGTGGCAAGAGACGGGAGCAATCAAATTCTAACTCGTGTTAAAATATTGTCTATTTACTTAACAGATAAAACGTTGTGCAAGAAAACTGCAACGGACTGGCTTAAACTAAAAAGTTATAATGAAACGGAGGATTTTTTAAAATTCTTAAAGTAGGTTTTTTTAGTTTTGTATAGTAATATAATATAGTATTTTGTAACCTCCTGTATAGAATCCACACTAATGCGCATATAATTTTGAAGGATGCCTTTACATAAAATTACAAATTCTTGTTTTGGTGTCAGTTTGTTTTTGGGAAGAGCACTGCTTATCCTAAGCTACAGGGGTCTACCCTATTTTGGGAAGTAGTCTCTCTTGACATTTATACTGTATTTTTCTCATGTGTTTACCCTCGAAAGAAGGCATTTTGTTATGCTATGTATTTTTCTAGCAATAAATTATTTATTATTATTATTCGAATGAACCTTAGCTTCGGCATAAGACTTTATACCATTAGACATACATAGCCAACCGAATGCTTCATTATTTAATTGCGGCTATGAACTTTTTGAATGAAAAAATTATAAGCACTTAGCCTTTTTTAAATTAATATTCATTAAAAAGTTGTAGTGGGCGCCGCGGCCGGTCGACGCGTTTGAGCCAAATCATATCAATCACGATGAAAAGTAGCCGTCACACTGTAAGCGGCTACTGGATTAGCAATTAGTCAAATTTCGTACCAAAAGAACATTCTGTAACATCGAAATGTATTTTATAAATTAACTCTGTTCGATTGCTCCTTAATGTAGCTAGAGTAGTAGAGACCTGAAACTTGGAGGGCGTGTCCTTTGTAAGACATAGGCATACGATAAGACAGGGTTTTCCGAACTTCTTGCCCTAAGGGGTCGAAAAACGGGGGCAAAGTTTGTATGGGACTACGTGATCCTTGGTCCAACCTGGTTCAAATTTGCCATAAACATTCTTTAACATAATTGATGGAAGATGTACATATTTTATTGAAACTCATCACCTTAAAAAATGAAGAAAGTATTTTTGGGGATGATTTGCATTGAAGTTGATATCAATACTTCTCAGTGCTTTGATTTAAATAACATTTTATTTTTACTGGTATCACCGGGCCATGTATTGTAAAGTTTACCCATTACATACATCATACGTATATTCTGAAATGATGCCGTTGTAGCTCCAGTGTTATTGAAAGATTTACTCGTCTTAGCGATTAAGCCTTTTGCATGTCATAATTTATATGGGCCGATCCCGGCGGCACTGCAATGCCGGGCCGACCCGCGACGGGAGTGGAGCGAGCCCCGAACATCCCATCTGGATACAAAAATCAGTTTAATATACTGGTCCCTCAGTGAGGGAACTTTCAGATATTAAGCTGAAAAGAACAGATACTACACTTTGATCTTAGCCAAAAGGCCGAGAAGCGATGCCATGCGCAGTCTCTTCGGAGAGGGTCATTAAACGGCGGAGACTCTTAACATCGCGATGTAGAATATCTACCAAAACAAACAGCGACATCTAGTGAGGTTTCAGCTATGGTTCTGTTTCGCTAAGGATTGTAACTTCGTACACATTCTGAACCCTATTTCATGAGTTGTAGGGTTCTGAATTTTCACATCGTCCCTGGTCATGCTACGTAATAGACATCGTTATAACATTGATAATATAGATGTTTTTTTTCTTTTTTTTTATTTTCTACAGACTCTTAGTCCGTACTCTTTGAAGATTCTAAGATAAATTATTTTAAGATTAATTGTATTGTGTTTTTAAAAATTAACATCTTTCCGCGCGTGCCCAGCTCGTTATTTTCAACTGAGGCTTGTGGTTCCTTAATAATAGTGTTACATTGATTTTTTTCTATTGCCGATACATAGATTATAAATAAATAACTTAGCATTTACTTAAATTTAGTTACACTTATAAATCAAAATTTATAATTCTAAATATTAAATTTAAGCTTTTTCGGCCGCGGATAGTTTCGCTCCCAAAAGACTATCCATGACAACTGCATCTCGATCTTTTATGGCCATTTTTAAGTTGTATTCGAAAATGGCTCTCGTCGACGCGGCCGTCGCCCGCTGGATAAACCTGCCGATCGCGTCATCACCGTCGTCTGCATAATAGGTGCAGCCAACGGTGTGTCTCGATGTCGCCACTACCGCGTGCGGCACGTTGTCTTATATATTATAGATGTTTAGATGATGAAAGAAATAACACGTAAGGTAATGTTTTTGATTTAAATTACATTTAATTTGGCCAGATGTTTGAAAACTCCATCTGATTTTAGTCGACCTCATCTTTAAAATTGAAAAAAAAAAATCTATTAACAAATATCAATAGCACCACTCTTGTCCGGATCATTCACGAATAAACAAGTCCAGGGAATACTTCTGGTTCGTGTGTTGAAAATTGACTATGGGCTTGCTGTAGGGCTTCTCATTGGCAGGGAACCTCAAATCGGGATTGGATCAGGGGCCGCGCTAATCGGGATCCCCGAGTTGATTCAGTGAAAGCAGCGTACAATAAAGCTTCCAAGTCCCGTAAGAAGGCTTATATTAGAGCGGATGCACAGTGCGTCGCCCGAATAGGCTTGGAACTCGTAGCTTCTGGCGCCTGGTCAAGAATGTGCAGGGCAACTTCTGCCAGCCTTCGCTGCCACCGCTTAGGTATCCTGATGGCTCACTAGCCCACAAGCCGCAAGAGAAGGTCGAGCTACCAGCTCGGCTCTTTGCGGCTAACTCCCGAATCGAAGATTGTCATGCACTCCCACCAATTCTTCCTCACTGCGGCTTCACTATGCCTGATATCAAAATCAGGCAACGTGACGTGCGTATAGAGCTACAATCACTCGATGTTCGGAAAGCTAGTGGACCTGATGGCGTACCTCCGATTGTACTTAAGAAGTGTGCAGCGGAGCTGTCTCCCGTACTAATGCGTCTTTACCAACTTTCCCTTTCCTCGGGTCGTGGCTTGGAGGGAGGCTAATGTGCAACCGGTGCCCAAAAAAGAGGACCATTCTGACCCGGCCAACTACAGGCCAATAGCTATCACTTCAGTGTTGTGCAAGGTTATGGAGCGGATCCTAAATAACCACCTGATCCAATACCTAGAAGATCACAGTCTAATAAACGATCGTCAATACGGATTCTGGCCGAACCGACCCCAGGTGATCTTCTAGCGTACGTAACGCACCTCTGGGGTGAAACAGTCGACAAGCGTGGCGAATCTCTGGCTATCAGCCTCGATATTGCCGAAGCTTTTGACAGGATCTGGCACAAAAGTCTCCTCTCCAAGCTCCCGGCTTACGGTCTGCCAGCGCCGCTCTACACCTGGACCGAAGACTTTCTACACCTGCGAAAAATACGAGTCGTAGCGGACGGTTTCGCTTCTCAGCTGTTAGCCGTCAGCGCAGGTGTACCTCAGGGGTCCGTGCTATCCCTTACACTCTTTCTTCTGCATATCAATGATATGCTTTTCCTTGGGAACATACATTGCTATGCAGATGACAGTACACTTCTCGCGAGCTATCACGGACACGCAGCAGCTGGGCGAGTGGAATCCCAGGAGAGCCGAGGTCATCTTGTCATTGGGCTCAATCGGACATTGGACCTCATATCCAAGTGGGGTTTCGGTAATCTGGTTGAATTAAATGCCAAAAAAACGCAAGCGTGCGCGTTTACGGCGAAAAAGTCGCCATTCCTGCCCTTTCCTTCTTTTCTGGGTACTACGCTAGTAATGCAGAATAGTATAGTTACCCTGCTTGGCACAGAAATACGCTGTGACTTAAATCCAAGGAATAACATCGAGACCGTAATCAAGACAGCCTCTCGGAAACTCGGAGTCCTGAACAAGGTGCGGAGGTTTTTCACGCCGGGACAGATGTACCTGCTGTACAAAACTTAGGTTCGGTCTTGCGTGGAGTATTGTAAAGGTGCGACCTTTGGGATGGCACTGCTCAGTACCTTCTCGATGCCCTGGATCGGTTGCAGCGTCGAGCAGTACGCATTATTGCCGACGGGGTAGTCACTAAAAACCTCGAACCCCTTCAACTACGGCGGGATACTACAGCGCTTAGCGCTTTCTACCGGATGTACCACGGCGAGTGCTCAAAAGGAACTTTTCTCTCTTTTTCCCCCTTCTCCTTTCCTTCACCGTAACACGCGTGCTGTCATCGTTTTACTGTGGCCACCATGCCAACGCGGACAAAGAAGTTTGGTAACTCATTTCTTTGCCGCACCTCAAAAAAAATGGAATTCCCTCCCTGCGTGTTCCCTTCTTCCTACGACATGGGATCCTTCAAACGAGGCGTGAAGAAGCATCTTGCGGGCCGGCAGGGTGAGGGCGGCTAGTGTTGTACTCATGTACTGGCACTAGCGGTTCTCGCATTTGGACTACAGTTCTATTTTACATCAGGTAGACTGCAGTCATCTGCTTTCTCAAATATAAAAAAAAAAAGAAAAAATTGGCACAAACATTAAAGTACAGTCATAAAGCAAAGTCCATTGTTCGTTTTAGATCGTTTAGACTACGCAACGGATTTTGATGCGGTATTCATCAATAGAATTCAAGATGAAGGTTTATTTGTATGCTTATATCCCTCGGGAACGCGGGTGAAACCGCGGGAGACAACTTGTCATTAAATAAATGCATGTTATAAATGCATGTTATAAATGCATAATAAATAATATCATGTTCAATTTAACCTCAACACAAAAATTGTTTATAAATGAAAGATTACTATAGGCTACATTAAAATAAAAAATCAAATGTTTTATAAATGGATATCGCCCCGCTGTCAGCACCGCTCCCCGCTCACACTGCGGCCTGTTCCTGGGTACTGGGACTGGGTCTTGCTAACATAACGAGTGCCCGAATTTTCGGCCTAATGATCATCCTGTGTTCCGCGCCAAATTAATGGATCCCTAGTCACATTGAGAGCGATGTTTTTATTCAAACTTATTGAAAATCATGAATGATTACCAGTCTCGGCATGGAAGCTATTTAAAGAACGCCTCGTGAATGGACTGATCGTTTACTTATCTTATTTCTGACGTACAATACTATAATGAGACTTGAAAATTCAAGACGCAATGATATGTATAAAAGCGAAAGGTCACTCATTCATTCACGGACTTAACACGTAATATCATTCACTACTTGACGTATGATGAAATTTTAAGGATCAGGTGTGTAGTATATAGGTAGGAGAGGTCAGCTAAGAAAGGATTTTGCGACATTGCCTAGTTAGGGAATGTAATGTAATGGGAGCTATCGTAAGCTGCTAGAGACAAGGTTGAGTAATCCCTACTAATATTATAAATGTGAATATGTTTGTTTGTTACGCTTTCACGCGAAAACCACTTAACCGATCATCATTAAACTTTGTACACACATTCTTGGAGGTATTATAAGTAAAATAGGAAACCGCAGGGGACAGCTAGTCTGATGTAAATAAATGGGTTAGTAATTAGTAACGTATCTTTAACTAATAGTGTAATTTAGAAATGGTGTTGGTCAATCGATCCGATTGTTTTCATTGACAATACTTTATAGGCTGGAGAAAACATATAAGTATTAGATTTCAGTATTTATTAACAAAGAAGTAGGTTTTCATTATTTACTGCAAATGTCTTAATGTGCAACACTAATGCTATCCTCTTCTCTTCTATATCCTGCTACCCCTAAGTTGTCTCGAAGATATCGCTTTAGCGATAAAACCGCCTATTTTCTAAACACTTGTTCTGTTATCCACTTCTTTATGTTTCTTCTTCTCTTGTTATATGTTGTGCAAATAAAGTATATTGTATTGTATACCAACTAGTTTAGATCCTCTATCGGGATGCGGGTGGTGCCGCGGGGGACCACTAGTTTATTTATAGAACCATTCCTTTACAAAATATTGGTTATGTCGTGTCATCTATTTTAAATTGCCTCTATAGCTCGTAATCAAAGAGAAGCAATAATAAAGTTGAAAGTCGATACAAACGGACTCTCGCCTCCCCGCTGCCGAGGGGAGAGTAGTTTGAAATAATATCGTCTTAGAGTACCCTCCCCTACCCCCTACTACCCCCTCTCACTACCCAGGTGAGGTTAATTGACAGAGCGATTGAAGTGTTTTATTCTTAGCTAATAATTCGATTTCTTATTGAGTTATGGTATTAAAATGAAAGCATTTTTATTTACTTTCACAGAAATATTACTGTATTAAGTGTGTCTGACTCGATTGCTTTACTTTATAGGTTTCAAGTCGAGTTAGAAATAATATGACCTGACTGTAGACTGCGATATGATTTGATTGGATGAGTAGTAAATATATTACAAATATTATATCTCTCGAAGTCTCTTTGTCTTCCAATGCTTCTAGAAGCCACATTACTGAAAAACTTACGCACACCAGCTACCACGTCGCGACCTCCCTAAGTTGTCGACATTGCAGACGTACTTTATGTCTTTTTTGTTTAATTGTATAATTTTTTTGTATCTATTTTTATGATAAACTAGCAGTCCCCCGCGGTTTCACCCGCGTTTATCGATATCGTAAATAGCCTATCTAGGAAAAAATCCGCGTCAAATTTGAGGTGATGTTGCGTCAAAGGAACCTTATTTTGCTTGTATGTACCATATATAGATAGAAGATAAGTAGTCTTGTAGTAGCTATGAGATTGAACACATTCTTGTATTTGTCCGTATGTCGTGAACTATTCGATGTTAGTTTGTTGCGGTAGTAGTCATTGCGTAGCTGGTGTGACTTATTATGTATAGGGTAACTACCTTACATTTTTATACTAATCTTAAAAAAATTGTTATGCCGCTTTGGCCGACAAACAAGCAGACGGTTCACCTGATGGTAAGTGGTCACCGCCGCCTATGGACATTTGCAACACTAGGAGCATCGCCAATGCGTTGTCGACCCTGAGACGTGAAGTTGTTAAGTCTCATGTGTCTGTAATTTCACCGGCCCCCTTACCTTTCTAACCGAAACATAGTAATACAATTGTACTACTGCTTCACGGCGGAAATGGGTAAGGTGGTAAAATTAATTTAACTGTTTATAATTTACTGTTTTTTTTATTTACTTTTTTGTACGCTCATCAGATTACTAACATAACTAGTGTATTGTAATATCTCACGTAAGTGTATTTATTTGTAAATCTTGTGAGAAATAAATGTTCTTTAACCCCAAACCTATTGTAAAGTAATATATTTTTAACCAAAAACCCCGATCGCCTATCATAACTCCCATGGAAATAAAACATTCCTTCACAACCACATATGATTAGTATGACTCTAATACCGGTTCAGAATAATATTTTTACTGAGAAGAGCCGGCAATAAACTCACCAATGACTCTTTAATAAACGAATTTAGATTTAAAAAAATAAACGTAGATACACATTGCGTCAACCACAAATAGTGGTGGAGCTTTAGTTTTGCAATATCTTCTGCCTGCCCTGTTCCCAATCAGTTGGGGTCGGTGCGATGCGTATGGCTTCCCCATGCCCGTCATCTCGGTAGTCTATCTACCTAATTTTAAGGCTTCCACATCCCATATATCCGTCCACTTTCATCTTCATCATTAATTTTGCGATATACCTACGAATAACAGGTTCCGTCTCGCGGTTTCACCCGCGATCCCGAGGGATATAATGTAATGTTAATCTCGGGGATTATAACATACTTTGAGATAAAATATTGTCATGAGTATACTATTCAATCACTATATTCTATTTACGAACCGCATCAAAATCCAATGCGTGGTTTAAAAGATCTAGGCGTACAGATGATGAGAAGCGACTTTGTTTTATACTATGTAGAGAAGATTTATTAAAATATTTCCAGTAGTTTTTGATTACAAAAATATACAAGTCTTTTCTCTCCATAATAATGGTGTAGATGTATATTAAATAATGTGCGAAGGTCACACTTCAGTAGAGGCTGGCCGAGTTCCGGCCTGCAGTCCCAGAGCACCCAGCGGTGGGCGTCCACAAGCGGTTTTAATTCCACGCTTTAAACTGTTTAATTGAGCCGTTCAAGCTCGCTCTTTGTACATTTACAGACTTTCCAACCGGAACTACATTTATGTTTAACATTCCAATTTATTTACGGAATGCGACTGAATATTTTTTGCTGTAAAAATAATGATACAGGGTAAATGGGATTTTTTTGGTTTTTCATTGTGTTTTCTTTTTTCGTTTGGCGCCGGCATTCTCGCGTGTCCTTTGTCTATTCCACCGATATTCACGAGTCTATCAATGCCATACAGAATAAAAATCACATTCACGAACTGATATTTTTCAACTGAATGATTGATGAAGTAATCCACAATGAAAAAGAATATTTTTCAAAAATATATATTTCAATCTTTTAGCTTAATTTACCAGTTTGGAGCATTAAACAAAAAAGAACCGACAAGAAATTTATCAAGTAAAAATTTTCATGTATGTTTAAAATCACTTTTATTCCCTATTTTCTTTATCCATGCATGACTGGAAGCCTTCGTTATGAAAGGAACCTATGTGGAAAATTTTTACACATGAAACACACATGAGACTCTGCGAGGCGGAAAGCTAGTAGGTTATCTAAAAAAATCAAGGTTACCTGAACAAGAACTTAATTAATTTCGTATCAATGCAACGTCAGTCCCTATGGTATGATTACATTAGCAAGAGCCACTTAGATGCTAATGCATTTCTGCAAGTTCACTCATTTTATTGCCTCTTAAAAATTAAAGAGAGCATCTGGCTATAAAAATCGGTACATACGATACGATTGCGATCAAAATACAATACTTACTAAACGTGGCCACATTTATCTCCCGAACTAATAATATTTAGTGGTGAAGTACGGTAAAGCTAGTTGTAGTAGATTCCGCGCTCGTAGCGAGGGTAAGCGCCGGCCGCCCGCGCTCATGCATAATTCACCCAAATCTGATCGTACGCCAGTTCTAAGCTAATATTTGAAGTAGAGCAGGTATGTTCACTTCACTGATACTTAATCGTGTAAAGGACTTGTTAAAATATGAGCCGATGATATTGGAATATGCAGGTTTATTTGGGAACGAAGTCTCGGACTGCTTCCGTTACAGTCTGATAATTAAATGTCTTCCGTAAAAATGTGAATTGGTTATACTGATGTTTATTTTTATTTAATCTCATATATTTGTATACCTAGTTTAATTGATGGGGTAAAGGTGAACTTATTTCTGTATGCTATGTGAGTAGAGGTATAAAGTTTCTACTGCTGTGTTTTCGTTGAGTGTAATCATTGAGAAATTATTGAATAATATGTGCATGAGTGCGGAGAGGTGTATATTTTGTGTGTGCGTGCGTGTGTACGTCTGTGTGTGTGCGTCTCTCTGTGTGTGTAGTCAGTATGTTGTGTGTCGGTGTCCACTAAAAACATTCCTAAACGCTTATTCTTTAAAAAAAGGTTGTTACAGAGTTGATTTTTCATTTTCCCTGCGATGTTATTAAGGTGGAGTGTCAAAAGTGTGGAGTTAAAATTAGAGCGGTCGCCGCTGAGTGGCACTTCCAAAAGGTTTTGTAAAAATCTCCGGTTATACAGACTAGCGACTTTACTGTGCTATGTTATGCATTTCTGCATTTAAATTATAAAATGTTAAATAGCCTGCAAATCTGTTTCTAAATAGACATGCATCAGGATGTAATCCACAACTTCTATAATATCACTGCATCCAGCCTCTTCAGATTACTTTCTTAATTACCTTTTGAATAGCTGTAAAACTATTTATATAGGCAATCGAATCGGTGGTCAAACTATTCTGTTTAAGAAAAAGCTTTGAGTGATGATTATGATTGGTTAGTTGTAGTGTCATCGGATACTAGGCAAAGTTCGTGGGTTCGGATACTATTGCACTTTGGTCTAGTTAGTAACTACACCAGTACCATTGTAGTCTTTGTGTGCAAAATACTTTCGGACTCATAATTACTTACTAGGCAAATTGTAAATGAACACAAACCAATACCAAACAAAAGATAATTACATACAAGTAATGTATAAAGCCCGTTAAATAACAAGTGCCTCGCGACTCATAATTGAAATCCTTTGTAAGGGTAGTTACAATCAACATCAATTAGAGCGCAACCGTTACGTCGCCCGTCTGCAGTGTTTAACTTGTAAATTACCACCGACAGCGCAAGTTAATTAAGCTATCCTTTATTATAATCGCCTCCAACCTTATACTTTCCACGAGACATCTCAAACCCACACTTTGTGGCGAGGGGGAGGGAAAGAAATCTTTGTATATTTTTAGTAATAACACGCTTTACTGAGGAAATCCTTTTTGACATTCACGTGGAAGTAAATGAGGGTACAAGGCTTTGTGTCGTGTCGCACCGCGTCGCGGTGCCGCCGTCGGTGTCGGTTACAGCTCCTCATTAATGGGAAACATTGAATGTCACATTTTTTTCTTAAAACGTTGTCCGAATTAATAATTATTTTTGACACCTTCAAGATTCTTGCGTTTTACAATTTATTTTTACATAAGCGTCGTAATTGTGAGATGGTGCTGGGGAAATAGGCTCTAGAGTGCACGTTATATGTAATACTTTTGCTTGATCTTAGTGTAGTATGATAGGCACTGACGCCTGGCGAGTAATACAAATAACCAGTCTTAAGTCAAAGCTCAAGTGCACTGTAGAATGCTGCTGCTTGACTGATTTCTTTAATTAAAGTCACCAGTTGTTTTAGTAAAAGGCGTCAGTCAAAAGTAGTTTTTAACAAGTTTTTTTTGTTGTAACTGATAAAACAACGATCTTTTCAAAATTAAAGAGTTGAGTTGATATCGTAATCGGACGATCTACGGGTGGAAATTTTCACGGTGTCTTTTGGTTCAGTTTAAAAATGTGATGACGTAATCAGTTTAAGTAACTCCATTACAACCGTTCCTTTATTAAGAGGCCCTAATTTACAGCGCACGTTAATACCAAAGTATCGCACAATTCAGTTAGCGAACGGACTTCCAAACTAGAACCAAGAGTTAGTTGATTAAAGCAATACCGCTACCAAACTACCCATACCGTACATGGTTGCAAAATCTTAACGAACCAAGTGCAGTAGTTTCTCCACGTGAGTCGACTCGCAACACTGCGGAGGCTTACACCAACTCTGAAACTAACCTAAGCTCCAGAAAGTCTTAATTGATCTCATATTAAAACTGTAACGGATAAAATGGCGGATATATTTTCTGTCCAGTTAACAATTAACGAGCTGAGACAAAAGTACCTCATACTCGCATATATCCGTTGATTTTTCTATTACTGCAGCTGGAATTTGTCGTGCAATACAAACTGGAAGGTGCAACTTTGTCGACAACGCAGCTCAATTGAGCAGTGGAGTGGACTTCTCACCTGATTACATTGTTTAGAATGGGACAGAAAAGTGGTACCGCTGATTCAGCGTTAAGTTTCGAAACTTTACAGAATCGCAATGCAGTTCCTCTAGCACGTACTCAATTGCAATGTATTGTAAAACTGTGCTTTTGCGTGGCATTTCACACAGGTTCCGTACTTTTATGCAGTTTGAATATAAACTTTTACCTACTACTTACGATACAGCTACTTTCAAGTAGCTTTATAATATTTTACATATACTTTTACATTTAAAAAAAAATACTCGAATGTTTATATTGTTTAATGTTTATCTTCACGCCTTTTATCTCCAAAGAAGTGGCCTTAGTACTAAGATTTGGTTTCACCTTACTTAGGTACCCCATCGTGACATGTGGAGAGAATTGTTGATTTGTTTATGTAAAATATTTTGACAAATTAAAATATTTCTTAAAGTTTCTTATCGGTTCTTCTCAGTCGAAGGCTGGCTTTCGAACTGATGATAACTTTGACCTTCACAAGTACTCTTCGCAAGCATAAACTGAATAAATAGTTTTGAATTTAGAATTTGGGTATAGAACATGCATTTGTTCAATTCAGGTGAATCCAAAGATATTTCTACTGTTTTCTACCTGGCTCGTAAGCTATAAGTACGAGCGTTTGCTCTAACATCACTGCGTCTCAACGAAAAGCCGATTTGAACCTTATACACCATTATATGGGTTCAACCGCGGTCCACGAACACTGCTCGTATTTGTACACAACAATACAAGACGGTATAGCTAGAAAAAAAAAAGTCGCGAAATAGAAATCTTTATTAAATTATAAATGCTGGAGATTATGTGTAGGGTGTTACCACATAGCTCTGTAACACTTGATCAGATTTGATAGGATACTTTTGGTCAGGCCAGTTAGCGTGGTGGTTGCACACCTAGCCCATTGGTTTGATTCCCACACATGGGTGTGTGTCTGTGTATAATGTATTTGAAAGTAATATATCAGAAATGTTCTGCTTAGTTTGGGATCAGATGACCATCTGTGGAGAACGTCTTAGGTAACCAGAAGTGGAGTTCAGCAAACGATCTCAAATGTCAACTTTGTCTCAAACTTGGACGGATTTAGTTTGAAAGATTGGAATCTGTTAATGTTTGTTGCTGCCGGTACCGTCCCGCTGCAGCCGCGACCCCGGTGCCGGCGCCGGAGCCGGCTAATTCGATTACACACCACTCTACAACCGGGACGTTAGCGGTCGCCGCGGGGATATTGAGACCAACGATTTTAAATATTTATTTAACTATCATATTCAACTAATATTATAGAGAGGAAAGATTTAATTTTTTGTTTGTTTGTTACAAGACTTTCACTGGTAGATAGTTGATGTAATAAGAAGTAACTAAGGGTACCTTGAGGATGGAGCGATGATTTACGCAAGCTGGCAAAGGTTGGAAACAAAGATCAAGCTCGGTGGCTTGCCATAGGTGAGGCCTAGCAGTGGACGGAGATACGCTGATGATGATGAAGGGTAACTTTTATCGCGGGAAAATTGTTTGTCCCGCGAGAACGGTCTAAGCCGCCTTTCATAATAAAATAAGCCTTTAATACTGTTTACAAAATGTTACTAACGATTGGTTAAAGAAACAGCTGGTTTTCGCTAAAGTCCGTCCTCTGCTATTCTAGTCCATTCTGGACTGGCTACTCTTTTGAGGTCGTCTTCCCAGCGTTTCGTTTGTCGGCCTTTACTTCTTTTGCATTACATACCATTCCCCAAACAATCGAGTCCCAGTACATTCAGCGAAGTTGTTTACGCCATTTAAATCTATAATAATAACAATGTACCTTAATATAACCATTAAGACATGCATACCATTTATTTTAAAGATTACAATGTTTGGTGAAATATATGTAATATGTAAATAGTAAGTAAGTTTGCAGGAAGATTATGCGGCGAGTATTTTGAGTTTGAATGTGACATTCATAAATTGTAAAACGTCATGTTATTTATTAGCTGACCTGAGTCATAGTGGAAGTATTTGGGCAGCCCGCATGGTTAATTAAGACTTTTGTTCGTCCAATTTCGATTTCCTGTGAGTTTCATAGTTTGGAACTTGACAGAGAAGGAGATCCAGCGGAATTAGTTACTAGATATTTGTTTTTGTATATAAGGATAGTTTGATATCGTTAAAAAATCGTCTCGTTTTAATATTGGTAAAATCTCGTTAATCTGGATAGGACGCGTGTACAACACGAGCGTGTACGTACAGTATCGGGGCATCTCGGGGTCGCGGTACACAGTAAGTAAGTTATCTTCTCTAACTTGAGTGCTGTTTTAGATTTGACCCTTTCATAATTTGTTACATGAGTTATCCAAGTTGTCTGTAAGTATTTACCGCCCGTTATATCCTACAAATATTATAAATGCGAAAGATTGTAAGGATAAATGTTTGTTACTCTTTCACGCATAAACTACATTACGGATTTGGATGAAACTTTGCACATAGATAGAACATGCCCTGGAAAACGTGTAAGATACTATTTATCTAAATAAAATGCTCCAACTCTCTGTAATTCGGTTGAATCAGGGGGGGCAGCTAGTATATCAGTTATCTAGTTTCCATAGTATAAGTTCTGCTTCTGAACGACCTAATTGATATGATGAAAATCTTACTCGATCAATTTCGCGGTTTCCGGGTCCCATAGCTAAAGTCTATTCAACTTTATACCTGTAAAAAGCACATGAAAAATATTTAATATTAAGATTAAGTTTATAATAAAGTAAACTAGACTCTATAATAATTATTTATAGTCCCAAACTTAAAGCGATAAAACGAAACAATAACAAATTAAATTTTCCGTAAGCACAGTTTTGAAATAGCAAACATTATACAAAACCAAACGTTCCTTGAAACCTTTTCAAGTAGGTACCTGAGAAAATACCTTCGCAGTTCGGTGGGCTGGTACAATAAAATGAAACATTCCGAATGAAGCGAGCTCGCGAGGGCTGTCGAGTGTCGGCCCTTTCGCGCCCGGCCGTGTGCCCTGCGGCGTCCCATTACACTATTGAAATAATATTCAGTTTCAAGTGTTTTTTTCTGTTCAAATCCTGATAATCGCATTCCTCATTCTCCTTTCTAAGTCTTTGCTCCAGAGCCCCTACGTTTATTTTGAAAAATAAAAGTAATTGTCTTAAAGCATATTTCTGTTTGCATTTTTTAGAAACACAAAGCTGTTTATATTGATATAGAAAATGAAAAGCAAAGGTCGAGCCTAGTTGAAACAGCATGAGTACCAAAGCTTCTCTTTTAGGCTTGTCTTGATTAATTTGAATGTGAATTTTAAGTAATATTAATAAAGATTTTAAGTTATTACTACATATTACAATACAAATATAATATACTTTATTCCTCACACCATATAAAAAGAAAATAAAATAATTCATATTCGTAAATAAACATGTAATTTTTGTCGCTGGTCGCTCCTCGCTACCGGAGGTTTTTTATTCGATTCCCAGGTTAGACATGGTACAATTAACGTTTTTTTCTTTGAAGTGGTTGTCAATGATTGGGACATGCAGATCTCAGTTCATACTTCTTCGGGGATTATTCGGCGTGAAGATTTATTAAAATATAAAACGTGTATAACTGAGTCATGTAAATTGGAGCTAGCAAAACTACATTATTTCTTTTCCATGACATGAGTTAGTCTGAATCACTCGACAAATATGAATAGCATTTAATTGAGCAATGATTTGAAGTGATCAAGAGAAAAGCCCTACTTATAAATTGTTACCCGATACTGTGGATTGAGTTCCTGAACGAGAGCCCTTTGGTTAGCAAAGTGCCGCGTCTGACAGTTTGATTTTATCAACAAAGAGACCTTTACGTTCACGCAGAGGAGAATATCAATGAACTCTATACGTGGAAGTGTTTTACCATGTTACCCTCGCTCACTCTATGGTATGAACCATAGGATTCGGAAAAGGGATGTTGGTAAAGAAAATCACTTCTGTATATAATAGTTTATTAAAATAATAGTTGACTTTTTTTTACTAGCTTCTAGAGGTGACTTATATTTTCCGCGATAAAATAATCTTATGTGTAATTATCGTATATTCACAAAATATATTACCTGTGTGCGAAAATTCAAGAAGGTATCTATAATATGATATATATAATAGTATATATAATGCCTTGGGCATGAAGACCGCCTTTGTACACTACTGTACATAAATACATAAAGTATTAAAAAAATAAACAATCCAAATATCGAGTATGCACTCGGGACAAACTTTCAGATTAAATAAAACCTAGAAATCGATTACTTTGTGGTAATATGATTATCCAATACATGCTTTCTTTATTGTCATCGAGTATATTAAATCTAGGAATTCCTATGATACGTCTGATATTCTAAGAGCTCGAATTCTGCTAACGCAAATCAATAAATATCCTGGGACGTTCCTCACACACGGCCATTGATGACAAACGATACTTCGTTGTACTATTGTATTGGCTTGTATTATAAAAATCAGACGATAGTATACTATATACCACTTTTTTTCATTGTTCATTTATACTTGTCACACACAACACACCTGATATGGACACGAATGTCTGTCCTGAGCGGGCATTAAATCACAGACCCGTGGCGACGCAGTTATCGTTTTTAACCACCAAGCCAACTGGTCAAATTGACTTTCAGAACCCAGTGTCCCGGTTCCAAATCAACCCGCAACAAAGTGGAACATCACAAAATATTACAGAACTCGGCACATTGAAAACCACATCGTTATGCTAACACTGCGAGCTGAAAGCCACTAAAATGGTTTACGTAACCGAATCGTCTAAGGAAACGAATGCCCATAATAAAATCCAGCCGGCTGCCACCGTGCGGAAAACGCTGCGGAATCGAATTCACCCGCGTCGCTTTTGAAGGAAATTAGGTTGAAGCGACATCGCGTCGGGATGACGAGGAAAATGTGGTATTCCTAATTCAAATGATGACTTGGAAGCGGTAAAGTGGTCGAGAGGAATGCCTGAGTGCAGGATATTGGATCAGACGTCTCCTGACGATGGGAAGCTGTATTGCCGAGTCCTTACTGAGATTCCTCTATATTCCTGATTTGACTTCGGAGAAGGTTGTTTGATTTTCTGGTGCTTACTAATGCTTGGGTGTAGCATACAGTTTTTCAGGACACATCTAAATATCCTACATCTTGTTTAGAAAAAGAAATGATGATTTTATTGTTAGCTCTTCTCCGGAAAGAATATACCTTTCTCTGCGTGCATGTCTTATCCGCAAATTGATTCCTTTCTCAATCCGAGAGAATTATACAATAAGGGTGTTGTTGTCTCTTTCCTTAAGATCACCATAAGTCATTTAAAGTCTTAAAAAGTATACACTTTAACACTACACGGAATAATTATCTCTAATCTAACCTATCTCTCTATCTAATACCTTTAAACGGGCAATTCTTGTATTTACACATGTAATTAGGATCTGTTTCCGAGATCCTAATTATATACAGCCCATGACTCCCAACGATTTTCATGAAATTTTGTATGCAAAAATTGATAAATCGATCTAGCTAGGATTCATTTTCAGAAAATGTCCTTTTATCCGTGTTACACTGCTACAATGTCATTAGAAGGTAAGGTTTTCAAGTTACATCTTTTGTGAGAAATACTGTTATTGGGAGCCCTTTATTATCGTATCTAGGTATATATGATAGTGCTTTAAAAAAGAGAATACGGTAGAAGTCACGTTAGTAAAGAAATTCCGAGCAATGCTCGGCCATCCAGGTACTAGTATTAAGCAAAGGCACTATTTCTGTCTGATTGTTTATCCGCTTATTCCAATAGAGTTCGTCCGGGGAAGTACTACCACCTTACCCATTTCCGCCGAGAAGCAGTAGTGCAATTGTATTACTGTGATTCGGTTAGAAAGGTAAGGGGGCCGGTGAAATTACAGGCACATGAGACTTAACAACTTCACGTCTCAGGGTCGACAAGGCATTGGCGATGCTCCTAGTGTTGCAAATGTGCATTGGCGGCGGTGACCACTTACCATCAGGTGGACCGTCTGCTTGTTTGTCGGCCCAAGTGGCATAAAAAAAAAAATGCCGTCGAAACTATGCAAAACATTTTAATGCGGTTTACACTGTAATTTTAAGAATTTCTCCCGGAAATTTGTATAGTTTTAATATTATCCCATCGAGGCGAAGCCGGGCGGGTTACTAGTTAAAAATAATGATACATAATTAAGGTACAAAGTGTACAAACATCGTATACGATGATAATTAAGGCTATAAAGTCGGCGCAAAACGTCTGTTTGTTCGCGATACTATTGCAGATGGGTAGTTAATTATGTAAATAAAACACACGATAAATGTATAGAATTTATTTACCTAAAACATACCTACATGACATTTGAGACTCACATACCATCGTGCGGTCTGTTTCCATCACATCACACTTATCAACAATTATTTTAATTGAATACGATAAACTTAATCATATCACGTTTCAGTTACATTACTAATAGCATTAATTTTATTACAAAAACTTTAGTTTTCGACTAAATTTGTGAAATTTATGGCACAAAAATTCATTTCATTTCGAAAGGTGTCTTAAACGCAATGAATGAAGGTTGTTTTTAGATTATACTCAGTTTATCATCATACCTTCTGATTCTAGAAGACACTCATATGCATAAAAGGTTTTTAGTAAGGCCTAGAAAGAACTATAAACAATAGACTATCAATATTCTTTGTTTTATAATTGTCGCGTCTCTACCACAGTAGTAACAATACAGTCCCAATAGACAAAAGGTAATTCTATTCTTCATACAGGCAGTAATTAATGCTTCGAGGCTATATCGATGGATAATTAGCAATGAGACCATGTAAACACAGTTATGATACAGCTGCTATGTCTTATTGAGACTCGGGCGGGCGTCACGTGGCCCGTGAGCTAGACAAAACATAACTAGAAAAATGTACCCTAGGCGTTTGTGATAAGGTTTATCTGTCTCATCATACAATAACTGGTAGATCAATAGATTTTCCACTTCAATTCAAAAGCAGTAGAGTTACTTTTTCTATGATATTTTAAATGTGCAAACGGCTATCACAGCGCGAGTTGGTACAGCTGTATCAAGAGCTCAAGAGCTCAGTGTATTGATGATATTACAAAACTGCATAATGACACGTATTCTATATCAATTGTTTAGCAATGGCTTTCCATTTTATATTGCATCATTAAATTTGTGTTAGTCTATAGTGTTTTGTTTTTAGTTTGAAAGATTATGAAGGTGAAGTTATTGGTTCAGAAGTCAGCCTATTATAAGCTACTTACACTCAAAGATGACATGACACATTTTGGAGTCTGTCTGCGGATTTTGATTCTCTGCATTAATCTTTTCTATCTTGGCGGTGTTTTGCCATTCTATTGTTCGTAACTTGCTCGTCTCTGTATTTATAAGTCATTTAAAGTTTATGAATAATAATTATAAAACACTTGCTATTGTTTCAAATTTCTGGACGAGCTCGGTAAGTCATTATATTTAATGGAATGTAAAAATATATTAATCTTTATCTAGCAGCCGTGGTATGCATAAATTAACATAGTTTTATAATTGTAACAAGTAACATAGAAGTCGTATAATTGAATACAGATTTTACGCTAGGAGAATATTTTTATTCTTACATCTACATACAATTTACTAACTGCGCTGGTAATCTATGCGAAAAGTGATCGTCGCATCACTTTTGCCACTTTGTGACTGCCAGTGGCAGGTTCTTGTACCATCACACGAACTGTGGTGAGAGTGGCGTCATTTCAACAATCTTGGATGTGGGGGCCGGCGGCAGCGGGGCGGAGGGCGGCAGCAGAAGTGAACCAGCAGGGATCTTGCTGTTCTTGCTGCCGGCGCCGACGCGCAGGAGACCTTTCCTCGCTGCTATCACTACCAGCACCGCTGCTGATAGCGAGAATGACAGGATCTGGAATTTTAAAGAATGATATATTAGTAATAATGCTAGCGTTTTTGAGTATTTCTCTACTATATCTTGGGCCATATTGCACTTTTGTGATGCAGCCATCGTGGTTTTTATTTCGAGATTAAATTCGGTTCCTAATAAATAATTGCTTTGGATGAACGATCAATATTAAATCTAATCACTTAATTCAAACTCATGTTCATGGCGATATGAAAACGGCTTGACATGAAACGTGTGATTTAAAAAAATAATTGAATTGGCCCTTTTTCAATCAACCTTCCCTCCAGTGGAGCGGCAAAAAGCCACTCAATGCAATAACGAACATCGCCGCCGTCTGGAGGTTGAAATTTAAATTTTATCGCTTGCTGCCATCTGTATCTTGATAAATACGTCACAGCCTGTGTGCAGAAACCTTGCGAACCAAATGGTGAATTTATAATCAAGATCCTTCATTTTGAACGTCTTTTGAGGAGAACGAAGAGAACTGGTTAGTACCTAAGTAAATACATGTACTCGGATATCACGGCCATTGGATCGTAAAATAAGCAGAGCCTGTACTATGGAAACCAGCTAACCAAGGTATCTACTATATATATTTTCTAAATATTAGATATTTTCAACCAGACACAGAACAAACAGACATGTTCATGCTCACAGTTTGTATAGGTGGGAATCGCAACTTTGAACTGTAGCGTGGTAGCCAGTTGTCTTAGTGGAGGCCCACTAAGACAACTGGCTCGTCAAAGTAATATTTAAAGAACAAAATGTGTATAATATACATGTAGCATTCTGATTAGTAAATGGTAATATTAAAATGAATGGTGCCACGAGGTCCGTTGAGACAGTCATATAATTTATTACACAGAATTTACGTTTCAATTTATAGGTATGTAGTTTCAATGCTGATTTGTATATTAAACCCTATTGTTGAAGAATTAAAGTCAAATCTCATAATTAGCAATCTCTGGGATGATTGGGAATTTTTAAGTCTTGTTTTACATGTTATTAAGAAATGATTTAAGAAGAAGTTCTTAAATTTTCCTTGAAATTTTACAAAAAACCGAAACATGGTAAAAATGGCATATAGGTGGGACACTTCAAAATGACATTTAGGTTTTAAATTAGTTTTAAGTTATGCATGAGGTTATTACACGTGCGTTTAGGATTATCTCAGTACTTGTCATTATATTCTCTTAGCTTTGCTAAGTCTTTTACAAGCCTGAGAAATCAAATTTCAAGCAATCGGTCTTAAGTATTTTATTAGTCTTAATATGTACATGATATAAACGTTAAGTAAAAAACAATTTAAATCAACCCATATCGATCCCGAGACCCACGCGTGTATTCATAATATTAGAATAACTTTATATTCATAGACGCAATAGACATAAAACGATCGTCTGGAAGTGAATTTTATTACGCAAGATGCTTCGGATCATGATTTCAAATCAAAACTACGTATTATGTTGATGTAATTTTTAAAGCTGCCATTGTAAACACTAGATTGGAGCCGCGGTTTCACTCGTATTAAACAGTTCCCACTATTTCGCCCAAGATTTTTATCGAAATCGATTTTGTAGTACGAAAGCGTGATACATCTTAATATATATATTTCTTGTGTGCGTGTGTATGTGACTGAACTCCTCCTAAACGACTGGACCGATTTTGATGAAATTTTTTGTGTGTGTTCGTGGAGATTCGAGAATGGTTTAGATTTACAATTGGACCCGGTAGGGGGCGCTGCGATCGAAACCCTGAATTTTTGTATGGACTTATTTTGGCAGGATAACGTCTGTCCGGACAGCTAGTATTTTTATAAAAATGGATACCCTAAAATACCGAACGGTATTCTGCCGAATATTACTAGGTATAAAGTTTCGCGGCTAAGCCGAAACTAGAGTACCGCGCCATACCGTCCAGTTAGATGGATGCTTTGAGAAAAAAGTCCATAGCGGGAACAATGTCAGCATAGGGTAAGTTAGTGGCGGAAGTTTCTGAGGATGGATGTAGATTGTTATCTGTCCCGCTAAAACTACCAAACAGATTTACATCCAACTTGGTACAAAGATAGATCATGCCCTGGAATAATATATGGGCTATTTTTTATCCCCGGGAAAATGTAAATTCCCGAGCTAGTTCGATAAGAGCAGTCGGATATCAAATAGATGCAGCGTATTGCTGGAATGATACATTTCATGTCTTTTCTTAATGGCACTGTCCTAATTAATCATCAATGATTACGAGACAAAGAACTTGAGTGTACTAACGCTGCCTTTAGATTTAATCTAAGAGAAAAATAACGATTAAGCTATCATTGTTCGGTCATTAGTTGTATAAATCAAATGCGAAGTATTTTTATTCCTAGAGGGTGTCAAAAGGACAAAGGCGGTAACAAGTTGACAGCTAGATAAGAGGACTTATCATTTAGGATCGGTCTGCAAGGGAAAATATCCTTTGTATCTACTTGGTCTAGGTTTAATGTCCATTGGATCTAAGATCTTCCTGGCGATTGTCTATATGATTTAATATTTTATGATAGTTGTCTCCTGCGGTTTCACCCGCGTTCTCGAGGGTTGTCAAGTTTTCTCGGAATAAAAAGTATTCTATATGTTCTTCCGGGGCATGCTCTATCTATGTGCCAAGTTTCATCCAAATCCGTTGGATAGTTTTTGTGTGAAAGAGTTACAAACACCCATACATCCTCACAAACTTTCGTATGTATAATATTGATAGGATTGTCTCAAGCCATATTTTTTTATATAGTTTTTCATCAAACAAAGACGGAAATATTTCATTTAGTCATTAGATTCTTATTGATGTCTCTATTTGTGGCTATATGTAGTCTAGGGATGGGCATTTAATAAAATGATGTCTGTTGATGGCAGCATTTTATTATTTTTCACAAAATAAATATAGTTTGAAAAGTCCCTACAACTTCTGGTATTCTCTAAAGACTAAGTCTCTCCAGATAGGTAATCAACTAAATGTAAGTACAGTAATAACTAATATAGGTAAATTAAGTATGAAATTCAAGGCTTAAAAACTAGTCCCTCCTTTTAACAAAACAACATGAAAGAGACTTATTCGGAGCGAATCTTGAATTTCACACGTTGATCGTCGCCGCCCAAATGATAAGTTTTATCGAGTTTAGGCTCATTTTTTGGTAGAGATGAAACTTTATTACTTGACTAACTGGTTTCTACATGATGATATGTCCTCTTTAGTATTCATTCCATAAACTGTTTGCGCCCAATATGTAATTCAGTTATCAATTTGTAATATCAGCTACATTCAGGGACATATAGAAGGTTATTTCCATAATCAAATTCTTTAGAGGCCTCAGGTTATTTGCCGATATATTAATTTTGATAGGTAATTAATTTAACCTTCGTTTTTTTTTATTTTTTATGTTATGGTAGGCAAACGAGCAGACGTATCGCCTGATGGTAAGCGACTACCGCCGCCCATGGACACCCGCAACACCAGAGGAGCCACATGTGCGTTGCCGGCCTTTTTAAAGGAGATGTATTATAAATTAAATTACACAGGAACAATTCGGGGTTGAAGTGACGTCTTTAAAATACATCTTACTAATAAATGTATAGGATTTATATATTACATTTTCCCGGGATAAAAAGTATTCTTAATCTTTAATGGTAATCCAGGTATATACTATCTATGTGCCACGTTTTATACAAATCAGTTTGGCAGTTTGGCGTAAAAGAGTAACAAACAGCAGTACCTACTCACAAATATTAACATCTATACTAATATTATTAAGAGGAAAGATTCGTATGTATGTATGTATGTTATTCTTTCACGCAAAAACTACTAAACGGATATAGATGAAACTTGGCACATAGATAGAGTATATCCTGGAATTACATATGGGTTACTTTTTATCCCGGGAAAATGTGATATCCCTCGGGAACGCGGGTGAAACCGCGGGGGACAGCTAGTTTATTATATTGGTAGGATTTTTTTGCTAAACATTATATGTGCACCGTGCTCGTTATTACCAGGAACTATGTCTCTAACAGCAGAAATCTAGGACTCATATAAAGTTATTCTAGCCTTTAGATCCCCTTAATTCGACTTGTCACCGTTGAGGTCTCCAGCTTTTATACTACCTACCTACCTGCCATTTTTTTAAGGGACACAGGTTTTATCCTCTGATGGCTCTTACACACTTACATGGACAATCTCTATCTGCCAAATTTTACAATCATACGTATATGATCACTGAGTGAATCAATTAGTATTCTTTTGTTTTTTTAGGTGTACATTAAAATTTAAACTACACACAACAAAAAAAGGTTGCATTCACTTGGGAAAACTGTTCTTTGTTTAAAAACCATATAATATTAATTTATTTTGTAGTTCTTATGGTAGGTACCTACGTAAAAAAGGTTTTTTTTTATAAAAAGGATATCATAACCATAAAATATCTGAATGTGTAGTATATATATGTATATATATGTATATATATGTATATATATGTATATATATGTATGTGCATCTCATGCATCCTGGAATTTCGTCACATAATTAAATATTAAGGGATTAAAAGGTAATTCATCGAACCCAAATCCGTTAATTAACTCAACTGTATAGAATGAATGGCTATTTATTACCGACTTTAAAAAAGGAAGTAAATCAGCTGTTTCATTGAACATTTTCAAAGCAACCGGGTTTTCTTTCGCAGTCTTTAAGCAGTAGGGAATATTTTTTAACGTTACAGAGCCTAATTAACGAACTTCAAAATAAGTATCACAGGTATATTCTGGAGTTCGTGTAATATTTTGTTAAAGTTAATTATTTTGTAACAATAAATACTTTTTCTACACATTGGTCGGTCTATGTACTCCAAAAATGAGGACTAATTCTTGGAATCGAAAATTCAAAACCATTTATTCAGTTTAGGTCCGCGAAGAGACTTATGAAGGTACTGAAGTTGCTACCGATTCTGAACTTGAAATCTGAACACGTGAGAAGAACTGGCAAGATTTTTTATATAATATTTAACATTTTGCAAAACATTAAACACAGCTGTAAATTCAAGAAATTTATTAGCAACAATGCTGTGTGGCCGATCAAGAGCCCCAGGTAGTTGGTTACCTGACGGCTTTAAAAGGCCATTAGCATAACTTTAATAATAGTCTTTATTAACACACAGGCAGGTGCTAAACTCAACCTATATTTATCATATCCTAAAAATGTATTTTAATAATGAACATAATACACTTACTAATATTTATAACTTAAACAATGATAGTGAAAATGTTGCCTTGTTCAAAATTCAAAACCATTTATTCAGTTTAGGCCCTCGGATGGGACTTATGAAGGTCAAATTCAAAGTTACTGAAGCTACAGCTTATTATTGAACACAGACCAGTTGGCTTGGTCGTCAGAGAACCTGATTGCCACGCCGCAGGTCGTGGGTTCGATTCCCACCCAGGACAAACATTTGCGTACAATCTTCTTTTTTTATTTGAAAAAAAATAAATTATGAAGTATATCAGTTATAGCTACATATACAGAACCCATAAACTCAATACAATATTTTTTTTGTACCTATTAAAATGTGAATTAAAATTTACGCTGTTACTAACGATTATTCAATAATTTAAATGGTTCAAGAATTATTGAGGAAATGACTCTGGGATATTGAGATGCAAAATTGTACGCGCAGCACAGCCTAGCGATCACAAAGGGCTATGAATGAACTTGTATGGCGCGGTTACAACAAGGACTATGACTAATTGTGTATTGCAAAGAATGACCAAAATCTACCCTTGCAAGCTTAAGCTATGCCCTGTTGGAAAGGTAATAACAAAGAAACTAAATTTTAACTGATTTTATGATCTTTGAAACATTCGCAAAGAATTCTTCAATTAAATAATTCGTTTTCTGTTTAAATTATCAGTCAAACTTTAATAAGGATGTTGTACAATTTTTAAAGTTTATTACTTTATTCCGATAACAATTAAAATCGTTAGCCTGACTATGCAATTATTTTATATCTACGAAAACATAATTCGCAAAGTGTACTTTATAAAAAAAGCTTTCTAATAGAGCAAAGCATCAAGTTACAATTTGAACCAATGTCTAACTGGATGGAATTTGGCTCTTAAATGGCGCAGGTGGAACCCACCGACAGACAGGTGTTTGCTGGGCGTCAGATATTGAACATAATGCCTTAGTTAATGAACACGCTTTTGTTTTAAAATAACAAAATATTTAAATACAAAGGGACATACAAACTAACTAACATGTAGATTTCGAATATAATGTTCAATAATACAATACCAATATACAGTACCGTACCTAGGATTTAGAAGGATTATTTAGTTTAAACTCACAATTTGGGAAATACACCACGTTACTTATATTGGTTAAGTAAGGTTGTAAAGCATTACTCACATAAAATAAGAAACACTTACCGCGGATATCCCGAACGTGGCCATCACTTCGTAACTTAGAAACATTGTCACAGTTTATCAAAACAAAACACAATCACAATGGCAAATAAAAAAATGTAAACATGCTCAATTGAAGTACTCCAGTACGGCGCTAAACGGTTAATGGAATGCTAGGTGCGAATCACGTTATTTCACAGCGGAACACACGGCAACACTGTGTAAAGTTGTCAAAACTTCGAAAAGGTTTCATTTTATATTCATACGCAGTATCTTTTGTGCCCGTTGTGTTGGAATAAGGTGCGCTGGCGCTTGACATTGCCGTGCGCGGAGCGGCAACGTCGCGTGTACACGTCACTTCGAACTGGTTTTGTAAGTGCACACGCGTTCGCCCAACGTTTTTTATCTGTTCTCGAACTATCATTAAGTCAACTTCGCTTTGTTTACTCTGTTCACTTCTTAATCGGTCTACCTAATATGTATGTTAGTATATTGAGGAACCTTGGAATAATTTAATGGCGCATGACTAAATTAACCTTAATAAATAAATAGTCGTGGATTCGATTAAATTGGCGTAGCGAATAATAAGAAATTAAGAAAACATTTTCTACAAATATTTAAATAACTCTCCCATTGATCTCTCACTCATTAAAACTACAATGTAGTAGTAACTACACTGCGTGCGAGTTCGTCCGGGGAGTATTTATTACCTTTACCGATTCCGCCGTGATCAGTAGGCAGTCGTGTGCTTGTATTACAGTGTTTTGGTTAGAAAGGTAGGGGGACAATGAAATGACAGCCATATGAGCCTTAACAACTTGACGCCTTAGGGTCGACAACGCATTAGGAATGCCCCTGGTGTTGCAAAAGTTCAAAGGCGGCGGTCTACCATCAGGTAGACGGACCATCTGCCCGAATGTCAGCCCACTTGGCAAGAAAAAAAACCATTACCACAATATTGACTATCCTCCATATGGTATCTCAGATGTCCTACTCAATAAGTAAAAATTGCAGGTTTAGGTATACTCGCTCATAGAACAGTAATGGTTCTTTTGAAATTAAGATATATTAATCATATCTATATGAAAGTGAAGGTCACTAACCTTTCATTTCAACTAATTTCCAAAGAGGCAAAGTGCTTGGAACAAATCCAATTTCAATCCTAGTTAAGTGTTAACTTACTGTTCGCCTTGATCATCGTCGGGTGACGTAGTTTGAGAGGAAATAGGTCCTACTTCAATTGTTACAATGGTAAGGCGCAGGCTAAGTTGTGCCATTTGCGTCGCGGAATATTTAATATGCAAAGTTGTTGCCAAACGTTGGAGTTGCGAGGCAGGTCACGTCACGTGTGCGAATTGTTGTTTTGGATATCGACAGGAAATCCATATTAAACAAAGTTGTCTGCCTGATGTGGAGTTCGTTAATTTAGTTTACAAGTGATGTTGGCTTACTATTAATTCTAGCTTGTTAAAATCCTCGAAGGATGTCAGTTGAGAATATATTTTAGTTATCTTTAGTTACCAGACTCATAATTGTTGTATAATTTTTAATTCTAGTTCATAATCACACCAGATGGAAATTGTTGGTGGCCAAGACACCTTATATGTTTTATGGAAATACATACTTAAAGACAATTTCATTTGCAAAAGTCTGTATAAAGTCAGACAGAGTTGCAAAGCGACCAAGAAGTCTCAAACTATTAAGAGATGTCTCATAATCTATGCGGTAATTGAAAAAGCTGAAAGATTTTCACAATCACATTTATGATAAAATGAATTGAATTTTATTATAAAATAAGTAACAAAATTCATAATTAATATCCATTGTTGCGTGCAGTGTAACGTTGTTGGTAGTAGATGGCAGAGACACGAGCGGAGGCGGCGATGCCCTGCCAGGTCTCCTCGTTGATCTGGTTGATGTACGCCGGCGGCACGCGGAAGTCGTATCCGTACTCTGGCAGCTCCAGGGTCAAGGAGAACGGAATCCCGATAGTCTGAAAAATAATGCAAAGAGTTATAAAACTTTTTAAGATTCGCTTTGTAGGTGTTTGGCAATGCAATAAATTGAAATGTGACTATTGGGCACGCTTTACTCTGCGGTTCCACCCGCGTTCCTCATGGGTATTCCATTACCCCGGGATAAAAGTATCCTATGTGATTCAAGTTATAACTTATCTAGGCGCCAAGTTTTGAAGATTTTTGCGTGAAAAAGTTACAAACTTCATTTATTAAATTAGTATGATCAATGACAGTACGATAACACTTTGAATAAAGTTTGGTTGGTTGTGCAAATACTTAGTTATCACTATTAAGTCATATTTTTTAACTATAATTATTATTTTTTTTTAAATTAATATTGGTTAAGGAAATGTTATGTATCCTGGGATTATAACATAGCCTATATCACCCGAGAATAGGGTAGCTATAATTATTTCAAGCAGATGAATATTTTCGGAGATTAATTAATATGAATTTACAAACTTTACCACTTTATAATATGTGTACCTTGATAGGTATTTTTTTATCAATATTAAAAAA